>NNCF01131919.1:33113-125835 GCA_002313205.1 Laupala kohalensis | reverse complement strand
AATGATATTCAACTTGTATAAATGAAAACTGTATGGTTTCTTCATAGATTATTGTAACTAGTTTATACTATGATATATCTATCGCTTTTGGTGACATGGTACTGGTGGATTGTCTTCATTTCTTTATCAATTATTTCTACTTGACCTTCATTAGATTTGTGGCATGTAATTCTCTCATGTGATGAGCAGAGGTATTTATACACTNTCTTTGTGTACATTTCCTGTCAATTGTCCTGTTTTCATTTTCTATTTCATATGTGTAGTAAAATACTTCAGTTATACATCCTGTTAACTATTCACAAATGTTAATTTTTGTAGGGAAAGTATTTTCAGCTAATTTATTGTGAAATTATGAAGCATGAGGTCTTGGGAGTGGGGGGTACAGTACCTGGTGGGCGAAGGGGGAGGGGAATCGGGAACTGCCACGCGCCCTGTGGCCGATTTTTGAACTTGTAGTTTGAGGGTAACAATGTTAGGAGCGCTGAAAGCTGTTAACACACCGTTAGTATGGGAGAGGGGCGTCTGGTTTATAGTCTGTGCTCTCCGTTTACATCCCCCCCCCCCACTTCTTCCTACTCAGTTGTCGCACGTCCTTCTTTACTTATTGTTTACATTTTCTAGAACGATTCAACCCATTACGTTGAAACGAACTCAAATCTTCATTTGTTACACGTTTTATGCAACAGAAGTAACTAAAATGTTCGTCACAATTAACAATGTAATATACTCAACAAATATTCTCTTTTGTATACAATTTCTGACGAAAAGTGAATACTAAACGTACATGATAAGAAAGCAAATATCATACTATTCATTGCAACAAACTTTTAAACTTCACCTTACCTCAGAAACTGTAAGAAATCGAATATTTGCTATTATTTTAGATTATTATTATTATTATTATTTCTGACAGAAAACAGTACATCTCGGCAGTAATTTTTATGCAGTACTAGCCGTCTCCTCCCAGCTTCCCACGGGACATTTCTTGTGATACGGACAGTATTCGAATAGAGAGGGAGGGGCTCTTGAAGTTTGTTTCTTCAGATTTCAATACAGTAGCTTATAAAAGTGTCCACGAAGTGTCATATTCAGGAGGGTGGCATTTAAAAATAATCTCAAAGTTTTTGTACTTTTGTATTTAATTCTAATTATATTGACATATTATAAAGTTTTCTAATTTTTTTCTTATAATAAAGATTTCTAGTGACCAGTTTCTAGGTATGCGAATTAACATGTTTGGGTACAAAATCTGAGATCTCAATTAGTTCACGATAGTGTAAACAAAAAACAACTCATATTTCTCCCAAACTTACTTTTCATAAATTAGAATTTTCAAAAAATTCCTTTCCTATCCGATGCTTTCATTACATAGATGGCACCACTTACGGAGCTAAATTCATTGCTGCCATATCTCGATAACGGATTCAAATATCGGATTTGTTTTTATTGAATGTGCAGAATTTGAAACAATTGGTAATGAATTTTTATTCTTTACTGCTCTCCACATTTTGTAAATGTATCTCCTTTTTTTTAATTGTTGTATTTGTAAATGGGAAATGTAGCGTGCTGTTGAAGTTTATCTACATGGGACGAGATAGGAGTTGGGAGGTAGGCCATTTTTAGTAGGTGGGCCGGTTAGCTGGATTTACCAACAACTTGGCCCACGTGGAGGGGTTAGTAGAAATAGTTAGTAATAGTTAAGAGTTATTGATACTAGGAGGAGGTGGATAGGGGAAGGAAGGTTTGCTTTCCAGTAGTCACAGCTATATGAACTGGAACATTAAAGTGAAAAGCTACAGATTTTCTGGCCCCACCGGAAATCGAACCTGGGATGACTTAGCAATGAGCTACAACACTACTACCTGAGCCACCGGTAGGGCGGTTGTATCTCTTGAAATTAAAAGTTTTTTGAAAAAGTCCGCTTATAGCGCCCATACGGATATAAAAATGAACTCAAAACTTATATAGGAATATCCATTGGTCAAGTAACAGAGTCGTAAAATGAAAATTGGGATACTGAATACAGGTGCGAGCACTACTAGTAGGCAGAGAGTCAGTCTGCCACTCCGTCTTGTGATCGGGCGGATTGGGGATACGAGGCGGCCGGAAGGCAGTCGGTCGGCTGTGTCGCAGGGTCGGCGCCGTGCGTCGAAAGACAAGCTTCTCGCGTTTCTTCGTCCAGCTGCCTGTTGCCTTATCGTGGATGTAATTCCTATTGCGTGTGGATGTAAACTTCTACGAATGCGTACTATCTACATAGGATAAATAAGAGAACTACATCAATATGTATTTGTCGCGACGGAATGTAACTCTGGAACATGTTCTTTGGAATTATACTACCCCGAGTCACCGAGAGACCCATGATTATATGAGGCAGAAGAGTACACTAATCAACAAAAGAAAGATATACAATGTATTTGGAGTATTAAGTGATAAAATATGAAATAAGGAATATATTGACTCGCATCCAAGATGCACGATAATGAAATGCTTTTTAATTGCTACAATAATGCAAATTTAAAAGTTATTACGTAAAAATTCCATACTGTCTTTAACGAATAATATTCTATTCATATGAAAGCAAATGTAAAAGCCATTCACTGAATACTTGGTGTATCCCTATTACCCATTCAGTACAGAAGCAGGGGTGCCCATCTGAAAAAAAACTCCCCTTAACCCCTCTTTGACTCGCTTCCAAATCATATTCTCATAATTTAGAAATATTTTACAACTTTATCCCTTTTATTTACCATATTAAGACTCGTGTGCCAAACCATCTTTACAAAGAAAAAAATAATTTGCTAGAGAAATTGTATAACTATCTCATTTAAATATAGCAGCTACAAAATTGATTAAAGAAATTATTTAGCGCATGAAGCTGCAATATTACCTTATTTATTTACCAGGTGCACCTCATTTATTTTTTTCTACTGTTCTGTATGTGAATAAAAAAATCTTATAAGTACCTAGTTTCTGTAGCTTGGTTCTCTACACTTTCTACATAGTTTTTACAAAATATTTAAAATTAATTTTATTTCACCAAAGGAATGTTTCTTGAAGACAATATTTCTGTCACTTTGTGGAATGCAATAATGTGCTATTGCAATAAGAGGATTGAGATCTAGTATTCATTTGTACTTCATGACGAGTCATCCCATTTATTGATGCATAACCTCCATTTATTCCTGAAAGATTGCTTTTGACCCATTCATACACATTCTTTGGTGTGTGAATTTTTTTGTTGCTTATTAATTGTAAAGATGCTTGACTTGCTTGTCGTTTCAATGTCCCATCTAAACCATCACAAGGACCTTTTCCATGGGCAGTAGCAAAAAATGTCATTCGGCTAAGATGAAAAATTCAGACTTATGGAGATAGTCAAGAATGTTGTACCTATTTTTATACTGAGCCACTGATCCATCTGAGAAATACATTAGTTTTAATCAATCAGCATCCTCTGAAAAAAAAAAATGCAAGGCAACTGTGTTAAGAGTAGCTACGTAGCTCAATGAAACCCAAGACTAAAGGTATTCAACATTTTTGTACAAAAAAAACTTCAGCATCTAATGATTTGTAATATCAAAATAAAGGTTATCAACATTAACAGGTTATTCTATTGAAAATATATTGTTGAAAAAATTTATCAGGAAGCAAAACTTTAATAAATCTGTATTAAATTTAGTTTCCATAATTAATACTAACAATTTTCCAAATTATTCATAGGGCGCCACGAATGTGGCGCCATTTATGACATACATGCTTGCTTATAAAGCAACAATGAGATATCTAAATCACTTTGTCAACCTAAAATTATGAAAATAATCCTGTTCTAGCATTTATTTCCATTATGAATATTTTTTGTCACCATAGATAAAAAACTTGAACATTGCAAAATTAAAATTTTCACTTAAATAGGTTTTATCATTGTTGATTATAAATTGCGATGACTGCAATTTTAACCAATGAAAATTCAATGTTCCCTCATCAATTTGAACTAAAAAAAAAAAAAAAAAATCAAAGATAGTGTATTTTGGGAAATTGATTTTAATTTTTTTTTTGTTTCTTTGACCTTTGTGAGGTCAAAAATAACCTTCGAATCATATATTCCACCCAACTAAGTAGCTTTGTCTTTCAAATGGAACAATATCAATGCAAATTTACCCTTATAAGTGTTTCATACTTGTTCATTGTTTATTTATGAAGTTAATCTGCACCATGTACACAGAATTCGTATATTTTCATGACAAACTAACGTTGAGATGGCCTGTGTGCAAAATGCGCTATGAAAACTTAACAATGGGTTTTTTATGTTTCTTTTGCACTGTTACAAACATTTAAAACAATTTTCACCGGATTCGGTGGAGGTCGGTCGTTTTTCGAGAAATTATAGAAAGAATGACCCTACTGCAGCACCTGATTTGCAGAATTACCAACCAGTGCATTAGTTATGAAGTAAGCTTTCAATAGTCCTAAATATTCACTTGAAATTAGTGTATCTCAAAATTGCAACAAATAGGATTGATTGAATAGTGATAGGTGAGCAAAAATACTATCACATGATACACAACATTATATATTTGACAAAAATAAATTCATACATCTTCAATATTATCAATAAAAATGCATACAAATATAACAGACAATAATTTGCACCAATACCAAGAAGCATGCACATTTCTTTACTCCAGAAGAAGAATCACTAGTAGCACAGCCTATACGTTTTCCTATGAACTAACCCACTTGCAATTGATTTACAAACTTGGTCATGCTTTGCCTGTAAAGGAAATACCCCCAAAAGGTATAATAATAAAAGACCACTACAACTTGGACCTTATTTCATCTATTCTTTTCTGAGCACGTCGTTGAAGCTCAGTCAGTTTCATTGCCAGTCCCATATTACCATTAATTTTAATCTTTCCTTGAAAGAAAGCTTTTTGAGGGTTCAATTTTCCAGAAATGAAATCAACCACATCATTGTCATCAACAATAAACGTAACATCGGGTTTTGCTGAAAGAAAAAAAAAAACAATGCAATATTATCAATAATATTTTGAAAAGTGATTAAGCAACTGTTCTCAAAATTCCCCGACCATTTGATTAATTTTCCCCAACTATTATCAAACAACATTAACATGCATGCAAAAATTACTTAAACAATTTTTAAAAACATCCTAGCAGGTGAAATCTTATAAAAATAAAGAAGTAATATCATAAAAGGAAATTATCAATAATTTATAAATCATTCATCAATTGGTAAAGGGTCATTGGTCAGAGTCACTTCAATGGTATAAAGTCACTGAAAAAATTAAAAAATAAGCACACTTATCAGAAATATTAATAAAACAAAGCTGTCACATCTACAAGTGGGTCGTTTCAACTCAAAGTGCCTCTGGAGCTGAACTGGAGCTATTTAGTCTGAGGTTGGAAAAGTGATTGTTTCTTAGCAACTGTAGAGCATTGCAACGAAACCTTTACAATTTCAATTTCACACTTTTCGGCTCTGCTCAGAACAGTCTCACCGACACATTGTTGCAACAGCACTATCACTTCTGTAAATTCTTGAAACAATTGTTAAAAGTTCCGTAAAATGTTCTCATAAACTTCCAAGACTATTATGAAATATGCGCTTTTAGAAGTATGGTGAATAAAGTTTGGTTTGGCACAAAAGTAAAAACCAAGTTAGGACAAACTGACATCTTGCATGAAAATCAAAATAAATTATAGTGTCGAACTTTGTGTTCTCCATGCACAATCAGAAACCAAACACAAACTTGTAGCAATTTGTCATATCTTTAAAATACAAATAATGGCACACTCATTACAACAAAAGATTTCAGTAGAACATAGTGCAACTACGTCACAGCTGTTGCAGAATAGTTACAATGGAACGTGACTATTGAGAGAAACAACTGGTTATTTTTGCTATAAGTGAAGCAGCACCTCCTGAGGGTTGGTTATTGGACTTGAGTAAGCCGCCTTAAATCTAATTAAAGAAATTTTTTTTAAATAGAATTTATGGTGTATTTTTTAATTTGACAATCTTCATTATCGCTTTTAGATTTATTCCCTGAGCAGTGAGCAAATTCTCTGACTTTCCAAGAATTAGAAAATTTCCCGACTTTTCCCGGTAGCTTGCCACCCTGTACACCACGAAAAAGTAGACTATGCTATTTATTTGATTCTATATTTAGTTCAGCATATTAAATATTTCAATTGTCAGAACAAAATATAAATATTATGTGTATCTTATTGGCTTTGGTTCTGATGGCCAGGAGAGCATTGATCTAAGAGTCATTTGTGTGGAATAGTTTTGTTGACCCCCCCCACCACCACCACGGTCCTCTGCTGGTCCCAATTACTCTAGATAAATAAGATTCTACTGTAAACTAAATAATGAGCCTGAATTTAATATAAATAATGAGTTATGACTTTCTGTAAATTGGAAGATAAAAATATTCATAGCCAGCAAAGAGCTAAAGTAAACTGGAAACAGATCTAAGTTATTTCTTACAAAAATATTATTTCCTACAACAAACTCGTGCCTCCTACAACTTTACACACCCAAGATTAAGAACTAGGATCATTCCCCATTGAATAAACTCCTCTGTTAAAAATAATATTAATAGCAATAAAATAAACACTATTTTTTGTTGTACACTTACCTTTACCATTAAACTCAACACTTCCTTTTCCAGTCTTAGCATTTACAATCCAATACCCTTCACTGCCCCCAGGTCCATTTTTCACTTTAAATCCATAAATTCCACGAACCTTTTCAATCAAATTTTCTGGATCATCTTGCATTGCAGTTTCCAAAGCTTTAAACATGACTGCTGCTCGGAAACCTTCAGGTGAGGTAGCTGCTGCTGTCATATTTACAGATACAGTCGAACTACAAAATAATAAAAAGTCTTTTGGAGGATAAAACTAATGTTACAAATATAAAACAAATTGCACTAATTCAGATAAATCTGTACAATAAATTAACTATATTAGACAAACTCAACTTCTGAGAAACAAAACAAAAAAAACCATGAAGATGGAATTCAGTAAAACCATTGTGGTTTATCAATTACAATGCAATATAAATGAAGATGACACCCTGAAATGCAAACCTGAAATACACAAACTATAGTGTACTATTTTTGTGAGTACTACTTTCCTGAGCTTACTATGTGTGCTGTCGCGTTTGAAGGTGCTCCGATAATGACACCACCTTTAGAATCACACTCACTATGAGCCTCTAGTTATAAAACTGACAAACAAGATGAAAAAAATTTAAAAAGAAACAAAAACACCACCCTTAAGTTAACAAATTAGTGCCCAAATTTTAATTTTTTCTAAATAAGTCATTACAATGATAATTTTCATTTCTTGTGGCATTAATTTAATGGGAAAAAATTATCAAAAATTTATTAATTATTTTGAAAGCTATTATTGATGGTTGCTGTACGGCAATCCATGTAACAAAGTTACTGAGCAAAATGCTAGTGAACTCATTGCGAGGTGGTGTAGAAGTTCAAATACATAAATGTTCCCCACAATATTTTATCATTCATTCATCATATGATATGTCTCTCTCAGGTACAAATTGCTTCTCACAGTTTGCATTTATTTTGGAAATCAATAGGTGCAGAGTGCCAAGTTTATCATTTGCATCTAGTTGAGTGTTGCCTTGAATATAAAAAAAAATTCAAAACAATTTCAAATTGATTATGTTGCATTGCATTTGTAACCATTCTATTTCTCAGGTCATCACCGACATCCCAAAAATGTCACTGACATGAGACTTCATTGTATCCACTCAAAATCAATATTCCTAAACAGCAAGACAATTCTTCTCTCAATTTTAGGTTTGAGACAATTTTAAAACTGCAAATACTTTCTAATCTCACTATCAATTGTATCACATTAAATGAAGAACATTTCGAATAATTCAAATGGGTTTAAATTCAAAAAAATTAGCAGGTTTGAAATTGGGCCAGAGCTGGAGTAACTAGTTCTCCATCAACGTAGGTGTGTTTTCCTTTGTATTGCTTGGGTCTATGTTCACCAGGAAGTTGCACAATGTGTGTCAACCATATTTCTTAGGGTGCTGACAACTGATTGAGATTCTGATAATCAGGGTTCCCCCATTCCCCTAAATCTATATCCTTAGAATGCGTGGTTCTGGTGGTTCAATTTAAACACACATTTTAGAGGGAGCTCACTACTTGCTTCATACCCTGCCCCTTCATCTCTAAAAATAATGTCTGAGGTTTCAGCCACACTGACATTCTGAGCAAGTAAGTTAGCAAAGTCATGGAAGAAAAACCAATATTTCGTCATATGGCAGCTGATTGTTCTAGCATTGCTATGTGGTAATTGTAAATTTGAAAGTGATTAGAGAGACGAATGAATCATACAAAAATTAAATGAATGGATACAATAGATTCCCCCAAACATATAGAAACAAGTTTATCTGGAAAAAATTAAAAGCCACTTTGTTAAAATAAAAATTACTAAAAGACAATGTTTGAAAAACTCATGATTAGAAGAGCTCTGTAAATGTGAGCCTATCCCCATGACTGAAGGAAACTGATTTTTAAATCTTAGAACTCTATACCGTCAACAATCAATAAATGGAAATAACATGCAGATACGGTTTCTTGGAATAGCAATGAACAGCAACGCATTGTTGCCACATGGCACATCCAGGCTGCAATTTCTCTATCTACTGCCTCTGGATCTACTATCATGGCATTTTGTAAAACAGATTAATTGTTTTTGATGCACATGATTATCCTTGAATAGTTCACCTCAAAACTCATCTCTTGCATACAAATTTATCTCGGCAATGGCTTTACTTGTTTCAAATTCTTCATTTTTGATGGAATCTATGGTTTTGTCATTCTCCACATATTCTGGATAAATCACACTCCTCTTTAAGATGACCTTCATAGGGTCCTTGAAGTAGTCCCTATTAAAACAAGATGGACAGAAAACTTCTTCACAGGTTACAAATCACAATGTTGCTACCTTTTTTGTTTCCATGACACTTATATTGCCCACTACCAGAGCACCCCTTGAAAGATTTTTTTTGTGGGGCTTTATGGCTTGTCGAGATCTAGGTCATTAGAGCCCTAAAAACTTGTACAGGTAGGGAAAATGCAGTTACGCACTAGGGATAGCCAACATAACTCTCCCCGCGTGTGAGACTCGCCGAACAACTCAACCATCCCCACTAAAAACCCTCCTGAATTACAACTCAAAACTCAAATGTCAACATATCTCAAAATAGTACGTATATCATTTTAAAGAAGAAGAACAAGAAGAAAAAGAAAAAAGAATAAGAATGAGGAAAATGAAAAATACCCTAGTGTCGGGATCGAAAAGAACAAGAGGTGACCAAGGAAGGTCCGGAGAGAGAAAGGCAGGAGCTTCGTACAAGTAAGTGGAAGTGCCAGACTCAGCTCAGGGCCCCGTGTTTGCCCCACACATACTTACTAGATGCAAGTCTTCTGGGGGGACCCTTTCAAAGAGTTCAGTGTCACTTGCCATACCGACATGACACATTTCTAGATATTCAGTAATTATTCACTAGTTGTCTCTAAAATCAAAATGCCACAAATCTCACTAGTACTTTTCTCCTACCACTGATCTTGTCATTAGTTAGTATAATCATGAGTTGCTCATAAATATTTCCTTAGTGAGACTACTCGCAATTTGTGGAGATTCTTAAGGTCAAGAAGACCTCTACCGCCTTCTAACCACTGGATAGTCAGTTGTCCCCCACTTGTGTGAATGGTACTAACCTGAGGTGGACAACATTAATCTGATATATAACTTCGTTAACCATTAATCCATTGCTCCAGAAGTTAATCATTAAAGCATTACTTTAATGTTGGAAATTTAAATGTTAAATCAGTCAAATAGTCAAGGATTCTATAGTTATATCATCTTATCTATGTAACCCTTGTTTCCAAAACTTTGCAGCACCAGATGTGCCCTTGAGAACTGTTGATGTCCAATTTCAGGCCCTTCCTATAATATATGGCATGGGAATCTCAGACTGTACTGAGGTATTGAGCCCTAGACATTCATCAAGGCAAAAGCATACACTTTCTAAGCATTTACTGACTTTTCATAGGAAAGGAAGAGCACACCTGGTGATCTTGAACAATGACAGATTGTTAGTTCTGACCATGTAAGATGAAATACATTTCTGACCAGGTGCACTGTGCCACCTACCATCAGAATAATGCTTAAAAAAATTAATGCACTTCAGTTAAAAGAAGATAAATGTGATGGAAGTTAATAAAAGAGTTAATGGTTTTAGATTGTTCAGGTGTAATACCCTTAACTTCCTTCTCATGCGTCTCCTTAATGGAACCGAGCAAGACACCCACAGTCAGTTCTGATATGTTCCACTCAAATCATTAGTTACCTCTCCCATGGCGTTTATTCTTTTTATCTTTATTTCATGTAGCATTGCGTAACAAGTAAGTTTGACACCATTGCACCTTGCAGCAACAACCACCGCACAATATCTCATGGGTGCAAATCTTCAGCCATTCTTTTCCCATGGATGTTGATAAAAGTGGATGTGAAGTTGCCATATAAAACTACATGCCTGTCATTCTCCGAGATGCTTCAGTAGAGTAATGTTTACTTTAGAGTTGTTTAAGGTTAAGTTGGTGTTAATGTTCTTCCTTGAAATTATTAAAATATGAAATTGAATTGAATTCTTATTTTTTTATACTAGAATGTGTCTAGAGATGAAGATAAGAGGAGAAATTAGAAAAACACAAATATACCTTTTCCTTGCACACTAGCTCTGAAGAAGGCAAAAATACTGGCATTTTAATATTGTTAATTTTTCTTTGGCCCATCCCTCATGAAAAATCTCTCCTAGGTTATTAAATAAGAAAATAGTTTTCTAATATCTACTAACTTTGACACAATTGCATACATAGGTACATTGTTAGTTACAGTGGATCCTATTATTAATAAAGTCTCTGGTGACCGGGTATAGGTGAGATAACCTCAACATTAACTGTCGGGGGAAATGCAACAGGTATTTACATATGAACATGGTAGCTTGAGACCAAAACATCGCTGCTCCATCAACAGGATAGGGTACCGAAAACCAATAACCCATCTACTCCAAACGTATTTCATTTTCAAAAAGTCTTCAGTCTCCAAATTTGTTGATGAACCTATGCTCTAGATAACAGATTGTCTTCAGACAAAGGAATAGTAGAACACTTCACCAGAAGGGACTGCCTGTAATGTTAAACAACGAGCTCTGCAAATGTATATAATCCTTCCTTGGAGTATGCCAAGAGAGATGGAACAGAAATGGAAGAGGTAACATAACAAATGGAAACATTTTAATCAATCCTAGAATGATTAAACACACAGAGGATACACTCATGAGAAGTGTGGGAATACTCTTCCGCAAAATGTTAGAGGGTACTGCCAAGACTGGCATCCTGGGGTCATAAGAGAATTATCACCACTAGAATAAACAATAATTTCAGGAAGCTGTCTGTGGTACACTTACACTCCAACTGAATATACCAAATTCCAGAAAAGTAATCCTTCAGTCTCCTTACAAAATATTCAATACAAACATCAATATGAGTGACACAGTAATTTTAATGGGACACCTTAAAGCCCAAGTACGAGATGATAAGGATGTAGAAAATATTATAGACAATCATGGATTAAGACTTAAATTACTTCGGGAATTTGCAGGAGTCACTACAATAAATAATTACAATAATTCAATCATAGATTACCTAATAGGAATGAGAATAGAGAATACCTGATCGAGTTGTGAGGAAGATCAAAAGATTGGAGGCACCATATTTCCACATAAGAACCATCACAATATCACATTGTTATCTCCAGTTATTGCAACAATTGTTCAGATCATAAACCAAATAGACCAGACATTTATAAGCATGAACTAGAAAAAAATCACAGTTGGTCTTCCACAATAACAGAGGGGAAGATATTGGATCAGATCACAACCTACTCGAAGGGAACTATAAGATTTATCATAAAAAGAATGAAGAACTCCTACACACAAAATAAGAAATACGATTTAGAGAAATAGCACCATACAGATACTTGAAAAAAAAGAAGAAAAAACTGACAGCAAAACTAGGGGAGAGATAAAGGCATCTGACTTAGTACCTGGAGAAAGAGTAGAAGAAAATTGGATAAAGATCAATTCACCTCTAAATGAAATATTGGAAGCCACCATTGAGTACAAGAGTACAAATTAAAGGAATGGATATCTGAGGATAGTTGGAAGAAAATGGAGAACAGAAAACAATATACAAGAGTGTAAATAATTTGATCAATTTGTCCACCCACCACCAGATACTAAGCAGGCTCAGTCATGCGCAACTGTGGATGAGAAGTCTCTCCCAAAACATGTTCCAAAACATAAACAATATTTGCACAGCATCTTAGGTATAAAATGAATTATTATTTAACTAGGTTCAGAGAATATTTCACTAAGATCATAAGGATGAAAATGGTACAGAACAATTGTATTAAAAATGTATTTACCTGGAGTACACGGGAAATCCCATTTTGTAAAGGGCAATTACCACAGCTCCACCCAATCCTATGTTATGTTGCAAAGCTAACTTGGCACCTGGTACCTGACGTCTTCCAGCCAAACCACGCAGCTGCCAACACAATTCAGCGCACTGGGCAAGTCCTGTAAACAAGATTCTTTTTTTAAGAAAATTCCACCAAAGAAGTCTGTGAAAATTGCAAGTGACAAAGATCATAGAAGAGTATCTCAAATTAAATGAAACTGTAAGAATTCAACTCTTAAAAGCAACCTCAATAATATTTTCTATTTCTTAGAAAAATCTATTTCTGGTGTCTTAATATCCCACCATATGCGTAACATTAAAAATTGTTAGGTGCTAGTCAATCACAACCATTATGTCAGATTTTAAGTGTGTTATTTATGTGAATTAAATCATAGTCAGTCAAACATTAATTTATAAATAATAAAATACAAAAATCTGCAATACAATAATATTACTATTTAAATAAATAACATTTGCACAAAAAATTGTTTTTAGAATGACTACCAGTTGAATACTAATGATAGATTGCCAGATAATGGCTACCAGGTTCTACTTTTACAGCAATTTGCTAGGTAAGGTAACTAAACTCAAAGACTGTTTTTTCAAATATAAAGTTGTGATACAAGTAATATTTATTCATACTATTACATTGCATAATTCCTAAAGAAATAAAATAATATAACCACTCAAATGGATTTCTCCACAAAATATGTGCAAATACTTCAAAATTAGAACCACAAAGATCGAAATGTTATCACACCTTGTGTTAAATTGAAGTATTTTTCTTTCACACAAAAATTTTTATGCACATTCACAGCAATCCCCAAATCTTTCACAATACCTCAAGACAACAATTGTACATTAAGCAAATTGGGGGAGGGGGGAGAGTTAAAAACTGCATAAGACCATGTGAAGGACAATAAACCAAGGTTGTAATTAAGTTTTAGTTGAAAGTCGCCATTATTATTCGGTTAATGTACATGAAGTGTTCAAGTATTGCAACACTTAATTTAACTCAATTGCTCCTCTAGGGAATGTAGGATGTGTAACTCCTGAATCATCTGTTCGATTCTTTGACATCAGGTTATCATATTTGGTCATTTCACCCGGCACAATTCTCCTCCCTTGGTCTTCCTTTGACACTTTGTCCTCAGGGATTCCAGTTGAGGATTTGCTTCCCAATAGCTTCTTCAGATCTTCTTGAATTGTGACCTATCCTGTGCCACTTTTTCTCATTTGTATTTGATAGGTTTTCCCAAGTTCTAGCAGTTTCACATTTATTATTTTTATTGGTCAAACGAGTGTTTAATGAGGGTACCTATTAAAAAAGGTTAATACTGCATGTAATTGCTCCATTACCAGCTCTCTGATACACACAAACAAACAGCTTTCGCATGGGTATTGAATATTTATTTCCCATAAGTTATAAATAATACAACTTCAGAGTTTGTATTTATGAATGCAGTTTTTAAGACATTACAACTTGAAACACTACAACAAAATGGGGACAGTACACCTGCAGCCATAGTGGGAGGTCCTGGGTTTGAATACCAGCCAGTCACAATTTTCACCCGGCCATAGAACATGCCAACTTCCCTCCACAAGTAGTACTCAGAAGTTGTGGGTTAAAAATGTTTTTCCTTCACGGAATCACCTAGCAACATTTCTATTCCAACAATTATATTATGCCAATTATTAGTTATAAGTCCCATGATGAGGCCTGATATTGGAACCACAGTTTTAGCCTAATCATATCCCACAAGTAATTTGCGTAACTGCACCTAATATTTTATCAGCTTCAACAATATTTTATTAAACCAATTTTGGTATTTCCTTTACCTTCTCAATATCAGACCAAATTGAATGGCACATTGAAGTAAGCACACCTAATACAACCATACTCCTTGCTTCACTTCCACGGAGTCAATTTACCCAAAGACTTTCACTAGTCTTTAAACTTCCATGCTCTCTTAACCAAGATCCAAAAGTAATATAAATAGCAATAACAAGGCCAACATGGTTCAGTTAAACAAGAACATAAAAATTCACTACTACTGCTCATCTTTTCAGTACCAGACTTGGAAAAGATTACATAAAATCTCATGAGACTCTTGTCATTCCATAATGATTACTGACAATGTGGGTTGCGAGGTCTCATACAATAGTAAAGCATTCATCAACACCCATGTAAATGCTTTAACCCAAAAGTGTTTAGAATTAGCAATTATTAATGAAATGAGAGACTATCCAATCACAAAATTTTAAACCTAATATTTCATATATAATTGCCTCATATCTGGTGCTTTCATATCATTCTCATTTGCATCCACACTGCACACTAAATTTTATTTAACCATACAAATAAAAAGTATCAGCATGACAACTCAACAACCAAAGAGTTTAAAAGCAGATTAATTATACCCCTACCACAAAATATAACAAAATTAATTAAGAAATGTGCAAAAAATTACCCAAGCAACAGGGATCAAACATCATACACGGTCAACTTATGCATGGGTCAGATTCAGAAATTAATTTTTGTTGATGAATTAACTGAAAATGATCACATTTCATCCAAATTAAAAACTAGACAGTAAAAAGGAAGAAATCTTTAAAAATTCTCAAAAGACAATTTGATTAACGGAATTCACGTGAAGATTGATTGCTCTTGCTCGGTAAAGTTTTCAGTGAGTGCATATTTCTACATTTATAGTTTGTTATACTTCATTGTATATTTTTGAAGTCAGTATTGTATTAAATTTCACATCTTTAATTGTCACATTGATAATTCTGTGTGCTGCGTTATTAATTTTATCAATGTTTTTTTTATCATCTACACTTGACTATTTCCGATTTTAAAATGAAAATATAATTTGTCCACAATAAATATAAATAATAATTTGCCCACAAGCTCAACAATATATTATTGTAAAACCTGTGATTTTTCAGAAAGTCACAAACAAACCAAAGAATTAGTACACACACACACATATACTATGATGACAGAACACTCAATTCTTGTTTCACAATTTGCACTTCAATAAGTCTTAAACCTAAGAGCAATAAAAACAAAGAAAATTCATAAATCATTAGTGTACCCCACAACAAATTGCATCAACATTTCAATTCAATTGTACAAAGGATCTTGATGTTATTTGCAATTATGATAAAATGCGAAATTAAATTTTTGCGTTTAGGCAATTCATTTATTCACTAGGCCGTCGTTTCGACAGCGAACACTATCTTCCTTAGAAATGCTTAAACAAATACTCAACGAATAAAAAATATAGTAGATATGTTTTCTGAAGTTTCCTTAGTTCGGGAGCCTATAACAGAGATTCTCTAACTCTACGATATATTACATGAACTTCCATAAAATGTCAGCATGTCTAGGTTACGGAAGATATTATGAAAACAGAATACACATTTCGAATTCAAAAAAGAAAAAAATTGCGCACCTGTAAGTCTTCAATCAACATAAAGGTTCGGCAAGTGATAGAGAAACTCTAAAACCAAATAATAAAAGTTTCTTCCCTCAAAAATTGTCCTCCAGAAGTTCCAGATCATGTACTACCGCTACGTAACTTGAACAGCATACAAGGCAAATACTCAGGATTCGAGGAGTAATGATCGTGGCAATGACTCGTCAACCACTTATCTTCAGAATAGTGTAGTTAGGTAGTCTATCATCCAATAAGCTCAAAGATCGCTATCTTACCACAATGCACTAATCATGCTCATTAATTAGTTTTTCACGGAGCTTTCACATTAAAAATAAATGAGCGGCGAGAACGAGGTTTGAAACAGATAGCTCTACTATGCGAGTCATTTGTCTCTGTCTCGCAACTCTCTCGCTTCGCTTTTCCTATGTGCAACCGGCCTTATCTCTGATCGAAAACTCCCGGATTGCCCAATTTGTAGAATACGCTTTTTGGACAGCCCTATTGTTGCCACCAAGGAAAATGATTTCGTACGAATTATTGTCCAAAAAGGTGCTAGATTATGACAAATGGTACTAGGTATCTCTTTAAACTAAATACGAGTAACCCAAACAATACAACATATGTAGCAAATGCATTCATTAATAGTAAGGAAATATTGTTGAAATGAGATATTTATAATGTTTAGAACCGAGAAAAAAGGTTTCGTCGGGAAGAAATTTTATATATTTAGAATATGTATACTAAGACTGTTCTCGCACATATTATTTAAAAATCATACGCACCACTAGTGTGTATTCCTGATAAAGTATAACTGCATAAAAAGAAACTATCACACGCGTTCAATATTTACTCGCATTTGGACCTTCCATTAATTATTATTAGAATTTGCCACGGTAATGTATTATTTAAAAAGTGGAAATTATGGGTAGACTTTTCAGTTTTTCTTAAGAGTCCTTTCAACTAAGCGAATTGGAGCGTGTTTCGGAATTTTGCAATAATAATAGGGGCAGAAGAGACAACCTTTTCTCAGCAGCAGAATTTTGTCAACTTTAGGACGAAATACCACACAGGATTTTTCATTTCAAAAGCTGTACCAACATTAAAGAATAGAATAGCTTATAGATCTCGAGAACGTCGAGAAGCCAATGCCATCACTAGATTTCTGTATTCGTTTCGCTGAAGACACGCTGGTGTTTTGACTCGTGTCGGCAGAATCTTAGTGAATTTACGTTCGGATGCTGTCACCAACGACTTCCAATTCGTAAGCTACCAGAAAGAAGATGTACTGGGGTTATTGCTGAAATATAATATTCTACGCTATAATAGACTACACTTCAGCCTTATTCAGGGGGCATTTTTTGCTTTCAAAAATTTTGTTTATAATAAGGTATTAGTTGAATTTTGTCTTTGTTTCTATACTGCTATTTTTGAACGTAACTAATGTGAATTTTCGACCGAATTAGTAAATATATACATGGTGAATATAGCAAATTACCATGAAATGATGTAGACAGTTTATTAAGAATTGAGGTTCCTAAAATTGTTTCTGAAAAGAAGGTGCGCTAGAGTATTTTTCCAATATACTCTTTAAATTTGTTTCTCTCCATGAATAATTAAGCCAAAATTTGTCAATTCAAAACGTATTTTTATCAACACGTATGATGTCACAGTTTGGCGTAACTCTGATTTTATTTTAATGCCAAACCAAACATGCTACCCCTTATTTCTGAATATATGTTTTTTTTTCTGAGAATTGTTTCATAAGGAACAATATAATTATTCAAATCTATAAGTTGGACATTCATGAGGCTTCTAGAGCACCACAATTCAACTGCTCTGTAACAGAAAACGTGCGCTAGCTGTAATCTTAAAACTATGAATTAGTCGAACATACGTTCCAAGTTTCATCCAGAGGTCAATACGTGACAGGTGAAACGTCATCAACACGCCAGTAAATGATTGCAACAATTAAAAGGGAGTTGAGGCAGCTAACCTCATTCAGTTTGTGAACGAATCGGTGGTTGTAAGTGAAGTTACACATTGGCTTCTGAACGGAGATCGGCTCTTAAATTTCTCGAGACACTAGTCACGATGACTGGAATGGGTGGAGGCACCTTCAATGCCCCCCGCTGCAGATGTATTGCCAATGCCGCGCTCTCGCTCACGTTAGGTTACATTTCTTTACTATTATTTCGCTATTTACTATTTGCTATAACCAATACCCTGTAACTAAGCTGTCTTTCTCTAATTAATTGATCATAAATATTTTTTTACATTACAGTGTACTTATTTCGTAAATACACGACGTTCGTTTCTGATAAATAGTATACCTCTGAAAGAGGTTCTAGATTCAGTACTGATGTACTAAAGGTGGCATTAATGGTACCCTCCTCACCACCTGAAGGGATGGTGTAAGATAATAGATGATACGTTCCCGAGGATGCACATCGCAATCTTATCAAACACGTCGTGTCTCAAGAATCAATACAATTTAGGCCTTTCAGCTACTTTAAACTATAAATTAATAATTCAATGACCATGGTGATTAGTTTGAATAAGAGAAAAATTGCATAATGTTCCAAAACGACACGGCATTTATGCCGCAAGTGTTGCGAAACAATGATCTGAAAACTGAGTAACCCTCTCACTGCCACCAATCTACAATTAATATGAAAGGGATGACGGTGATTGAATGAAACGAGTCAAGTATTCACACACTTAAATGCCTGATCAGATACTACAACCACGAATTTTCCCTCCCGCTTCATGGTGGGAATAGACTGATCGTTGGGAATAGATCGATTGATGAGCATTTTTAGAGTGGTGAGAAAATTTTACATTGTAATTGTTATAATGGTGAGCACTGTTACAATGGTGCGCTTTGTTATTTTTGTACAGTGCAAATTAATTGGGACAAGATATTTTTTATCTACAGTAAATTATGTGATAGGCAGAAATATCTGAAACCGCCTTAAACAGGTTGTATCTTCCTTGTAGTGGTGTGGCTGTCGAAATTGACAATAAGAAAGCAGTTTGACTGGTTTTGAAGCAGCTTAGTTTCAGTTGTGAACCTTTGGGAGTGATAGGTGGATATTCGTTTTTCCCTCTGTATAACACGTGTTTCTTTAACTCGAAACCCGTTAACTCGCAATCTTCTCCAAGACGAAGAAATTTGCAATTCCCTTCCGTTGAAGTACAAAAAACCCTACAACTCGAATTATTTCGATGCTATAACTCTAACTGAATATGATTTCCCTATTATGCACTATCCATACATATCACTCTCTAACTCAAACTACAAATCTAGCGGACTCTATATCTCGAAAAAAAGTAAGATGTAAACTTTGCGGCCTCTGTAAGTGGAAATACTTTTCGCAAGACTCTTTAACTCCAAACAATAGTTTCGTTGTCGTCAATAACCAATTCCAAGAAATGATTTCGTACTTTCATTGAAAGATGTAGTGATATGGAGGGCAATACATTTAGTGTCTTGTTTGCAATCGAAAATACAATTGACAAAGAATGTGTTAATTCCTCGACTCAACAAAATTACAGATTTCTTTAATATGTGCATATTTTCAAGTTGTACTTTGTTATAAAATAATCTTTATAGATGTAGTTATGTACAACACAAATGTAAAATAAATCTCTAGAAGTCGATTATTTTATTTTCTAATGACCTCAATAACATATACCTCTATACGCTGTAATTGATAAAACTCCTTATCTCGAAGTCCTCTATAACTCGAAAACTCTAACTCGAAACTTATAACCTTTCCCTTGAAGTTCGAGTTAAAGAGGCTCCACTGTGTTTAAAAATGGACATTACTCTGAGGAAACGTGTAAAAATTATTCCTCGTAAAGACCACAATTCTATGACGGCGAGAGATATCACTTCTACACTTGGTGTAGGCAAATCAAGTGTGTCAAGAATTCTAACAACATTCAAAGAATCTGGATCATTGTCTCCATAAAGGGGAGGAAAATGTGGGCGCAAACGGAAGACTACTCCAAGAACGGATACAATTTTAATAAGGAATAGTAAAATTAATCCAAGGAAGACAAGCTCAGACCTGAAAATAGATTTATTAGTAACTGATTTTGATGTTAGTAGTTCAACTGTTCGCCGTAGGCTTGTGGAAACAGGCCGGAAGGTAAGAAGACCAATGAAAAAACAATTTTTAACTAACAAAATTATGAAAATACGTTTAGAATAGGCTAAAAAAATATAAATCATTGACTGTTGGGGACTGGAAGAATGTAATTTTTAGTGATGAAACTCATTTATTTGTGCAGGGTTACAAAGTAAATTTTGTGAGATGAAGTGACAATGAACTTTTAAAATGTGAGGATGTCAAACTGTAAAACACCAACCGAAACAGATGTTTTTTTTCACAACAAATAGCACTGGCAACTTAGTTTCTGTTCAAGGTATGATGAATTCAACCAAGTACATAAAATTGTTCCATTCATGCAAACTTTTGGAGGGACATTTCAACATGAATTGGCTCGTTGCTATAACTCAAAATTGGTTAAGACTTTCATGCTGAAAAATCAATTTAATGTGCTTGATTGGCCCGGAAATTCACCAGACTTAAATCCTATTGAGAACTCGTGGAATATTTTGAAGATACATTTAGGTAAGATGGATTGCACAACAAAAGAAAGCATGATAACTAATGCTATAAAAGTGTGGTTCCAAGGTGGTGAAGTCATGAAAATGTGCACTAATCTAGTAGAGTCAATGCCAAAACGTCTTCAAGATGTCATTTCTGATAAAGGACATACTTTGTACTAATATAGATATATTTAACATGTAAATGAAGACAGAATAAATAAAAGCATAGTATTCTGAAAAAGAGTTTTTTTTCTTCGTCCCAAAAATTTGCACAGAATAGTAATGAGAATAAATTGATTTTATTGTGAGAACTGATTGATTGAATAATAATGATAGAATTGGTGTAGTTTGATCGATTGCTATGTTGGATTGATAGATTTGTTAAGATATTCTTATCCACATTTTATCGTATCAGCCCTCAAACGACTTGACTTATTTTTGCCCCGGCTACTGTTGTTCTCCGGTGTCGTGGATTCTTTGCATCTACTTTAGACATTGATCCATCACAGTCTCGCTATTGAGAAAAAGAATACATAATATTTATGGTAAACAAGAATATTTATACAAAAAATATGGTTAAAATAAAGAATTAACCATTTGATTGAGCTTCGCAGTACTCCCGCAGCACGTCTTTTCGGTGACCTGTAAGGCATCCGCGTAACGTCGAAGGCCCGTCTGATTGGGTGCATTATACGTGGCGACGTCACAACTCGCTCGCATCACTTTCCGCGGCTTCATCGTATCTTCCTTCTCGACAAGACAAGTTTATTAAAAATAAGTCTATTTCAGACAATCAGCGCGCGGTCTCGCATTAGCTTTACACTCGCCATAAACCAAGACCGGTTTAGTATGACTCGTACGTGACCACTTATTCAAATCGCACGTCTTGATACAGAGGTAAAAATACTGCAGAGTACGGCGAAATCCTCAGACTTCGGGCGCACAGTTAATCTGTGCACATAAGCGTCAATACGCTTAACGATGCGAAACGTCTTTTATACACTGCTATGTTGAATACACAAGAGGTGTCGACATGCCGAATATGTGAAGAGTATCGGCAACCGTCCGAAACTGTGACCCGAAGTAGAAGCAGTCGTCTTGTCTTAGGTCTGAATCCCTTAATCTCGAATGTCGCAAAATACTGAATGCTACAGTATTAACATACGCATCCCCAACCAAATTTCACCCGTTGTGACGCAGTCATGAGAAGCTTTTAACGTACGTATATGCAAATCTCAAACTTGCGTTCCTTCCTCGATACGAAGCTGAATTTCTCTCATTGACGTATTTCCGCGTGTTTTTAGTACGTCTGTCCAATGTGTTAGAGTTTAATACACTACGCAGCATGATTATTCTCCCCTTTGTTTGTTATCCGCCCCCGGAGTGCTATTCTGTACACGATACGATCAATTCGGTAATCGTTGAGTCCTTGATTTATCGACGCTACCGAAGAATGCTATTCTGTACACTGCTTTATCGAAGGTGGAAATCATTAAAATCGATAAAATTTAACAGACACCTTCATTGTGGCCGACACGTTTATCGAACACGCTTGTTCCTTGTGTTTGTGCTGGTTGTGTGAGATTTCCTTTTTGTGTGATTACCTTCGTGAGCAATTTCCTTTGTGTACGTTGTACATAAGGTTACTTTGGTGTTATCTTTGTTAATTCGTACTTTGTACTTCGTACATATGTTACCTTTGTGTACGAAACGAAGAACAATATTCTTAAGTTATTCCATTCATAATTCATATTGAGGAAGAAGCTAATAGGATTTTGGAATCAACAGCGTAATTTGTATTAGTTAATATTTATTATTACCTTTTTCGTACGACGAATAATGCTTATGGTATTATTTCGAGGTTATCTGTTACGAAAATATTTTGTATCCTTTATTACATAACCTATAGAAACATTCCGGCATACGTAAATATTTAGCATTTATTCATGTTTACATTGTGTTGCATTAAATTGTATTGTATAAGTTATGAGTCACGAAATATACGCAGCAGTACATCAATTTACAACAACTTAAGTAATTGTAAAACACAAGAAAATAAATAATGTACTGTCAACAAAGTATTTTCTAGAAATTAAATAACAAATTGTTAAATGATAGTAAATCGTTAAACTAAAATATGTTGAATTAGAAAATTATGTGTTCTAAATCGGAAACTGAAATATGTTGAATAAAAAAAACTTCGTATTCGTATTATTTTCGACGCACTTTCCCCATTCAAACACATACGCATTCATGAGTACTGAAAGAGATTATATAGTATTCATCAGTATTCATAGAGATATCAAGAGAGATCAGTATATTTCTCGATCGCTGATTGGGTGAAAACGTATAGCCTCTCAACAGGGTACCTGTCAACGTTTATCGAAATTCTGACGTGACGTTGCATTCGGTTGCCGAACCGATTATCGAAAATACCGTGAACAGAATTGACATGGGGGCTACCTTCTCGGTAGCACAACCGTGAGATAGTCCTATCGAAGCGATTACCGAATTTATTGAATGCGTGTACAGAATAGCACTCCCAGCCCAACTGAAGTTCAGATTGTGTCTGTGGCTTGCGTTCTTTTGACAAGTGCGCGTCCGTTTGGAACCTACACTGGCAAGCAGCGAGAAATGGTCTCTTGGTCGTATTTTCTATTTCGTTTCCAGTTTATACTTTTAACGTGATGTGTGAAAAAATCTATTATAATTGTTTACTTCTCGAATTAATACTAAAAAATTATAACAAGTACGTTTAGATATATCGACGATTTTATCCTATTTTAAAGGAGAGAGAAGTGGCTGAGGGATGTTGAATCACTAGCAAAACTTCCATTCCTTCACTGGGATTAGAACCACCGCTATTATAAGTTATGGTTACTGAGCTATGCTGTCTCCAATATCAAACTTTTCACATCCTAACCTGAATATCCGATATGAATTTCTTTGCAAATTTGAAATACCCATCGACCAATCTGCTCCCACCGACAAATCTATTCCCACTAACTAATCAATTCCCATCAACTATTATCCAAAGGATAATAACTTAAATGAAGTATATTACTCAAAGAATAATACAAACCACAGAATCAGATAAGAATAAGTACATTGTAAATCATGTTAGATAAAAGTATACTTCCCCGGGAATTTTTTTGTGATGAAACCCCATTATCTTAAGTTTCCTCAGTTGATTCTCGTTTTAATCAAGTAATTCATACGCTATATTAAGCACCACAAACTATTTACCAAACGGTCCCAAATATCTACTCACGAAGGTCTTTTCTCATAATGTAAGTTGAAGGTTATCAGCCATGTTAGTATGCAATAAATGTTCCAAAACGTCAGCTTGTAACAATCATTTGTTTTGTTTGCCTACTCATGATACAACCTATCCTTGAATGGGGGATTAGTTAGAAGAAGTGGTATACATAACGCTAAATTAATATTAGTAATTACATAAATAAATATTTTGAAAGCAAATTTAATTTTAGAATGATCGTTTATCAATGTACAACCTGTGGCTCCCAAAGGATGTCCTTTAGAAATTAATCCTCCACTAGGGTTGATCACGTATTTTCCACCGTACGTGTTATTTGCTGAATCAATGAGTTGCGACGCTTCTCCGGGACGGCAAAGACCCAGAGCCTCGTACGTTATAAGTTCATTGGCAGAAAAGCAATCGTGAAGTTCAATAACATCCACATCCTGAGGCTTGTAATTGGATTTCTGGAAGAGTTTTTCAGCAGCTGCTTTTGTCATATCATATCCAACCTGAAAAGTTTAGATTGTTATAACACAGAGTCCACAGAGTATATTTCAGATCTGGTATCCGATTAGATTCTTGGGAGAAATTGCACACTCGACATCATGGAAAACAAAATTTTCAAAGCCCTTGAATAATAATATGTTTACAGTGTTCATCTTTTGGTTGCAGACTTGATACAGCGGAAAATTACTATATCACAACTCTTTATTTCTAATTTTATGAATTTTGGACCGGAAAATCCCCGATACCCAAATTAAAGGACATTACTCTAAAAAGTAGATTCAAAGGGTATTATTGAGTCGAGAAAAGAAAAAGGGAGAGGCATGTATTGTGATATTTAACTTCTAAAAAAGGAATTTGTCTTGCAATATTATTTCCCCTACCCGAAGGAAGAATCAAATTTGGATTTCTCGCAAAATAGCCAAAATGTTAAAAGTATTTGGCAATAGTTTTAAATAGTAATTAACCTTTGAGAGGCGTTGAAAGAAACATATTTCTTAGAAAGAAATGATAAAAAGGAAAATGGCAGATTGCATTTTGAGGGCTGAAAACTTAGGTGTATACTTCCTTTTAAACAGAGTATGCGACAATATTATTTTCAACGAAATTTTCTGACCAGTTCATATGACTCTGACCTATTTGAAGTAAAATTGCCTTTGTAGCTGACAAGGTAAGTTCCGGCAAGCCTTGACCAACAAGAATATTCCGCACCACCTGTCTTCACTATGCAACACTGCAATATTTAGGAAGCAGTGACGAGATATTCGTGAAGTGATGACATCTGCCAAGAATGCCTGAAGACAAGATAATGAAATAAACCTATGCGTGGTAGGATAGTGAGATTGTTGAAGGACTTAAAAGAAGGGCGTTGCAACGTCTATACAAAAAAGTAAGAGATAGAGTGTATACTGAAATAATTCATCATGCATAGGGCAGGTCATGAGGGCAAGACCTTTAGTTGGATAAAAGGGGAATAGTAAAAATACACCAACTGCTACAGTGAGAGTATATATGAAACGAATAGCATACAGATGTGTATAAATATTGTAATCAGGATACCTATGCAGCTCAAAATCTACGCTAATTATAAAGTAAATTTCTGCACATGGGCATCTTTTTGTACTCGCGCGATTGGTATCTCTCACATGCTAGTTCACAGAGTTCACACACAGGAGTCAGTACGTCCGCGGAAGCTTTTAGCATATAAGTTAGTGTAAGTCACGAACTGCGTATCTTGCGAGGACGTGCCGCACCTCCCACTTGGCTACCATCAAATTTCGGTGACTGCTTCTGTGGTGAAGAATTCCGGCCATCCAGCTTTAATTTTTAAGCAGTTTCGAGTCTCACTGAGCCATTGGTTCTACGGAGCAAGTTTTCTTCTCAAATCGTTAATTAGAATCTAAGAGCAGAACGTCTGTCATGTGTAAACATTAAAATTCATGAATATATGGTTAATGGATTCAAATTAACCTTTTTCATTCCCTATAAACGAGAAAATTAGCGTTTTTGGTAAAGAGCTCGCCTCGTCATCGTTTATCGTTGAATTCATTTCCACATAATTGTAATTTAGTGACAAGCATTCTGGCGCCGGAATTGTGACCGAGGAACAAGGCCAACAAGCATGCCACCGATAGGGGTATATCATTTTACCGTGACGAAAGACGTTCCGACTACTACGAAAGTAGAAAAAACTCTTTAAAAGTAGTGGGATTCAGCTAATATTAGAGCCATTGGTAACAAATTATTCATGGGTTAGAATTGTCAATAGTTTTTGATTGAACAAATGATCTGCCAAGGAAAATTGGTGGCGAAATCCGACAGACATTACAGCGAGGCTTTCAGTCTGTGTGTTAAAGGTCTCTTTAGAAGATGAATGACTTGAAAAAATTTTTGTGGGAAAAAACATCAGTCACTCGAACTGACAAAAACATTGCATGAGTATGCAAAGGTCCAGACAGATCGAAGCGACGTTAAATTTGAGAAAATGATTGACGCACTTTAAAGAGCAGCACACTCTTGAAGTCTTGCTGTTTGTTGTGTATTGGGCGAGGATAAAACAAACATGAAGAGCGTGCGCAAGAGTATTTCCAGCATTTAAAAACCTCACACATGATAAGAAGTCACGGAATTCTCAGCCTGAGAATGGGTTAACGCTTACAATTAACGTGTACAGTCGACTATGATCCTCTTCAATATACTTGGGCTCTAATGACCTCTGATGTTGACGAGCCCTAAAGCCCCAAGGAAAAAAAAAAAAAAAAATTCAATATACTGTACGGGCTTTTCATTCGGCCCGAAATACGACTTTAGTAGACTACACTTAGGAGGAGAGTCGATTGCTATCAGAAGCCACTTTGGAAACGGTAGAACTCGTCCCCAGGATCAATCCTGACAGTTTTTGTGAATCACTCGTATCCACAGTCAAAATCAGTCAGATTTTTCTCGTTCTTCCTTCCTGCTAATGTTTTTCTTTCCTAAATAAAAGAGCTTCTTACGTCTATCATTATTAGATTATTAAATTGTAAACTTTTACGGCAAAGAACTGTATTTCACTCAAAACATTTCTGCCATGACATGACATGTTACAATAATGTATGTAATTACCTGACGTAGGCTAAATTGTGAAAGAAATGTTGGGTAAAATAGTTTATTTGTTTATAAAATATAGTAAAAGTTTATAGTTGTCCTCCCCAAATGAAGATGTATTGGCACCGGTACTGAGTGAACATATTTTTTCCGTGCTACGAGTTAAGAGGGGAATGAAACTCGTCTTGGCCTATGAAGTATTCCAAACACAAAAGGACGCAAGATGGATGGTAGTGGCGATATTCATTTACAGCCACCAAAGCGCATCTGTATACTGATGATGCATGTGATGTCCTACTGTGTAGGTTATTACAATCTCGACGTTGATAATACGGCTACAGCGGAAGTACACAGCAGGGAACAACTCAGTAAAGCAGTAAAAAAAACGTACAAAATGTTTTCTTAAATTTTCGACAATTTAAATTTAGAACACTCGTTTATGTAATTGTAAGGGTTAAGGGTAAGAACATTGAGTTAATTACTGCGAAATAATATTGTGTTGACAGGTTTAACGTGTACAGGAGAAACTTACAATTTTCATACAACTTTGATCTTTGAATGTTGATGGAAGATCTGTGGCCATTTCCATACCTACAACCTCTACAGCTTGGTTTTCTAAACCATATCTATGTACAAATTCTTCTGACACAAGGATTGCAGCAGCTGACCCATCAGATGTCGGACAGCACTGCAACTTTGTGAGAGGTCCGAACACTCTGGGAGAGTTCATGATTTGCTCCAAAGAATATTCTTCTCTAAATTGTGAGTAACTGAAAAATAATTCATGTATATAAGATAACAGACAACACACATTTATCATAATTACAATAACTTGATAGTCGTTTATGAGTAAATGTTAGAGAATGCAACTACTTAAACGAAATCGACACCTCACGCACACAAAGAAAGTCCATAAACACCAAATAATTAGTCAGTAGTTCTATAATTGGGATCTATTTCATTTTACTGACGACAAAAGAAAATGATACTCAGCGGCCTAGGATCGTTATCCTCTTTTTCACGCAGTATTTCTTAAGGTACTTTTACACATGTACGAGCGACTTTTATGAGATACAAGTATTGGAACTTTTCATGTAATATGCCAAAGAGTAACACTATAGATCTAGCTCATAGAAAATGACATGTCGCTCATACAAATATAAAAGAAAAACTTGCGAATAGGATAGATTTTCCTAATACAAGATAATGATTTATTAATATGTATTACATTTTATTAAATGGATAAAAACCTCGTTTCTATGAATATTTACAAAGATCCTACCCTAAGTATCAGTGCGCGAGAATTATGTCACGTAACATAGTTTTAAGCACAGTTTAGTCTATTATACTTTCAACTTCAAGCATTCTAGCTTAAGTGTACTGCAATCTTCAAGTTATTTGTTGCGTATTCCAATTCTACGCAATAAAATATAATAAAGTATAAATTTAATTTATGATTCTATAAAAAATTCTATTATGCACTCACACATTTTCTTAAAGCAGACAAACAAGTAGACCGTCTCCGAACTGGCTGCACACTTGTATTTAAGTTCATTTCTATTAAAAACACGTCAACTTTTAGAGTTAAACTTCAAATAAATAATTTTCATATAAAATATTATAAATATATTCAAAGTTTGCAAGGTTTTGTGTGTTTCAGAGTGACTTTTATGCGTTATATTTTCTATTTGTCATTAACTTTAAAACTTTTCAACTTAAAGATACATACATCGGGAATCTTAAACATAAAATGATACTTCTGTGTTCTGTAAATTAAAGTTGTAAAGTCAATAAAAAACAGAAAAGAAACCACATAAAAGGCACTCACAAATCGGACGAGACGTCTCATTAGATGTAGTTTCGGCCAACTAAGAACCAGTACGAGCGCCAGTGAGGTCCAATTCTACATCGGTTTACTAACTAGACACGTCTAGATGGAATCTAGATTGCTGTATCGAATCGCAGACGGTAGGATTTTCAATCATCACAGAACATGAAATGAGAAACTTTTCTGGCCTCTTCAGGAATCGAATTCAAATAGCGCGCCTCCGTATATGTTAGCGGCAACGTAGCCGCAGAGCGCGCGCAGGGGTACCGCGGAGCAGCGTTCAGCTTCGCTGCTTTTAGGAGAGTCTCCAGGCTGCATGCGAAACTCGCGCCGCGCGAGTACTTAAGGGTAGCGCAGCAGCCGCACAGCAGCAGATCATCGATCGTCAACGGAGTGTACCGGACGCCATGTGGAAGCCTGCAGAACAGACTCCCGCCTCCCTGGGTCTGTCAACGAGTATACCGACACAAGAAGATTCAAGACAACGATCAGACAGCGAGTACCGATAGTCTCTCACGAACTTGTTAAAGTTCTGGTCGAGCAACAAGAGAAGAGGAACATATGATTCTGGCGTTGGTCTACGACCAAAAGGAGGAGAAAATCTTTTAGTTGATTATCTGTACATATTTTTTGTAATTACTGAAGAAGTTCATTTTTGATTCAATAAATAGTGATAGGATTACATTGTGTTAATTTTGATCAAAACACCAGCGTAGTACGAGACCTTGAACTATCCGTGAATCTGGTCCTCGGATGGCGGGTTGTTTCGACCAATGATGTCGTGAAGGAAAGAAGACCTGACAAGGTCATTCACAGCCTGCGTATTCGCACTTGCGAGCAATCGTAAATAATCGCCCGGCACAATTCAGCGTCCCTATTTGTAGTAAAAACTAAAGTTTCGTCCTTAAGTGATATATTATTACACTCCGTGCTACACCCGCACTCGTTTCGGCAAAAGACAGGATAATATCCGAGATCTTTCTTTTTGTTAATGTCTCGTTTCTGAAGTATTATTTCTCAACGAGTTGGTGCTACGAAACATAACATTCACGACTAACATAATTAAAGAAACAAGACCGGTCTATCATTTGTTCGTTCGACTGTCCAGTCGTGATAATATGTCTAGGACTCACGATTTCCAGCATCCAAATGAATGCTCCCGTCTTCCCCACTTGCGTCTGTTGAGATCGTGTTATACCGAATACTGTTTGAGTGCTACCAGTAAGATCTGTAGATTGACGCTTGCATCGAAACTCACTATTCAAATTTGTTCAAGTCACCGTAACTTCGTTCTAGAAGGTTCTGACTTCTGGCTCAGTCTTTCTAGCTAGATATAACCGTCCGCTTCAACTATCCAACGCCACAACTCTGAACATTTGAAAATCAGACTGATTATTGTTACATTATGTTTAATTGAAACTATGTTACGTTATGTTTAATTGAGCAATGAAACAAAAGTGACAATGAGATGGTCCCTTGCTTGCTTCCGGAGAGTAAATAAGTTTATTGTCCTCCACGTGGTCACACGCAGTTTGTACTGTTTTTTTGACAATAAATTTATTATTATTATTAATTGACATTATTCTCGTCGACAATCATATTATTGGCATTTGCCGCCAGAAAAATCCAAGCCAGAAACGTGCTTACGAAAAGAATATTCAGCCATGGGCGGTACTGAAGTGTCATGTAAGAGGCAAGAAGCAGATCCCTACGAAGGGCTCCAAAAGTCCTTCTAAACGTGCAACCAGAGACGCTGAAAGCACGGAAGGTAGATCCGAAACAATATCTCAGCCCATGTCCGTGTCATTCGTCTGTGAGGAGTCTCATCAGAGGATCCTAATTCAGTTTCATCAACCGCCGGTGGAACAACCATGGCAAGTAGTAGGCAAGAAGATGAGCTAAGATCCCCGTCCTAGAGCAAACCGACCAATAGCTCTTCTCATTAAGATAAAAGGTTTGTAGTCGTACGCTGAAATCCTGCAACTTATGAAGGGCGACTACTCTGAAAGAGGTTGAAGGGAACACGAAGAAGATTAAGAGGATGGCAAATGAAGAACAAACTAGAAATTCATTGAGCTACATCTTAGACAATACAACAATTGAAAGTTTCAGTTGAAAAAGCTCCTGGCGAGGCAGTGGAAGTGAGACCTCACTAGAAATGGACCTAGATGAGCTGACAACAAAGGAAGGAGTTCTTGCAGCGCTTGAGCAACGTCTGGAGACGTCTGTTTTGCAACCTGCTGTAATTCAGTTGATACGCGCAACTTACGGTGGCACACAGACCGCCGTGGTACGCCTTCCTGTCAACCTAGCCAAAAAGGTGCTATCTCTGAGTAAAATCCGGATCGGGTGGTTTAACTGTCGAATCCGTGAGAAGCGGTCTGTTGAGATGTCTGGGCTTCGGTCACAATGCTAAGAACTGTTCCGGAGAGGACAGGTCAAAGCAATGCTATAAATGTCAAGTGAAGAGACGTTTGGGCAAGGCGTGCTCCATATGTCCATTCTGCCTGCACAGCAAAGGGAATGGAAATAGCGACCATCCGTCCGGCAGTAGTAAGTGCGTAGCCTTCGAAAAGGCATTCCAGGATTCCCTTGAGAGTCAACGATGAGAATCCTCCAGCTTAAATGAACCACTGTGAGGCTGCACAAGAACTGTTGTGGCAAACTATACGGGAGTTCGACATAGACGTCGCAATTCTGTAGCAGTACAAAGATCCGGTAAGTGGTGCATGGGTGTCTGATTCATCTGGTGAGGCGGCTCTCTGTGCACGTGGTAAATTTCCGTAACAGGAGTAAATGCAAAGCCCGAAATTTGGATTTGTTTGGGATAAAATAAATATCTTGATTTGTAGCTGTTATGCCGCAACCTAACGAGTATGAGGTAATAGTGAAACGACTTGTTAGTGATGTTAAAGGGAGGCATCCTGTGATTATCGCGGGTGATTTCATTGCCTGGGCTACTGAATCGGGCAACCGTCAAACGAATGAAAGGGGCGTTACTCTGCTTGAGTATTTAGTCCCTCTTGATATTGAGTTATTTAACGACGGAACGTTTACCAAACATGGCAAGACCTCAATCATCGATCATACATTCCTGAGCGGGTGTCTCAGTAGAAGGGTCACAACATGGCATGTGAGCGATATCTATACTAATAGCGAGTATCAGGCCATCCTTTTCACTGTCAACCATCGGCAGATCAGGAAGTCTCAGAGCAGTTTCAGGAGAGTACCAAGATGGAAAGTCAACGCACTCGATAGGGATACCTTCGAGTTATAGATAGAAGTAACCGGATCAGCAGAGAACTCATGTCTTCGTCTGCAATTCCTGCGACGTGTCGATGCCCGAAATCGAAGGGAAACTTTCAGAGGCCTCCAGTTCACTGGTGGATCAAATGGATTCCAGAACTCCGTAAGATATGCCATTCGTCCAAAAGAATGTTTCCACGAACAAGGGGTAAGCCAAATAATATTTTCCAGTAAGAGTATACACAGTTTTGGAGAGCTGAAATGGGTGATTAAAGCAAATGAGAGGCTCAATGAAAAGAGCCAAATTGTAGGTAGAAATCTTTGGGGAAGGCCATATAAGATCGGCTAAACTGAGGAAATCCCCAAGCGTATTGCCAACCTACCCTAAACTGCTGAAGAGAATCGTTAAAAGTGTTCCCGCAGCACAAGGGAGACCAACCTAGTTGATGAAGCAGTTTCTGAAGAATCCATACCTATTATTACACTCCATGAGCTGAAGCTAGCTTACAGCAAAACCCCAATGCTGTCTTCAAGGCTGTGATCATGATTTTCTGGAGGTATACAATGCTTGTCTACACGAAGGTATATTCCCCCGACAATGAAAGACAAAACAACTGATGCTCCTTTCGAAGGGTAAGGGATTATTTGGTGATCCATCTTCCTATTGTTCAACATGCTTGCTAGATACAGCTGGTTAAGTGTTGGAAAGGATTATCTTTAATCGACTGCAGCAATTCACGGAGGGGTCAAACAGCTTGGCGGACAATCCGTATGGATTCAGAAAGTCTTGTTCAACAGTGGACGCCATCATGGGAGTAGTCAGCATGGTTAAAAATGCTATCCATGGCAAAAGGTGGAATAGGGATAGTAAGCATTGCTGTGCCACAGTAACCCGGGACGTTAAGAACGCTTTCAACTCGGCAATATGGAGCTGAATAATGAAAGAACTGAAGGCGATCAGGATCCTATTGTACATTAGACGAGCCACTAGGGATTAATTCCGAGATCGGACTTCTCATGTACTGAGGAAGGGCTAAGAACATAATGCGTCTCTGCTGGTGTGCCATAGGGATCAATGCTGGGTCCTATCCTGTGGAATATAATGAGCGATGCCAGTCTTAGGTTGACTCTGCCTCAAGGTGCGAAAATAATTCGTTTCTCGGATGACATTGCAGTGTTTGTCGTAGCCAAGCTCCTGGAGAGTGACATGCATAGCAGATGAGTATGTTGGGATTATTCGTGGATGGCATTCCACTGTAGGTCACATTAGCTGACCACAAGACTGAAGTGGTTTTCGTCAGACGTCAGAAGGTTACAGAGTCCATCACTCATACAGTTGAAGATTCAGGGATTCGTTCTCAGCCTTCAGTGAAATACCTTGGGCACTCATTGACTCACGATTGAACTTCAGGGAACACCGCAGAGTGGGAGTAGGAAGGCCGCAAATATTTTGATCCCCCTGACTCGCATAATGCCCAACATAGGTGGTCCGAGACAAAATCGGAGGAAGCTCCTAGCGTGTGAGCTCGTGAATCTTGTTGTATGCTGCTCCAATCGGGACCGATGCAGTAATTGACAGCAACAAACGAGAAATAGTCTTGACCTACCGCAGCATTGCATTGAGGGTAGCAGCCGCTTTCCGTACAGTATCATAAGAAGCAGACTGTCTGAGATCGGATATGACTCCCATCGAACTGCAGCGGACGAGTGGAAGAGTATCTACAAGAGTCAACGTCAGGACACCAAGGCGTTGCAGTTTTTGTAGCTGAAGAAAGAGAAACTACTACGGTAAAGTGGCAGAATAGTTGTGATAGTGTGGATAAGGGACGATGGACGCCCTGACACATTCCAAACATAAGAGAGGTTCAGAAGAGGTCATAGTGAAGTTGACCACTACTTCACCCAAATCCAGGGGCCATGGTTGTTTCCGGTCGTATTAACACCGGTTTAAACTGGATGAAGTTCCAATGTGTCCCGTGTGCTCCGAAGGTGTGGAGGAAGCAGAGCACGTATTCTTCGTATGTCCTCGCTTCCAAAGCGCAAGAGACGAAATATATCGTGGATGGACGACCCGAGTCCGAAGAAATGATTACCTTGATGCTTGCAAAATGAAAAGCGCAGGAGGCAGTGCCCAGTTTCACAATCTTCCTTATACGTACCCTACATCTTCAGGAGAAGGAAAGAACCATCCAATAAGAGATGAGGCGAGGTACCTCCTAACTCATCTCATGAAGTATTGCTTGACAGCTGTTCCGTGGGAGATGTGACAGTGTAAATGGAGGTTATAGCGGGTAAAAATCCCCCACGCCTTATGGAAGGAACTACATGGTGTCTTTGTAAGATTTCCACCAGCCCCCACAAACAGACGACACACACACAGACAGACAGACGAGATACACACACAAACAGAGAGACAGACAGACACAAACAGACACACACAAACAAAGAAACCAACAGTGTGGTATTCAATGGGAAATAAAGATGAAATAAGATGTAGAAAGGAATAGGGGCGAAGATAATAGGAACATTATTTCCGGGAGAGGAAGAAAGAACGGTAAAATAAGGGATGGAAAATGATGGCGAAAGTGATGAAATGACTGAATAGGATTCGGGAGTCAACCAGTTAAAAAGAAGAAAATCAGTTAATATATGGAACGGAGCATGAGTTGATACATGAAAGCTATAATCTTACAAGAAAAGACCTATTAAGTTTATATGCCAAGTGTATTAGCCTGAGGGTGTTTCCGAGTACTGGAAAATAGAACTTAAACTATTCCAAAAGAATTAAAAAAGAGAGTGGAGGCACCCAAGATCATAAAGACCTATTTTCTTAGTTCGCACATCAAGGAAATTACTTCACAAAAGTATTGAAAATAAAAATTAGATACGATATGGAAGGTAATAGTGGTTACATGATCGACAATATGGTTTCCGGCGTGGGAAAAGTTCAGAGGAGGCGGTGGTACGGGAGACGCAAGAGATAAAGGAAAGGTAGAAAAAGTAATGCACGTGTGTATTTTTGGATGTGGAAGGGGCACGTGACTATACGATCGCAATCTATAATAGGTACATAAGTTACGATGAAATCTTATCTACCAGTATATCTGATTCAGATGGTAAAATATTGACAGATCGTACAATGCATTATAAATTAGGATGTGAGAGAATACTCCGGCAAGCAACACGTTGATGTCCATAATAATCGACTACGTGTCCTCTCGTTTGGTTTCTAGCTATGAATAATTTACTAGAATACAAAGGAGACAGAACATGAAATTTGTGACATATGCTGATGACTTGGTGTTCATTGAGAAGAGAAGACGTCGCAGATTTAGATGATGTCAGAAGGGTATTGATAAATAGTAGAATTCAGCAGAGAAATGGGGTTTTAGAGAGAAAAAAGGGATGTGCACTGAACTTGCAAAGCCAAATAGACGGGATCCGATCATAAAATTGAAGGAAAAGAAAATGCAGATAGTTCACTCGCAACGATATTTAAATTAATTTTGGTTGAATAATTATTGTTCTAGCAGCATTTTGATAATTTGGTGAATAAGGCAAAGAAAGTGTTCTAGTGTTTATTACGAGTTGGAGAATCAATAATTTAACATTGATAATACTGGATTAGTTAAGTTGTACAAGTGGGCAATACGCAGTATATTAGCGTATGGAAGTAGTGTATAGGATCACAAGGTAGTCTTTGCGAAGAATGAGAAGAAAATGCGGCAGATTCGATTCTGCATAAGGAGTGTAACAAGAGGATATTGCTCTATACTTACGGGTGCACTGGAAATATTAAATGGAATTCCGCCATTGGATTTGTATATACGCAAACGTAACTTGAGGAAGAGAGCAAGGAAAGGAGAGATTATGTATTAATGAAGGCATTTGAAGGGGTTTTTATAAGAGCATATGAGAAAGGTTACTTAAGAGTTAATTCAAGGTAGGCAGATACTGTGGGCACTAGCGGCACGGTAACGTACAGCTGCATACCAGAGGTAAACTCCACTGAAAGGAATAGAATATAGTTCATTTTAAATATGTCATGGAATTCATGGCACGGTATGGAAATTATAAGACATATTTGAATTGTAAGAGAATTAAGACTAATTTGAATTGGCACGGAAGGGACGGCGATATGCACATGTGGAAAAGGAGATTAGAAAGCGAGGCATGTGTTTTGGAATTGCGAACTATATGGTATGGAAAGATCAAAATATATAAGGTATACGAAAGAGAATAGAATTATGAATGGAAGAGAAGAAAGAATTGATAAACAACAATGAAAAGTATGAAAAAAAGGAATATGTGACAAGAAGGACTGATAAGGAATTTAGTAAATAAGGAAGTTTGATAGTCTCACGTTTTATTGTCTCAGTTTTCAATGGTGTGACATGCAAAGAGGACAAATAGGACATGTCAGATGACAATGGATGTAATAGTGGATGAAAACAATTAATTTAAGAGCAAAAGAAACCTTGCAATGACATTGTTGAATGCAAGGTGCCGGAGGGTAATGACCAATAGAAATAAAAGATATGAAGAAAAAGAGTAAGATGTTAAACATTCCGAAGAAGTTACGACCATCATATAAAAAAAGGTCCCATAATATAATCGTCTGCTCTGAGCTGGTAGAGGGAAAATTCATGGCTATAGAGGGAAACGGACAGAGAGGCTACCTGCGATTGAGTAAAGCTTAAACGCTGCTTTACTTTGTAACGGACATTAATGTTTTCCTATCACTCATTAATTCTCCATCTACAAAAGAGATATGACTGTATTTTAGTTTTAATATAGGATATCAAAAGGCAATTTATCCTGGCACAAGAGTGGTTCCGTTACGAATACTGTATCGCGGAACACCGTTTAATAATTTTTGATCTAGATACACTTTCACATTCCCATTTTTGTTGTTGTTATTCTCTCGTTCGGGAGCCGACGTAGAGTAGCATCGGCGCGTTAACTCAACAGATGTTAGGCATTTCGCCAGTCTCATGACTCGCAGAGTGTACAACTATCATATGACCGAGCCGGCCGACAACATATTGTATCGCATTATAACAGCGTCTAAAATATTAGTAAATATACTTAATATTTAATGAAAGAATAATTTATTTACTACTTAACTATCATGCAAACAGTTTTGGGTTATGACGAAGGAAATGGGCCCCCAGAAAGTGAAGTCGGACGTTGTTAAGCGAGTTTAACATCCGCACACTTCCTTACTTATTTACGAAATTTTCGTTTTAAAGTCTGAATAACTTCATTTATAGTCTTGTTTTATAACAGAGTGACAAGTCCACGAACACATAAGAAACTGATATGTTTCAACCACTATTTGCCAGATAAGGCCATATTACACATTTGCCATGTAAGTCAAGAATACCTGTGCATATATTAACTTCCACTGTAAATGTAATTGTAGATCATATCCATCCATATACTTGGTAAAAACCTCCCTACAGTATATTGTAGAGAAATATAGCGAATTTAATAAAATAAGTAATCACATGTTTTAACGATTTTAGTACAAGGTGCTTCCACGTCGAGTTCTCATAAAGCTCATTCATGCAAATGACACGAGAATACGAACTTAAAACTAAGTTAAATTAAAAGTGTTTTACTCACGGATTATTCACAGAATGTTTGTGGTTTTTGTAAGCTATTTTTGCTAAATGTTCTTCTTTAGTGCCAAATTTTTCCATGTGTTCTTTTCCTGCATTACCAAACAACTGCGCTGTGATGGGTGTGTGGTCGATACCGGCAATATCGGCCATTGCCTCAACATGTTTGTCCATAGGGTTTGTTCTATCCAAAAACTGCATAGAATAAAAATCTTATTAGTGCTGAAAATGACAAGAGAACACACCAGGAAAAATATACTGAACCCTTATAAATTGCAACGAGTCAGTAATCATTTGTAGTTGAAGCACGAACGCACGTACGTCTACGTATTCATGTACACATGGTCATTTAGGTGGAACGAAAAAAATTGAATTAAAAAATCTTTTAACTGAGGGAACTTCCACCCAATTTCATGATTATTTCCAAAAATACAAGTCCATTCTTCGAAAAGTAGTCTATGCAGCTTAAGTAATGGAAAACTACATACTAAAATAAAACAAGACTAAAAGCATGTGGAAGATACTCTTCCCCTTTAGAAAATCGCGAAGAAAACATTTCCCTACTAGACGATGGACAAATCGTATCAATCCAAAGGACATCGCAAATTTCTTCAATTATCATCTCTCAGAAATAGGGAAAGCAGCGAAAGTATCTCTAAATCAATGTTCATCAAATACATCCACCCACGTACCGCATTCTACGTTAACTTCCGAAAATGGCGCAAGTGAAGTTATGAGAATCATATGAGGAGCTCACGAAAAAAATCTTCAACAGGAATAGATGATATACCTGAATCTTCCTCTCATGTCATCTTAATTCCACTCACATTTTCAACTGCTTTTTATCAGCATGCATTTTTTCCGACATTTAACAACCTGAAGTTACAGTATTACGCAAGGAAGGAAATAAATGCGATGTTGAAAACTATCGACCTATATCTGTATCATCTACTTCCTCAAAAATCATGGATAAACTTTTATATAACTGACTTGTAGACTTTTTATCGCACAATAGCGTTCTCTCAAACGATCAGCATGATTGCAGGAAATTCCTTTCAACAAACGGCTCCATATTTTGTAAATTAAATGATCGAAACATTTATCTTTAGCGTGGAGATAATCTTTTTGGTTTATTTAAAGCGTTTGATGTCATCGATCACGAAATTATTATTTCGATGCTGCATTCTCACAGCATTCGCCGATTGCCACATCAATGGCTAATGTCCTACTTAAAATATAGCTATCAACTTAAATTGCTTACAGTAAATATCCAGTACTTCAAACAAGGCCACTTAATTCCTGGAGGCGGAGTTTCTTGAGGTTCAATTTTTGATCCCATTCTCTTTTGCTTATACGTATCCCATATGACATCCTCCACACCTGATTGGTGATTACACTATTTTAGTATGTAATCATGTCCTTACTCAAACCCTCTGTCCAACCTCTAATCTTTGTTTCTACCAAATTGTCTCATTGTAAACACTGACAAAACAGAATCAATGTCATTTCGCTATAGTGTTGCAAAATCTCTTCCCGTGAATCTCTTTCGAGAAAGGGAACCAACATAAAAACTGTTAAGATAACCAACTTCTTTGTTTCATATTAAGGACAATCTCAAATTGAATAGTCACATCGATAATCTCAATTCCAAACTAAGTGAATTGTAATATGCATTCTTAATTCTAGTCTATGTTGTAAGTCAATAAAGTTTTTCGTTAAGAGTATTTTGCAAACGTTTATTCCCATTTACGGTACGGTATTATCTTTTGGGGCAACTCTGCTCAGAGCATACAAACTTACAGAGTACAAAAGATAGTATGGATAAAATGACAAACTCAGACGCAAAATTAATGTAAACATATATTTAGGGAATTCTATGTTCTACCTCTTTTTTTCATATACATTTATGATGAGGTTGTGTGAACTAAGACATACTTATTAAAATTCCTCTCCTGCTTTAGAAGAAACAGTCTAGTTCACGAATACATCACTCATAATACCGTCAACTTAGCGCGTCAATTTCTCTTAGCCAAAAAAGTCCGTATCATTAAGTAATAATTTTGTTTAATTCCCTCCCAAAATCGAAAGATATAAATATATTGAATCCCTTTAAATCCGCTATGCAAGATTTCCTTACACTCCATTGGTTCTACTACGTTAAGGAATTTACTGATTTGAACAAAAAATAAGTTAGTACGAGTTTGAATTTCCCGGTAAATATCGTATTTTATATGGTTCTGGGTAATGTAAAGTTATGTTAATTTTTTCCATGCATTCTGTTATTCCTTTTTATTCATGATAGTTTATTTCTAACTGTACGCAATCTTGGCACGGTCCTGTTTATTATCTCTGTAGCCCCATCCTTGTTCGGGTTTTTCTTCGGGAAGAAACGGCGAGAATGTGATTAATATATCTCATTATACATCTCGAATTTTCACTGCATTAATTTAGTACCATTTCTTTTGAAAATAATAAATGGATACAAGAACGCATTTGTTAAATAACTACTTTTGTAAATATAAAATCTGCCACTGCTCTAGGGCCCTTGCTCGAAATTGTATCGTACCTCATGGTATCACCAATATCTCGAAAATGAAAGACCACTGCCCTAATTATGAGTAACTTTTTCCGGAAATATATACCCTCAAATTTATACAAATTAGAACCTTTGTTGTGTTCACAACTAAACAAATCTAGAAAATTCTCGCTCACAATGGGGAAATAAAAACTTGAGCTGATGTAGAAATCACTGGACAGTTCTTTTAGCTTCATGGAACAGAAATGACCACAAAATTGGAAACATACCTTTGATGTAAGCGAACCCCTTTCCATTTTTTCAAATCCTAAAGCTAAAACACAGTCTCCATTTCCTGATTCAACAATCTGTTTGGCCATTAAAAGAGCAGTAGAGCCAGTAGAACAATTATTATTCACATTGTACACAGGTATTCCAGTCATACCTATTTCATACAAAGCCCGCTGCCCACAGGTTGAGTCACCTGTAAAAAGGAAAAGAAAATAACACAAAAATCTCAGCGAAGGGAAGTTAAACAATGAATGAACCCCAATCAAATAAACTACTATTCGCCGAGAGAATGTAGCATACTACCTCTTCAGTGAATGTTCTTTATAACTACCTGATATCTACAATAAAATAATATAACATTTTTGTGTAGTTTCTGATCTTTTGTAAACATATTTATTGTTAATATTTACGTTTAATATCATGTTCAATGTTTATGGTTCTCGCTATAATTTGTGCGCTTGACGCTTTCAACGTATGTTGTGAACTTCAATCACTGAATATATAGTATTTGTCCTTATGAAGGTGGCAAGTCTTCAATTATTTATTTCTCACTCATTCTTCCGCGCTTCGTGGACGCTCCGTCTCCCAATACTTTTGTTCTCACATTCGCATCCATATACATGAGTAATTCACATCCCCTAGTAGTCCAGTAAAATCGTCGTAAAAATGAGAGGTTACCTTGCATGAAATAGGGAAGTTCTGATTTTTTCATATGTTATATGTGATGGATGATTAATGACAATTTCAATTTACGACCTCGACAGATTTCCGGATCATGATGAAATTCTTGAAAAACGGCAAACGTTTCGGGTTTTTTTTTCAGTTTATGTCAGTCGTGACCCCGAAGGACCAATTTTACTGTAAAAAAGTCTATGTACTTTTTTAAAGTAAACTAAATTTGAAACAAAAGAGACCAACTTTGTTTTTGTAGACCCAATACTTTTGGAAAGCTGTTCAAATTTTCGAAAAATTTCGGAAATAAGCTAGTTTTAGAGGTTTTCGCCGATTTTCACGATGATAAATCTTTCTTTTTTCTTTTTGGCAAAAATAGCCCTGTACGTTTTTAAAGTAGACTATATTTCTAACGAGGTAAGACCAAATTTATCTCTACAGACCCAATACTGTCCGAGATGCAGCTGATCGAAGTTGACGAAATATACGTGTGCGAAATTTTAGATGGATTGGTAAAGTTTTATTAATTTCATGTATTAATAACAGACAAACAGGCTTTACCAAATTACCGTACTCTTTCATATGTTTTAGCAGAAGACAATGTTTATATACAGTACAACTTCGATTATCTGAGTCTCGGGTATCTGAGTTTCCGTATTATCTGATGTGTATTCAAGACTTGGAAATACCGAAAAAACATCTTTTGAGGCTGTATCGAATTCGACTAAACTTATAACTTGCCGTTTAGACAGTACCACCCTTGCGGCATCGTCTTGATGACTCAACAACCCTTCTTCAGCTGCTGCTCCGTCCACGGGGGGACCGATGTCCTAACATTTTGCTACTGCGGAAGGCCGCGCGCACTAATTCGGAAATTCCGGAACCCAGTCGGGTGAAGGAAACGTTCGTTCTCCCAGGCGAAGAGGATTAGGATCCGCGAGTTACGTGCTCCCCGTCCTATTTTAATCAGTCAACACAATACCAAACAAGTGGCGAATAGCTGGTTCTAATGCGAGTGTACGTAGTCATAAACTGCGAATGAGCCTCTCGGAAAGTTTCACAGCCCTCCCGACACTCTTTCCACAACTTTCATCTTGATTACTCATTCTAGTCAAACACATCCTGTCTCCTCCCTCTTTCAAAGAAAATATTTCCCAAAACATCTGACAGAGTTTCTTAACCTTTGCGTCAAAAGACCATTGTCATTTACTTTTTCTCCTCTCTGGTAATACACCCAGCCGCAAAAGAGCGCATTTGCCAAAATATTCTTCAAGATAAATAGATATTTCGCTCAGTTTACTGATTTCCTTCTTATTTTTCATTCTTGCAATCTATATTGCTGTGTATTTTTATTTCAATTATTAATCATATTATGATTTATCATCTATTTTTATTATTATTACTACCAATTTTGTTTTGTATTCTTAGCCTGAAGATGTTGACCGCGTCAGGAAAAAATACTTCCGCTCTAACAATTAATAATAAAGATTGGTGATACTATACCAAAAAATATTTTCAATTCATGAAAAAGGTAATTTATTAAATATTGTTTGTTAGTATACGTTTTATAAAAATAATATTCATTGTGGAGATATGATAGATAGTAACTCACTATCAGTCAAAAAGTTCTTCGAATTTGTTAACACACNTTCGACTCTTAATGGCCATGTTCCTGACATATGTACGGTATACACGATATCATATGTATAATTCACGGAGTATTGCCAAAAATGAAGCACCGCAACCGCTCAATTCCTCATCTTGGTAAACGAGACGAGGAAAGGATTCGATTTGTGTTTAGTACGTAGTTCTTTGCAGAAGTCTGGAGCACTCAGTTGTTCGTCTCAGACGGCAAAATTAAGTTCCGTGTCGGGATTATATCGAAAGTAACGCAATGGCGCGTTCAAAACCATCTGTGGGTTCCCATTGCATCATATGCAATGAAAATTTTAATGAAGGTGAAGTGATTTTAGAGAAAGAAAGGAGTAAAAATCCCCTTGGCATCCAGTGTTTCACCACAACGGGAAAAAGAACGTTTTCTGAGAACGGTGCGTGTGGTTTCTAGACATAGTGCGTGCCAAGAGAGAGAAAACAACCCCGAATTGATAAAAGCAGCTGTTCAACGTGGGGAACACGAAGTGAGGTCAGTGAGACCTACAAGAAGGTCGTCTGAGCACATCAACTTTAGAGAGAACTGTTTCTTATGTGGAGAGAAAATAACAATTGATTTTATTGAAGTTCACAAAAAAACTAACAAAAGAAATAAAGTGATTGCTGTGGATAACTTCCATCCGGTTGCAACCATCGTGAGAGCAGTTGATAAACGAGGTGATGAATGGGCACTGAAAATAAAAGAACACATCACGGAAGACACCGATTTGCCTGTACTAGACGCCTGATACCTCCTATTTTGTCAGAGGAAGCTGTAGTCTACAAGAGGACTAAAGAAGGGCCGATGTATTCATTACACTGTTTATGAAGTCATGACTAAAATTCGGAAGAGTGCCAGTTTTCCCTGAAAGAATTGATTCAGCAAAGAGGTGAGAATCCACCTGATATAAGAACTATCAAACGCCATCTATTTGAAAAGTACGTTTTTTGTGGGGCTTTAGGGCTCGTCAACATCGAGGTCATTAGAGCCCAGAAAAGTACGGAGATGACATAGTAATATCTGAAACATCAACTAGAAAAAAACGGGTTTTTGCTCCAAAAATAGTGGATACAAAATTATATCAGACGAGTGGTATGCTGAAAAGAAATCAGATCTTCAAAAAGAAACACTCCGAGAGGTAAAAACAGCAACTGATATTATCCGAGGATATTCGCTCTCAAGTTTATGAAATCAAGGAATTCACACCCTCAGATGATTTCTTTACAGGATGTGAACTCTGTAACACCAAACTCGCTGAAAGTGTTCATGGAGACTGATTTAAAAAGTATACGAGGCTGTCTGGATAAGTGGCGTAATAAATGTGTTTCACTGTCTCACGCATTAATGTTAGCGGTGAGACCTTCCTAATTCATTTCCTCATTACTCCGTGACATAGGAGTTTATTTGTATCACAAGTTTGGGTATTGTGGAATTGTTGTCAGTAATAGACCTTTCATCAACTTACAACCAAATCATAAAGCTGGAAACCTCTGCCATCTTAAGCCCAGACCAAATGCAATTGGAATAGAAAAGCTTTTTACAATTCGCGTTTGACAATACAGATTTCAATGTGAATACACTGGATGGATTGGGTATTTTCCACGCTCTAAGAGACATAATGATGGTGACTCCCACTGAATCAATTCTCCCAGAACACAGTTTTCTTCGAGTAAAACAATGCTCTGCTTCCCAGCTTGTGCAACAAAAACCATTTTTACAGCTGCAAACCTGCCAACCCATGAAGAATCATGGTTCGCCAACTGACACTATTATACATGTGGACAGCATTCATCCACTACCTGACGATATAATGCCAATCTCTTCGGATTGTTGTATGGCAAGAGTATGAGAAAGATGAACATACCTCGATGGAATGGTTTCACGGAACAGGTTTCAAATAAACTGTCCTTTGAAACAACAGAAGTTTTGTATCTACCATTCATAAATCATCCGCCGTCTCAGTATGATACCTTATTAACAACTATCCAAGTTGCAAATGAGAAGTGTCATGCCTACGGTCAGAAAACGTGCTTTGTCACATTTGTCAGCCTTTATACAAAAAAGCTAGATAAATGGTTGCGAACTGCCATCATTCTGACTTTCATAATGTTGTAGTGAGGTCAGGTGGTTTTCATTTACTAATGTCGTTTATGGGAATAATAGGCATGATAATGGAAGGACATGAGATGAAGGAAGTGTTTTCAACGATTTATGCTCAAAATAGTATTATGAAAATTATGTCTGGACACTCCCATGCCCGTGCTGTGAGAGATCACACTTTAACCCACTTTGAATTAGCAACAGAGGTTGTGAAAACAATTCACTTGACTGAGGAAGATGTAATTGATGTGATCTCAAGCTTCGGTCTATCCAGTATTGTGACGTTTCAAGAAAATGAGCGATTTCAAGCTCTTCAAACCATGTTCACTGATGCAGTTCATCATCTTGAACGTAACGGTCTAACAGCAAAGCTATGGGTGCAATATATCCGAATGGTTAAACATTTCATTCAAACAGCGGATGGGAAACTGGGATCATCTTTACACCATCCAAAAAATGCCACCATTTTTTCATTCTGCTGGCCACTTTTTTACGCGAAGTGCGCCCACATGTACCTTGGTTAGAAGAGAAAATGGATCCTCTGGAATACAAACTATTCTCAAGCAGAGGGTATTTCACCATCCGACGCACAACGAAGCTCTGGTCAGATATGTGGTCGAATATGACAATAGAACAGGTGCTGATGAAAAGTAAGAAAAGTTTTGGAGGACTGACCCGGGGTCGTGGAATTTCTGAAAGTGTTCCGATGGTCTTAAGGAATAGTGTACCTTCAGAACATATGTACTGATGTGGAAAGCTACTGTGACGTTACGACTGCAACTTTTGAGGAACACACAGATATGCGACCGTCCCGTCTCACCAGACGATGATACGAAAAAATGCATAACCGGTTTTCTCATCACCCTCCATTTCCAAAGGCAGATTTCATTATGTCATTAAGTAGTGGGCTTGTTGGGAATGAATGTGTGAACTGCCACAATGCTCGGCACATTGGAAAAAAAACTTATGTCCAAGTTCATTGGTGACAACTTCGAGCAAGTGAAATTCACACGGAGCAATACAGTGACCACTCTTTCCTCTGCTGACTGCTCTGTTTCCATTGGTGAGAGAAAAGTGACTGTGAACCCCCCTCACACTGTTCCACAGACTATGCATTCTAAAATATTCTGACGAAGAGTTGAAAGAATTTTTCACACACAAATTATCACCTTCTTCTATGTCCCTTTTCACAGAAGAGGGAATGAGGAATAAATAAATAAACTTTATAAAAAAAGCAAACTGCAAAATGCGTATGACCACTAAGTCTTCTTTCTAAGCAGCCTTCACTCCTGTGAGCCTGGATGAGATCGAGGGAAAGACTATATTTATGGTTGTAGACGGTAGACATATTCTTCACAAAGTTATGTGGTCTCGGAGTGCTTCTTTTGGGACAATAGACGCCAAATATACCCAATATTTGAAAAATCACTACGGCTCTAATTTAACCGTAGCTTTCGACGGATTTCCATTGGATGCTGCTCAAAAAAATACAAAGAGCTCTGAACGTGTTCGTCAATATCATCTCCTGATGTCATCTTTAATGAATCAACCATTGCTCCGGTTGCTCAAAATAAGTTCTTATCAAATGACAGAAGCAAAGCTCGATTCATTGTCATGCTAAAGATGCACCTGGAAAGAAGCCAAATGCTAGTGCTATAGGCAGATGAAGATGCAGACAGGTTTGAACTTGTCGGTCCGAGACAAACCGCGTCTTAGTAGATACAACTACCAACGTTTCGGCCATCATGCTGTGACCTTCTTCAGGGCAATGTCAGAGTCGTACAGACCTAAGTCGCTGTCGTACTCTGCGAAGTCGAACGAGTCACGCGTAGGTTATATAGGTTCTGTTGGTGGCATCATCCTGATTGGCCGAGTGCGGTGGCCAATCAGCGCGGACACCAACGATCCTCCTTAGTAATAATACGAGTGCCGTCAAAATTAAAGTCATGTCCTGCTTCGATCGCATGCAGGGTCACGGCTGATTTGGTTGTCCTACCGTTCTTCAAATGTCGAATGTGTTCCCTCATTCTCTCTTCCACAGTTCGTCCTGTCCATGTGCCTACGTCCACATTTTTGTTTCCTGTTTATACGAGTCCGCATTTCCAACACACTACATGCTCGCCACACTCCTAAAATGTTGCTTATTGGTGAACTCACATACTCGACCCTTTTCGTCGTTTCTTTAACTGGCACTTTCTCCGAGTCTGCCACCATTTATCCATTCTTTTTCTTTCGTTTCGGATGCCCAAAAAGTATAAAAAGACTTTCACGAATTTACTATATTAGTTTTCAACAAGTGTCTAGACGTATCTACTATACGTAATTTTTTATAAAATTAACAATGTATGGTAAATATAAAAATCAAGTTTCCCTTAAAACACGGTTATGTCGCTCAACTCTTCATATTCCTTATTGCTTAAGCAGTGAATACTATCTGACTTCACCGTTTGCCATTATCACAGTCTAGGGGTAATACCAATGAAAACAGTCATTTTCAAAAATATAGAACTTGCAATTTAAAGTTTTCTTTAGGTGAATCCCATTACCCCAGTTTTCCCTTACGCGATAAAAATAAAAATTACCCACCGTAAACATAACCAACACTCGCTTGGTCTATATTGTTTATTGAGAGGCGAGCATCTTCCAGCGCCTTCGTAACAGCTTCTTTCGCCATTTCTGGATAATCAAAGTCATCCCTTCTTCCAGGTTTTTCAAACTGAAAAATTTACACACAAAATATCATAGCATCTTCGGGTCATTTGTTAAGCGTTTATATAACAGACTTCATTATGTAAAATATACAAGCACAAACAGTTAAAAGTAACAAATTTATATCATAATATGTTCGAATAAATATGCACACAAAAAACATCTAAGTAGAGTCAAAAATATGCAGAACATAAAGAGTATCCACGTTAAAAACAAGCATGTCTCGTTACCATAGACTCTATTCAACCCAGACGAGACATTTTTAAATTGTATTTTTAAGAACTGCCCATAGAAATAGGAAATCTTGGAGCAGATTTCCTATGGCTCATGCCCATAATCCTGCTCTTGCCAGTATTAACTCTTTTACTGGTCTTATTTTCAGGGCATTTTTAATAGAGTTTTTGGTACTTCATTTGGGTCTGGTTGGCAAAATGGTACTAAAGATATTTTGCTCCCATTACAAAAATTAATTTAAAATATAAAAAAGTAAATGTTATTTCAAGCTAAATTTTTAGTAGTCAAAAGTTATGTCAAATTAAAAAACAATTGTTAAAATAGAAAAAAAGTTAAATAACAAATTATTACAATATACATAAATGATTAAAAGGGGTACACATTGCTTATATCAATACAAATAATATTAAGAGAAAAATAAAAGTTAGTTTCTAAAATGCAGATAAATCGATGTATAATATCAAAAAAGGAAATCATTACAATTAAGTTAGGTTGTGTGAAGTACGATTTTACAATTTATTGTTCCCATTCTAGTTTGTTTTTTATAACCCACGTCAGAAGTTCTTGAAGAGTCGATATTGAGAAACCTATACGCGAGAGGGGTTTTCTCTGGTTAGTTTCTTTCTTAGTTAGAATATCGAATTCTTGTCTAATATTCCTAAATTCAGAGCACTCTGTGAGAAGGTGGACATATGTAACGCTCTGACTACATCGCCATAGCTGGCTATCTTTCAAGTTGAAAGCAAACAGTATGATTAAATGGACCATGAATGGAAGTCGATATTCATCCTTCCTGGGAAGGTGATCCACTCGATATCAACCCACTGAACAAACGTGACGCAGCAAAGAGAAGACGTAACATTCCTTAGATAACTCATTCTACCTTTCTTGCCAGTTTTAAAACCGATCAGGTTAGTACCCGCAGCTTTATTCGCGTAAGTTTTGTACAACAAATATTTCTAAATCGTCATTGCAAGGTATAATACATATCTTATTCAACAATGTAGATGTTATGGTAGGATTGGTGAGTAATACCCATTGGTAACCTCAATCTCTTATTTTGACATACAGTGGAGGAGAAAAAAAATCAGTTTTTGAAACCACTAAGACACTATAAAAAATTATTACTGAGAATCCCTATACTATATAAACCTGTATGTTTAAAATGTTGCACTTTTGTAAATCAAAACTAAACACCCATATTTACTTCTCGTACCAGTGGCGTTTCCAGGGAGAGGGGTGGGGCAAAGGGGGATCGCTCTCACCCCAGCTCGATACTGAAAAATATTTCATGCGTATTTTTAACATTCCTACCTTTGTTGATACTTTTACTTCACTTTACGGGCTCCCATCAGAAAATACGCGTAAATTTTAGCCTATTTAAGCCTTTCAAAAGCCGAATTTGTAAAAAACAAAATCATTTATAAATATTATTTACATGACGAGTATGCACGTGCAAAAAGCATACCAGAGATGTGTAAATTTCCGCATTATAGACAGTTTCCGCTCGCCTCGAAGCATCGCTTGCAGGCGTGGATTGCGTTGATGATCTTACTCATGACCTTCGTATGATGAATCTGTCACGATTGAATGTCACTGGCGTAGTGTCATGCGCTTTTCATAAGATGCATGCAATATTATTTATTCGAGAAAAGAGTGTCAATGATTTTTGAGTTAATTTTTATTGTTGAATTGCTTAAACTATGTAAGGTCATACTGAATTTTTATAAATTGCAAATAAAATGGTTTAAGCAATTGCTTTAAACATGCAAACGGATTCCTGTGTGATCAAACTTCCAATGTGACAAGTCTTTTGCTTAGATATGAATTCACATAACTACAATTTATAAATCTGTAGAACTTCTACCTAAATATAGTAGACGAATCGATCAACGAGAATAAAAATGGACACCAAGAGTGGCGGGCTTCAATAATATAAGATTTGGGTTCAATTTAATCGCTGCAGAACCTCCTGAATTCGGTTCTTCCACCGGGCGCTCACCTACATGTCACGCCGTATCACTGCTGCGGACAAAAATGTATTTATCTGAGCGATGTGGAATATTTTACGCTAAAGCGGCGCGCTGCACTCGCACTCGATATTAATTCCTTTTCTCGTTAGCACTAGGAAGTTTTCACTTGTAATTATTTATAGTTTTAACAACTGAAAGTTCGTTTTTTCTGTAAGAGGTTTATAATAAACGTAAATTTTTATAACAGTGCCTAATAATCATTAAATACAATACAAATTATTTTCATATACACTGACAGTTAAAAATATTTTCTTTAAGATCTCAATATGAAACTTTGTCATATAGGAGTTTAATTTATCTTCAAATTTTTTTACAGGAATTTCACTGCAGTTTTCACGAACAACATTTCATTGTAGCGCAAGCACCACTCCGTGTCATTCGGTTTAGTCAGCTAAGAGCGCTTGTTCGCAGGTTGAGGGTTAGCTTAGGACGATGTTTGCAAGTTAGTAATACACTTGCGGTGCTTGCCCAGACTGCGTGTCTTTTCAAGGTTAGATATAGCGAGGGACATTCTCGTGGGCAGGCCCGTCATTATTCTGGTGGATGTGATAACTTCGTCCCCCCCTTGGAAAATTCCTGGATCCGCCGCAGACTCGTACACCCTTGAAATTTGACGTAAAAATTTCCTCAAAATGTTTCCTATAAATGAAAATTCCAAAAAGGTGAATATTTCAAAGAGTAATATTTAAAATCACAAATAGGAAAAAATGACTCGCAAGCAAACATTAGATTGTGTTGTTTCATGGAGCTAAACCAAAGCCAACCCTAGAACTGGAATCCTATTGTACGGCGGCGCACATCAGGACAATCGCATTGGGATGTATCGTAAATAGTGCATGTGATTTATGGATTTATAGACGGGTAGAAGAATTACGTGGTTTAATTTTAGAATCGTTTACATAATAAACAACATAGTTCGATACAGATTTTTAGTGCGTTGTGTCTTTGTGCAAAATTATTACAAAAATGGTTCGCAGTGAACATATTTGAAAAGATGACAATGATTAGTTGCCAATATAAACGCAGTGAAATTTCGTTCGACAAACTAGCTTTCGTCATTAATCTGTTATATATGCTTTTATGGTTCATTAGCTCATGTATTAGTATTTTATTTACATTGCAAAGATATACTTTATTTGCATTGCCAAACTGGATAATTGAATACGCGAGAAACTAAGGAAGTTATCATATTCCTAGACATGTTTGAAGCTGATCGCTATTTACTTTCTTTTTAGCATTGAACGAAGATTAAAATTAACATTTGCGATATTTAACACCGCAAAAACGAAGATTAGAAATGAATTAGTTGTTTACTCTTCATATCTCTCAATGTCATGGCCAAGTCACAAAGCGCGTATGCAGTTGGCAGTAATAATTAGTATCGATTAATTGATTCATTTCGAATGTGTGTTTAAGTTTCTAGATAATTAAATTGTAAGCAAAAATAATAATTTTTACCATGTAAGGGTTGGTGAGGTTAATTTTTTATTTGACAATAATGTTTTATGTTATTCTTTCAATACGTTAATTGATTTTTCTAAATAAATTCTACACTTCTATTTTCTTACAATATGTCCAGCAATATGCAAAGTTATTTTATTGCGAATATTATAAAGATAACATTTTCAAGGAATGCCACGAAAATCAAAGATACGTTTTTCAACAGACATTCATGCAATTGAATTGAGATGCGTGCTGATGATCCGAAAAGGTACAAAAAAGGTTGTTTCATTTATTGAAAATTATAAAATTCATATTGCGTAGCATCGTGAAAAAACATGAGTTTTAGATATAATTGATTTTATTATCATTGATACCAATAACCAGGATGAAAATATTTTGAATTTTTATTAGAGAAGAGTTGTATGAATTTCCGGTTAAAAACACGCGAAAAAAATACCTAGCTAATGTATTGGCTGACACCCGGACAGACTACACGTGAGCTTGCAGAGCTAACATCCGTCTGCTATGACGTAAATCCTTCTGTTTCACAGTGTACAGCATTAGCTTTCACAGCTGCACTAGCTAATCTACAAGAAAAAAAGGGAATCTATAGTAGAGGATATTTCCAACCAGCAAGCATGCAATATTGATTCGAAGGGCATCTTCATGCTTTCTTCTCTTTACGACTTTCTTGACAATATTCATTTTCAACACCACATCTTCCGAGTACCTACTCGTGGAGGAGTGTTTGCAGAGTGGAGGGAAAAAACTGCGACTGACAGAATCTTGAACCCGGGACCTTCTGCTCTGGTCACAGATGTGCTATTCACTGCACCACCCGCCTCGACTTCTAAGTCCGTACGCAACTTCCATATGGCCGGTGAATCTGGGTCACACCCCCCTTCAGGGGTTAAGTGACCAAAGGTGGCTCCAATGCTGGTAACTCTTAAGTTCGGTTTTTGCGTACCTATGCATCGGATGCATGTTTCAACTCACAACTTCCGAGTATCTACTCGTGGAGGAGTGTTTGCAACGCTAATAGTCAAATGAAAAATAATATTCATTTTGATTACAACTCCATGGTATTACTTCATTTAATCACAGGCGTACAGCTAACGTTCTTTTTTTCGACGTCCGTCTTTCGACAGCGCCAGTATTCGACCCAGGACCCTTTCCCTCCGAACGCGCGAACGCTACCACAGAGATACCGCAGTATATTGTTTTATTAGCTTGCGTTACGCTGTCTAAGAGTTGGCACCATGGTGTTGCTGCCATGAATAGTAAATACGTAAAATAGTAATTATCTCTAAAATTTTGAAATATAAATCTTTAAATACAAAGAAAATAGTTTTCATGTATCCAAAAGTTTTTTATTCCGAAAATACTTGAAATTTAGTCTTATTAAATTAATACAATTGAAAATATTATTTAAAATAGTAATTAGGTATTCGCCAACATTAACCTTCAGAAATTCAAAACATCATCAGTGTCGAGATATCTCGATAGGGGCCCGAGATGGTAGATATGATACCTCTTACTTTTGATTTGGCGGGAGAATTTCTAAGGTGCCGGATTCTCTTCCTGCCGCACTTCCCCGAGGCGGGTGATTCATGAATGACATGGGGGTGAATAATGATTAAAGAATGTTGTAGTGGAATGATAGGCAGGGGAAACAGGAGAACCCCGAGAAAACCAGTCGCGTCCACTGCTTCGTCCACCACCTCGAATTGTACTTGGATCGAACCGAATTTAAACCCGCGTCCCCAGAGACGAGTGCTTTAGGCCCTACGCCACGGGACGCCCCTTTAAAAAGTGTTTATTAATTTTTCAAATAAAACTCATTATATCCGAATTTCTTACAATACGTCCAACAATAGACCATGTTAAAAAATGAAGTATGCATAGTTATTTAACTGTGAATATTAATAATACAGAATTTCCTCGTTGCATGGAATGTTACTTGTGACTTGAAACGTTGCAGGAAAATAATTGATATTTTCTTCAAGAGCCATACATATTCAGCAACTGCAATCGAATTAAGATGGTTACATTTAATGTGAGGAAGTGGAAAAGGTGTTAGTAGAAGATTTGTGCCGGTTCTGAGCCAGATAAGAGAGTAGTGGTCCAGAAAAAGGGACGAAGAGCTGACCCGCGTCAAACAGTATGTCCGTACTGGATGGCCACAGGCGGTAAGAGTGACGCGATCGATGATGCCATGGTTAGAAATCCAGGACAGGTTTTCGATCCGAAGAGGAGTGCTGCTTTTAGCTACTTCAGAAGGAGCTCGCGTCGTTATCTCTAACGCGTTACAGGAAGCGGTCCTTAAGCTTCTTCATGCTGGGGGGTGGTTAGAACCAAATAACTCCCTAGATAGTACTGTTATTGGCCGGGGATAGATCGAGGCATAGAAAACATAATTAAATCTTAAGAGACCGGTCAAATCAACAAGTCAGCACCTCGTGCAGAAACGAATCATCAGCACATTACCCATTAGAATCGTCCAATACAATTTCGAGTTCCTGGTGAGTTTTCACACTACTCATATTCTCCCATTTCTCCCCAGAATAGTTGAAAAAAACCATGGCCACATGACACGAAGCCACTACTTAGAATGCTTCAATCTACTTCCAAACTACCTGGTCGCACTCCCATTATCGATGAACTGTATGTCGCAGAAGTAGGAACACACTCAAAGCAGTCGTTTGATTTGTTACGTTTCTCCAATGTTTCGTCAAGTAACCACATTCTTAATTTCAGCTTCCACATTGTATTGAAAGCAGACGAGACACCCTATCCTAAAGGACCCGTTGCCAGATTCATGAATCCAACAACACATAAAAAATAACTTCCGCGTGAACACTTTGTTTACAATAATATAATTGTTATTAATTGTAAGCATCAAACCAATTAATTATTGACAGTTAAATGATAACAGTAGTTAAATTTAAATCACCAAAGACATTACTTGGTGTTGTTCAACATTATACTCAAGAAAATCTAAAGAATTTACTCAATATAGGTATATACAAGGTCTGTCACAAAAATAAGTAGACTAAATTCGTGGAAAACATTACTGCGGATCTACAATTGAATAAAATTCTTTAAAATAGCACCCTTGGGAATCGACGCCGATGCTAGAGTCTCTGTCAGTTTCGGTACGTTTCCAGTTTGGCGACGTTGTAAACCTCGCTAAGACACCTCGTCACGGCAAGTTTGACGTCATCAAGCGTTCCGAAATCATGTCCTCCCGAGTTCCTTTTTATTCTTAGGAACAAGAAATGTCTGGCGGCAACATGCTGTAGGGTGGCTGGGGCACCATTGTCACATTTTACTTAGCCAATTACACAGTTACGAGGAAGACCTTGTAGCACGGCGGGTTGTTGTGGTGCAGTCCCTAGTTGAAATAGTCTCTTTGCGTTGCACTGTTTCCGCAGCATTTCGAGAACTTCTACGTAAATTGCACTGTTCGTTGTATGTCCCTAAGGCGTAAATTATTTGAGGATCACACATTTTGAGTCGAAAAAGACAATGAGCACTGATTTCACCCGGGACGTGGAAATTCATGGCGATCCTCATCGTCAACGTCCATCCTACCCTCCCAGAACATCTTAAGCCAGCGGCAAACCACTTCTTGGACATTGCTTCGTGTCCCATAGGATCCTTAGTCGTGGTTATGACTACATAACTCAATTTTTTGATCTTAACATCGGTGCGTATCGTTTCTCCATGGAAGGTGACATCGTGAATTCATGACGCGACCCACAAATATGGGCCAGTCTAGCTGCGATCCCCACGCTGAAACGGCCCCCAAATAACTGACAATGGGTGCTTTGTTTTCCCAAAAATCCCTACCACATTTCCCATCACAGATTAACCCATTCCAGCCGTCCGTGTCCACGGGAAAAAATATTACACGCTACAAGTAACAAGACATTTAGATCAAACAGAGTAATAAATTAACAAATTAACGAACTCAATAAAATCAATATAAAATCATCATTAAAATTACACCCTTGATTGTAATTGCTTTTATCATGGGTTTTCACACAATTGGAAGTGTAAAAAAATAATTAATTGTTGCGAGCATTAAATTTTTTTGTTCTTTTATCACATTATATTGCTTTCTGATTTGACCATTCTGACCAACTTGACCCGTTGCCATGGGAATTGTACTACCTGATTCTTCTACCAGAAATGGCTATGCATTTCATTAAATCTGACAAGTCATTATCTGTTGTTACATTAGACAGTGATCGTAACTTTTGACAGCACTCCCATAAATAATATTTGACATCACTCCAATAAAATTAAGATTAATACCATCTCATTCTAAAAAAGCTATAACAGAAAAAAGTTCAAACAGGTAAGTGTTCAAATGTAAAAAAATCAATACGTTTTAGATAATGATGTTCATTCAGACAGAAGTTCAGATGAAAATATAACAGATGAGACAAAAACCGTGAAGACCTTCAAACCTTAATCAACTATAGAAACTTCTAACCATTGCTCCAAAATTGTTGGTCGAGACACAAGGTAGCAGAAGACTTTAATGTCTCCGAGTACATTGTCAGGAAAGCACGGACATTAGTTGCTGAACAAATAAATTTGGCTATTCCTTTACCAAAAGAAAGTAAAAAATGCGTCCGAACACAGTTAATGCAATTGAATTTTTTTTATCAAGATAATGTATATTCCCTCGTGATGCCAGGTGAGAAGAACCGAATAAGTATTAAGAAAAATCAATACAAACAAAATAGTTTACTCTCAAATAATCTTGGTAAACTGTACATAGCTTTTAAAGAGAAACATTCTTACATAAAAATTGTCTTCTCAAAATTTTGTAGCTTCAGACCAATGCTGAAAAAAATTCTCATAAAGTGGAATATATATTTTTAAATCTATAAGATTGTAAATAATTATTGAACTTATACAATCTATTTGCAGATTCTAAAATGACTTTTTCTCACCATATAACCTGCTCATATGACTTCATATGATTTGACGTCATATAACCTGCTCATATGACTATATGATTTGACGTAGGATGACAATACGTCCAATGAGATCATTTCTGAGGTTCGTGGGTCATCGCGAGTCGAATGACACTGGTAGATGGGTTTGAGATAGCGTAGTGGTAGCGTGCCAGTGCGCAAAGCCGGAGGTCCAGGGTTCGTTTCTCCACACCGTTTCAAATTTTCAATTAATATAACATTACAAAAATGATAATGTGCAACTTGCTTGAGTGAATGTTGTGGTGGAATGAGACAGGGGAAACGGAAGTACTCCGTGATAACCTGTCGCGAACTCGCTTCGCCTACCACCGCGAATTCAACTCTGATCAAGCCGGGTTTGAACCAACGTCATCAGAGGGAGAAGGAGAGTACATTGGGCACTACACCCCGGGTCACCCCAAACAGAAAGATCGATGAATAGGAAGTGTTTTGAATAAACACAATGAAAATTTTTTCAAATCAACTAAAAAGATCTCGGAATTTACACGAATAGCCAATGGCCCTATCGATGCACTTGATGGTCGTGAGTTTACAAGATACCTTGTTCTTGCAGATCAGTGTATGTTCACACAAAAAAAGGATCTTTCGATCAAGAAGAACACATTCGATGCTTTACATATGACCAAGTGGAAAAATCAGCCATTGCTGAACATGCACATGTATAAACACGATCAACTTCGATGAACAAAAAATCTTACCTAGAACACGAAGTTACCATACAAGACTTTACAGGGAAACGATAGAAATTTATGAAGATCCTAAAAATTGTAACAGAAAGGAAGAGACTCATGTCCTAAATACAATCTGGTTCCCATTAATACAGACTCTAGCAACATAACTGTTCCCCTTTCTTCCCCACCATTATTCCCCTTTTTGTCACTTATTCTCCTATTTGTTTCCCCTCCTGTCCTACCGACCGATTCCTTATGGAGAGAGACTCTACCCGTCTTTTAAATACCCGTTCCTTGGCCTGAATATTCTGTTAAAGTTTAGTTCCTGAGGATGTCAACTGCAATCGCCGACAAAACGTCGAGTATTTTAAATATTACGATGCGACTTAACAACCCGAAAAAGTTTTAATTATTGACTAATATAGCCGTCAAAGCTTGCATCAATACTTTAAAATATACATTTCAAAATAAATAAATAAAAAGAATCATAAAGTAATTACCAATACGACTATACATGCTAAGCAATCACAAAACTCACACGACTCAATACAACAGAAGCTAATAAGACGAACAAAACTTGTCAACGCTTACATATACACACTAAACTTGGGTTTCTACGTGTATAAAGGTTCAAAAATATCGCAAGGCAGTTGGCTACCTCTCTCACGCTTTGTTTGCATAGTAATCATTGGTACATTTCCACGCGAAACATGCCTAAAAATGCTAGGTGCCGGGTGCAATGATACTTACGGCACGACTGATTCGTTCCAACCATATAGAAACCCAAGTTTTGTGCGCTTATAACTACTACGTGTTTACCAGCATTGTCACACAGTTACGTCATACTGTTTTTCATAACATTTAAATCATACCTGTCCCACAATTTTTTCCCTTGATTCAAACTTTTCTTCGCAAAAATACGTAAATCAACTTTTTAAACTTATATTCGAATATGAATTTCATAAACTCGTATTTATATTCATTACTAGAGATATATTTTACGATATTTACCTTTCAATTAAGTTTATTATCAGCGAATTATAATTATGTGCTGCCCGCATTTAAGTGTTACCAACACTGGAGCTGCCTGTGGTCATTAATCCCCGAATGGGGATGTGACCCAAGTTCACCGGAACAGGAAAGGTGGATGTTGTCTACGGACTTAGGAGTCGAGGCGGGTGGTGCAGTTGACAGAACGTCTGCAGCCAGAGCACGAAGTCCCGAGTTCGAGTCCCGGTCCGTCGCAATTTTCATCAGGCTATTGATGCAAACACACCTCCTCGAGAAGGTACTCGGAAGTTGAGAGTTAAAATTATAATTATGTTTACAAAGAACCACAATTATGTTTTGGAAGCATTGTTGGCTAGTACAACTCACCAGTGACAGAGAATTATATAATAAGGTTTGTAAAATAAAATAACTATACCTTTAATGAACTAATAAACTATATAAGGTTAAAAAATAAATTATCTTGTCAAGTTATAAGTTCATATTGCTCAATTCTGTGTAAAGCAAAGTGTATTACTTATAAGGAGTATTACATACGTATTATTTATTTATAAGTAATACGTGCTAAGAATGTTTCAAATTTTTTGTAATATTTATAAAAATTTGTAGGAGTTAGAGACTAAAAAAAAGGATATTTCCTAATACGAAATTAGATAACACAACATTTCTACATTTTTTTCTCTGAAAAATGAACTTTAAAACTTTGTTTTCATGTAACCATACATTCTATCTGCTCTAAAAGAGGCGCCGTTTGACGGTACCAGAGTGCGCCTAGAGGGTTACGTTTAGATTTAAGCTCCCAGCAACGCCATAGATAGATAAGGTTCTGACACCTTTTGAAAAGCTATTTGCCGGCAAAACTGAGCTCTGATTGAACGATGCCATTCTCGAGGTTCAGAACCGCAGATGTTGATGCACATCGCTACGTTCTAACGGCGTTATTAGGCAGTATCCTGTGTTGACGAGATAGTGTTTATGATATTATTAATTACTCGCGACTCGTCACTATGCCTTGCTGTTTGCAGTCGAATGTATAATATCAGGCTATTTTGTTTCCCTACAAATCCGGAAAGGAAGGAGATTTGGATTGCGAAGATTTCACCGTCAGTTATATGTGACTTCCTAATTCCTTTACTAAAATATTAAATCGACCTGTATATTTATGACTGGACATTTACCTTCGGTAATATGATTCATTTACCAGATATGTTAGTCGTACAGAAATTTTGTTGTTGGTGCTTAGAATTATATAAGTTTCCACATTCTTTATTCTCATTTGCTTGGTGTAGTTTTATGATTTACCTTATGTAACGAATTCTCGTCTTTTAATAAATGTAATTTACAATTTATTGATCAATTCCTAAATTCTTTCATCAGAAAATGAAGTGTTCAGATTTGGAAACAAAAATTATTTTAGAGTTTTCTTGGAATCCCTTCAGAATGTGAGAATGATTAATTTTTGTATAAGCCAGCTTTAAACACAAGTTAAAATACGTGTAAAGGGCAATATGTTTGAAGCAATGTCCTGTTTAAGGGTTAGTTTTAGAGCATACAAATAAAGCAACTTATTTTTTGTATGATAGTTTTAGAAACCAATTACCTGCTAATTGTTTTAATAAAATAACAATCAGCAAAATAATTCAAATATATTTGCTTTTCATGACTCTGGTGCTTCATATATATCAGAGTTGGCCCTATTATCCCCAGGCCCAAAATAACTCACCTGGTTAAAAAAAATCAACTTAAAAAATTATTAAAAACCCAATAAAAGCCAGAAGAAATAGAGAGTTGAAATGACGTGGTCCAAAGTTGACCGAAACGATATGAATGAATAATAACCGAAAACCCCTTTAAAATTCTAAAAACCTACTAAGCTGGGGATTAAAAAAACACTGTTTTTTTCAACCAATATAGTTTGTAATTTGTACCCTAAGTTTATTGTGGCATAGCAAACACGAAAAAATATATGGAACGGCGCTTCGAGCTACAGGAGCGCTGGGAGCTCAATTCGAAACGCAGCCCGAGTCTGAGCTCGGCGAGGGTGGAGTACCGATCACTCCATGCTTCTCCGCTCCGTCTTTCCCGCGTTTTTGCCTATCTTCGCTGACGTCGTGTCTTTCAACAAGTTCGTTCACGGAACACGTGGTCTCGCGGCGCAAGGTGTGGACCTTCGGGCGTGGACTTGCGCATTTAGTTGCAGTTTTTACCTGTGGCCGAGGCAACCCGTGTCATGCAAGTTGCGTTCAACTCGTGACATCTAGGCGCTGCTTGCTGTCTGTTCTGCATCTCACGATGTAATACGTTCAGTGGATACGTATTTTTATTTCGTAGGTGTTTGCGGTTTTTTTCGCGTCTTTTCGATCTCTTGCTGTGAGCTCGCGCAATACCAGCGAAGATTGATCCTTCGGTCACCGCCGGCGTCCTTCGGGTTTTACCTGAGGAAGCTTCTTCCTCCGCTCGTGAGCCGATCCCGCCCTCAACGCAGGTGCCTTTGGGTGTCGCAGCAGCGAAGTGTTCCTGGCCAACTGCCGCCAAGACGCTAAAAAAGCAGCTGTTGGGTACCGGGCGTGAAAGGTATTTAGCTTTCACCAGCTGCCATCATGGAGTCATCATATACATTGCCAGCAACTGGGATGTCCTCGAAGACTTCTGGAACACATCCTTTTCTATTCAACAGACCTGGCCCCACTGAAGGGTCCGGCATGTCGGGTGATCCGGCATTCCCGGTAGCTGCTCATCCCCCAAAGTCGACGCCTTCGCTTACGAGCTTTCTGGCGCTGGCAGATAAGTCATTAGAGTGTAAGACTCTCACTGATTGGTCTATGTCTGCACCTACGTGCATAACAAGGATTGTTGTGGCACCCACCCCCAAGAGACCATGTAGTGCGAGGAAGGATATACCCCCGTCAACAAAATTTTTCGTCAAAAACCGACCCAGAAACGTAGACTCTTGAGCTTATCCAATCGGTTTGCCCCGATCAGCACACCGGTTTCTGTCACGGAACCAGAGATTGCCAGTAATGCCAACAACTCTGACGAGGGATAGGACGAGTAATAAAGGAACTGTAGGGCCCACGGTCGCTGTCTTCTATTCCGCCGCCATCCCGTCGTGTTCCACGTCTGCGGCAGGGAATTCACATACAGGCAACGTAGGGCTTGCGAAGAGTGGTGCTTCCTTTCCAGCTCCTTCTTCCTCCAAACAGCCCACCTCCGTTTACCAATATTGGTAACCGCAGTAACGCCTACAACAGCCGCAGGGGCGGGGACATTTATATTGAGAATGTCCCCGATACCCGGGAACACCCCCGAGTTCTACAGTCATTTCCTAAATCAAAATTGACAGGGCAAACGCGCGCGCGCACATCATAACGCACGTCCCTGACTTTCAGAATCACAAGGCTGTGGTCATGAAACTTAAAGAACTTGAGAACTAGGACGCAAACACCTCATTCTTTTTTCACAGAGTGACTGAGGAGAGACGTCACCGCGTGGTGATTCGAGGTCTTCAGCCCTATAAGATCTTCGAGTCACTCTGCACGGACATTACTAGCCAGAGTTTCTAGGTGTTCCACCTTTCGGAACTCCAACGAAAGATTGGGTCTGATGGGAGGGTCCATCTCGGACTGTACGTGGTGGATTTCGCCCACTCCGCTACCCAAAACTTCCGGTATAATGTACAGTACCTAGGTAATGAGAGAGTGACGGAAGAGGAATGCAACCAGCGCGAGTGGATAACGCACTGCACGCGTTGCCAGGCCTGGGAATACACCCGCAACCACTGCGGGCGTGATGTTTGTCCTTTGTGCTGAAGTCCTTACAGTCTAGCGCAGTGCTCAGCAACATCCACGCTTCTCACCTGCAACAAATGTGCAAGTGACCATTGTGCCTCCTGGTCGGGATGCCCGACCTTTCTCGAACTGGAGGCGCGCCGACCAGGTTGCTCGTTGTCACGAGCAGCGCGAAGCTGCTCAGGCTGCTCGTTGGGCAAACACATTGATGCGCCCAATCGTGACGCTGCACCAGGACCGAGGCCGTTGTTGGCGTCCTTTGCCAACATTATCCAAGGCCCTACTGGTTTATATTCTTCTGCTTCATCTTCTTCTCCTTTCGGCAACTTAGCGTCCCTTTTCAGTGGGGTTACCGTCTCTGACTTCCAGTCATTGACAGAGTTTCTGAACCTGTTAAAACGTTTCGACTTGCGTGAAATTTTGAACACAATAAAATTAGTTTACCCCATTCTATCAGCCCCTGCACTTTCCTCCCCAAAGCTCTTAATTCCTTACAAGTGCTAGCTCCCCTCTACTACAGGGCTTTCCAAACTATCACTTCCTTTGCGTTGTGGAGCGGCCGTGGCATGACTGTTCTAAAAAACGCGGAAATCCGCCAACTTCTTTCTGGCTTCTCTATCCATGATCTTCTGCAGGAGGCATGACTTACGTTTTCCGTCCTTCTTTCATCCGGGGTATCATATCTATAGAGATGATAGACCCTACGCTATCCTCAATGTGAACCCACGCGGCGGTACAGACATCGCTATTAGGAAAACTATTCCAAATACTTACCTTCCAACTCCACCTCTTTCTTCTCTTGAAGTCTTAGAGTTCGGTACTTTACGGGGCCCAGTTATTCTGGCTTCTGCCTATCGGAGGCGTCACAAGGCTCTCGACGGAGCGGATCTTGATTCTCTCAAAGGCGTAGGATCATCGCCGAAAAACTCAACTGAGCGCACAAACTGGTGCTACAACGTCTACAACACCGGCGTTAGGGCTCTCGCCACCTACCTTTTATCAACACCCCAATCTCATCTTCTTCCCTCTCTCCGGACTTACCTATTTAGTTATCGTTCCCCACGACATCCTTGACATCTACGCTCCATCCAGGACAACTACACTCCTCCACCATCCAGATCACTACTCCTCACCCCCGTTTCGAACTAACCACGGATCATCTCCCCATCGTCTTCTCCTGCTACCTCGTTCCCTTCCTACAAGACTTTCTACCTGCCCCGAACGGCAAGACGGATTGGAGAGGGTACACCTCACGGCATAGTCGGAAGGTGGATTCTGACCTATTCACCTCACACGACGACATTGACCGGGCCATTACTCATGTTACGAACCACATGGTGACGAGCTTCCGACAATGCAGTACCTTTTCCCCATATAACTTCATGTCACCTTGACACTCCCCAAGACATTCTTGATCTGGTGCGGGAACGTCGTTGTGCACAGCGGTGATGTATCCGCATCAGGAATCCTTCTGAGAACGTTTACTTTATCCACACGAGTCGGGTATTACAAGAGAGACTCCGTCACTTCCATGCAAAGCAATGGCAAGCCTATCTTGCCCGGGTCAATGTTTCCTCCTCCGACGAGTGGAAGATCCAGAGAACCCTCCAAAACCCTTCCATTGCCATCACTCCTCTCCTCATTCCCGACACGCCTACTCCTACTTACGACCCGGCCAGAAAAGTTGAGATCTTCGGTGATATCCTAGAAACCAGTTTATCTCCTCCTGTAATTATGTCCTATCCCTCTATCTTGACCACTTTTCTATCATAGTTGTCTCCCACCCCAGACGATAAGTGAACATTGAGTGTCGGAGAAGTGAAGGTCGCATGAAGCGAGTCAACACCAAGAACGTGGGTGGCACCGACAAGATCCGTGTTGTCTATCCTCACCACCTACCTCACAACGCTGTCCTTCTACTCACTAATATATTTAATTCTTGTCTTTCTCTGGGTTACTTTCCTATTCCATGGAAACATGCCAGTATCATTCTTATCCTTAAGCCGCGGAATAATCTTCGGGACCCTAACAACTATCGTCCCATCAGCCTTCTTTTTCTTCTTGGCAAACTCTTCGAGCGCCTTGTCCTCGCCAAACTTACTCCTCTCCTCGAATCCTCTCATGCTATTCGTCCCACTCAATTCGGATTCCGGTGCAATAAGCCTGCAGCTCTGTAGACCTTGCGTCTGGCACCCGAATTAGCCCCCATCCTCTCGGAGAATTGCCATTCCTGCAATCTTCTTTGACTTCTCTATCGCCTTAGACAGTATCCATCTTAACAAAACCAATTCCTACATCTTCACAAAACCAATTCCATAGTTCCTCCCGTTTTTAACCACATTCTGCGCTATTACCTTTCCGGGCGAACATTTGAGGTTCGTTACAACCGTTCCCTTTCCACCATCCGACCCATCTGTGCTGGGGTTCCCTAGTGTAGTCTAGGCACCCTCTCTTTACTCTCTTCTTCTTCACGATCTTCCTGACCCTCGGCCCGTTTCCGAATTCCTTTACGCTGATGACATCGCGTATGCGGCACGTGCATTCGATCTTCCTCTCGCTATCTCTAACTTTCAATTTGCTACTTCTAGCTTGGAAACTTGGAATTCTACTAATCGGCTCACCTTGAACCCCTCCAAGTGCCAGGCAATTATCTCCACTTTCCGCCATCTGGCCAGCATGTCCTTTCAAAATCAGCCGCCGCTCAAGGTCAAGGACACCACTGTGGCCTGGTCCACAAGTGTAAAGTACCCTGGAGTCACGATGGACAGGAAACTTCGCTGGGAAAATCATGCAAAATCTATCCACTCCAAAATAAATAGCACGCTTGCCCGCCTTCCCTAAACGCAAGATCCGGCTCAAGGTGAAACTTCTTATCTATAAAGCCTACATTCGCAGCCTTGTGCTTTACACCTGCGAAACCTGGGCCATTACTTCTAGGCCTTACCATCATCGCCTTCACATAATCGAGAACCGGTTCTTGCGGAAGGCTATACGACCCCCGATGGGCATTCCCAATTCTTATCTCCGTTCTATATCTAATTCGGAACCCATCACCCAATTTATTTTTTTCATGCCCAGAAACACATCCGAAAGGCGTTGAACGACCCCTTCCCTAACAACATTTATAAATATTCCCGTCATATTGCACGCAGAGTCAATCCTGCTGCACGTCGAAAATACCCCTCAGACATTCTTAAACATTTTATCCGTAAACACACGTCTTCTCAGAACATTCACACCTTCATTCTTTCCTCTACGTCTCATATATTAATTTCACTCCCTATCTTCATTTATACTCCCTATATCCCTTTTTAAATAGAATGACTGCCTATGTTGCCGGATTCCACCGGACGTGACGCTCGAATTTTTTTGTTCCAGGAGATATTGTTAACAAGATCATCACGCGACCATCCACGATGAGCGCCATTATGGTGGAGGCGAGGATCGCTGCTTGTCTGAACATGACGTTCCAGAGTGTTGTCGATCTATCCTTATCACAGAAACCCGCCATGTTTCCGTCAAAGTGGCGCATGATTCAAATACACTAATTGATAAAGTGTTTGTTTCACGTGAGCCACAGTTGCGTGCTAGTTAAATGCTTGCCTGGCCCTCGCGAGGTAACACACACCAGGGACAACAACGGCGGCCGCGACTGCTTGTAAAACTAAACCACTTGCAAAATCTAAACTATTCATGCAAAGTTTACGATTTAAAAACATTTTCATATTTCTTAAATGCACAAAACAGAATACATTACAGTGGATTATGATTTATTTTTATCTACTTGATTAACTCACTTAAGTTGGAGTATTTTAACATATCTATTTCTAAAATCTCTTTTTCAATAACTTTGGTCAACTCTTGTAGGTAGACATATGCTGTCGCGGACTTTTTTGTAAAACTCTTTGAGACGAACAATATTGTCATTTATTGTTACCACCTATTTCTAACCGTTTAGGCAGTGTAAGCTAATATATGTCTCCTAAGACTGATTTTCCCCTGCCTTTACTGTCTATTCTCGTTATTGCGTATTACTTGTGATACTTCAGATAACAAAATATATACGCAAACCTTGCCAGAGAACATATCTATGAATTAAGAAAAGAATCATGAAAATTGAATTAGTGGTTCTCGCGTTTTAGGTGTAAGGGGTTTGTTTGCTGGTCGACAGACATTAAAGTGACATGAATTGAATGAATTCAATTGCAATGTAACTTGGAATTTTAAATTTTCTCCCCATTGACAGAAAAACGGCGCAGTCAATCAAAATCGTAACGCGCATCGGTCACACTCTGCCTAGACGCACTCTGGGCGGTACTGAACGGACGCCAGATCTATCGGTCAAAAAACTAAGTAGGAAAATAGTAGCCTTCGGAACACTTCAGCTGTGAATAATTGAAGGATTCAGAGCAGATGAGGATTCAGAGGCAGTACTCGTTCCTACAGTTTCATGGATACCATGTTGAGTACTCCGTTGGACGCCAAGACGACTCGCATTTAGGGTAATATAAAATGTTAATTTGAACCATCAATTAATATGCCGGATTTATACCCCTCAAAGCATTGAACTCTAAGAATGGCAATGATTGTTTTATACTATAAATATTCACGAATTCTTCAAAATTGGTTTATTGTCCTCCTCGTGATTATTTTTCTGTCGTTTTTCTGCTATTCTACCTAACGTTTTTCTGCCTTTAAATTCAATTAATTAATCAAGTTATTTATTTATGATAAAGTAGTTTCATCTCTACTCACATATTCTTCTAAATAAATTAATTTTTTTCAGGTTTGTGAATTGCATTTTCCTTCTTTATTGCTAAAGGCTTTTAGTACAAAATTTCAATTTTGTTTTCGCAGCTCTGTTTGTGTATATGATTTTGATTCTTAACCTAAAGTAATGTGGTCAATTGTGTGAGTTTCATTGTATATTAGGATTCATCTTTCAAATTTAGTAATTATCAGAATGATATTATTGCTTTAATATTGGAATGAAAAAGTATGTTTGTTACAGAATGTGGTCATACAAAGGTCATCTGTACAACTTTGTGTTTGTAATATTTCCATCTTACCAAGCTATTGAAGTATTAAGCTATGAAACAACTTGATATTAATAATAAGTGTTAACTTTATATTTATTTTAAATTAATATTAAAATAATTAAGCTATTAAAGAACTTTCTGTTTCTTATATTTCCATCTTACCAACCGATTAAAGTAATGGAAGACTAATTAGGTGCGAGTGTTTCATCATACTCTTATAATTAGAAATTTAGTGTTCTGCAATTCGATTGGGATCTGATATGGATTAGTAATAAGTGAAAATATTGATACAAAAGTAGTGACTATACGTCTCTGAAAATATTCCTATGAAATGTTTACTGGAATAATAAAAAATTTCATAAATTAACAGAAAGATATAAGTATATTTTGATCTGGACAAAATTCACAAAGAAAATTAAATAATTATATTGCTTTGAGTTACAATTGAACCATTTTTTGTGCTCAATGAGAAACAGTGAGCACTTATCTGATGTTAAAAAGTGAGTTGGGGAAATAAGAACTCATATTTTAATGTACACTGAACATGATTATATTATTCAGAGGGAGCAATAGGTGGGTTCATAGCACAAGTTGTGCACTGAGAATTATGGCAAGGAGTTTTTTTAATTTTCACTTTTGAGCCATTGTAAGGATTTTTGGTGAATATTTTTCATGAATTATATTTGAATCATGCAGTTTACTGATAATTACTTAATTTGTTGGAAATATTATTTGCTGAAGTAGTGTGTTTTGCTCGGGGATTTGGAGGGATTTTGCTCTAATTCTTTTAAGCAATTTTATGGATTACTTTTGGGCAGTTGTGTTAGTAATAGATTTTTGACACTGTAAATTCAGTGTAGAATCATTTTATTTCTTTTGAATATAATTTCTTAAACATCTTGAGCATTTATTCCAATGTGAGGAAAAAAGTTGCCGGTTATATTTATGAATTATAGCTCGAAAATGTTAGTTGTTTTGAAAATTGTTTATGTGTGAATTGAAAGTATAATGTCTTGATAGAAAGATGAGCTGTGAAAACAAAAAATTTTGATTTACATACTTTGAAGAAGGATAACTATAGTATTTAAAAACCAAGGAGTATTCATGGAATGTGAACCCTACTTGAAAGGTCTACAATTGCACAATATTAATGATGTAGGCTGTGTAACTTCCCAATGGGTTGGAAGTTAAAATTTGGGAAAATACACAGGTATTTACCATGAGCTCTTTTAAGAACCCAAAAAGTAGGTATTAATAAACATTTTTATACTTATGGACATTCCTTTGAGCATTAGAGATTTCTATTAGTTTTTTGTACCTGGAATATATTAAAATTTATGATTTAATAAATTAAGGAAAACATAAAAAAAATTACTGATAAAACTTAACCTTGTTTTGATATACAGTTGACTTATTTTCAGGTGAAGTTTAAGTTACATCAAAGTACACTTTTCTACAATACTAATCAAATTAAAGGATAATGGTTAAACAGTTTTTTAAACATAGATCCTATGTTTTTTTAAATTAAAAACATAGCAGACATTATAGAATGATTATTACTAAAACCATGTTATGCAAATGTATGCTTACATTGAATACGTTTATACTGAAATGACTTAAAAAACAAATAAAATGGTACTCCTTTAAAAAGATTGCATGCATAAATTTCAAGATAAAAATAGAAATTAATCTCCTTTTCCTGAAAGTTTTTGTTGGTGAACAATGCAAGAATGAATGATCACGAGGAGGACAATAAACCAATTTTGAAGAATTCGTGAATACTGTGGCAGAATTAGAATTTAATTGTTTATATTGAATAGTTAGTCGCCTCAGCTAACTCTATCTCAGGGTGCCACTAGTAATTGGGTTCGTCATTTTATTTGTACCTAAGGAAAAAAAGCATACTCAGAGGAAAACGCTTTGTGACAAATTAACTTATTAATTTTAATCACACAATCATGTACAATAATAATAAAACCCTCATGCAGTCCCCCAAAAAGCACACGTCACTCCGTACCAACGTTAACATGAACACTCAGACATTATCGCCGAATTCGGCTTCAACACAGCAATTAGGAATTTTATACAGATTTAAATTCTAACATAAACATTGAAAATTTCTCCTTCAACAAAAATAAACAAAAACACTGAATTTACATGCTCTATCTCTTCTCAAAAAAAAAAAGGCTGTTACATTTATGACACATAAAAGAGATAATCTGACGGAGTTCTCTTGTGATAATTGGCCCCTCTTCGCAATAATCAAGTCCACAGTTCTAGGCCTCTTTTTACAACAAATTCCGCACTAGTCTTCTCGCACAAGCGCATTACGACTTCGGTTGGACGCCACCAACCGTTGGGCAAATACCTCATTAGATGACCAATCAGACCAAATAGTGGTGAGTAGACGGTGCGTTGACCTCGCAACGCCGGCCACGCTCCGATATCGGGAAGGCCCCTTGAAGGTGACATCACCAGCGACGGCTCCCCCGGTGGTGACTCCTCTCGTTTAGCAGTGCGGTCCAGGTGCCCTGAGGCTTAGCGCGACCCTGGCCTCGGTTTCGCGGAAAATCTCGCCAAAAATATTGGCCGAAACTAACGGCTTCGCTCCGGACAATAACGCACTCCGGAATCTCATCGGATATTTTTAATTAATCAGGTATCTCAGCTCACGAACAATCTACTAGACTCGTTCGGTGCTCCCCAAAAAATCGACAAGTCTCGAGCCGCGCGAAGCATCCTCGAGAAAGTGAAATACTGGTGAAAATCTCGAAAATAATCGAAATAATAATGGGGCAAAAGCCTCGAAATACTCGTCTCAGAGTAGTAATGAAAATGTCCGCGAAAAAATCTCATGTAAAGTAATGTGCCCTGAATCTTCATTTTCTATTCCTTAAATGGGTTTCATCCCTTCCTACACCTCTTATTCCACTTCCCAAGTCTTCCAATTTTGAATTACACGTGACGAAAGCTTTCAATAATACGACTGTTCCCCCCTCCCGTGTCTCGGTTCTGATTGGGGATTTTGAGTATTATCAAACTATCTTTAACCGCTCTTTTGCAACGCTTTTTTCTTAAACAACTTGCTCCTTCCGTCCTGCGTGTCCTTTTAACGTTTCTCAGTTATACTACCGGGGTGGGTCGCCTTCCCACACCCCCGCTTGCCTGAAATGCCCGAACAAGGCTGATTCCTGCTAATAATTATTAAATTATTCAAATCTCACAATACTTATAGTATAAAACAATCATTACCATTCTCAGAGTTCAATGCTTCGAGAGGTATAAATCCGGCATATTAATTGATGGTTCAAATTAGCAATTTATTTAACCATAAATGCGAGTCGTCTTGACGTCCACCGGTAGTACTCAACATGGTATCCATGAAACTGTAGGAACGAGTACTGCCTCTGAATCCTCATCTGCTTTGAATCCTTCAATAATTCACAGCCGAAGTGTTCCGAAGGCTGTTGGGATGGTTTGTTACAGGTGTCTCTAGGGGCTCGTAACGCAGACCCCCGCCCCTTGGGTTATCTGCATATAGTTTTCTTGTAAATACTGAAGAAGTTTATTTTGTTCGTCTAATAAATAGTCATAGAAGTTCTTGTGTTATATTGATTATAACAATTTTCAAAAGCACTGGATTATGATTTACCAAGTTTAGATGACGAGAAAGAAGATCCAAGAATGGTTAAAAAGGCACAGGACTTTGATATGACGATTTCTCTTTTGAAAGAAAAGATTTTATCTGTTGGGAAGTCACAAAACATCCAGATTTTGACTTCGGCTCCAGAATCTTGGAGCAAGGAAAAAGTTATGAAGGAATTCAAGGTGTGTGAATACATGGTGCGACAAGCAAGAAAGTATATGCTGAAAGAGCATTCTGACCATTCCTGATACCAAAAACAAAAAAGGGGAGACACTTTCTGAAAATACAGATAAACTTGTAACGGACTTATCAAAATAGTGAAAGTTAAAGAGTGTTACTTGCGGCTAAAGACAAAGTAAGTGTTAAAAAAATGTTTACATGCTAAAAACCTTATCCTTTGTAACTTGAGAGAACTATTCTTAATATTGGAATATCCGTACGTGAAATTGGGGCTTTCAAAATTTTGTTGTTTGAGACCTAAATGGTATTTCCTTTCTAGTTCTGCATGCTGCACCATTGTGATAACTTCCTTGCAATCGATTATTTGACTGAAAAATTAAGTGAAGATTACTATTTAGAAGAAGAAATTGTTATCAGCCGATGGGTGAACCGACACTCGAATATTGGGCTGTTTAGCTCCAATCCTTATAAAGTCGGCACCAGAGTTGATGGATATATTTCAATTATAGTTAAAATGAGTGAATTGTCTTGTTATTCGTCATTTCATCTCAATAATAGAGTGATGAATGCTTAGGTTGTACTGGAGAGTTGAGCGGTCTGCATGTATGCCACAGTGGAAGGCCTACGCTGTAGGGTGGAAGGAGAGACGGGAGTTCCACTAGCAGCCCCAGGATCGGTCCTCCAGATGAGGAGATCGAGAGTTGGCGGATCGAGCGTTCTGCCGGAGATCTCTCTCGAGCTACCGCGATGCGTCTATTGAACTCCCTTTTGAGCCTACTCAGCTAATACCTCCGTCCGCCATCGCACGGTTAAATGTGGGTCAAACCGCCGCGCTGCTTGCTTCACGACAAAGTCATTGTTTTTCATGCAAAATTTCAGTTTATCAATAAAATAAAAGAATTCATAAATTAACCAAGGATTGTTTTCCTGATGCACTGTCTCCGAAAAATACATTATTAGGTTCTTTACTTTTACAAATTTCAACTAAACGCAGTTCGACAGATTTCGTATAAAATGTTAAATAATACCCTATTTTACGACAATAAATATCAAGAGTAAATAATCGGATGCCTTATAATTTTACGTCACAAATTGGCGGGATTTATACCTGATTAAAAACAAGTTACAGTTTTTCTTTCAGGATTAACAACTGCTCCAATTTGACTATCTCAAAATCTATGAAACACAGCTGAAAATGGAAATTTGTATCTTACATTCGGTTTATCTATGTATTTAAAAACTACGAAGTTACGTAGTCAAAACAATATTTAAAATGCTTTATTCATTAAGTAACTATACTGAGGCTGCAAAATAGGGAAAGTAGCATGTTACGATATCCTAGTACGTCACTTTATATTATAACGATCTTTATACTCTTGGATATTATTTAAATGCCTATTCTCAAAACCACCACACTATTGTATACACCAAACATTCATACATAATATTTTACCTTTTTTCGAAAAAACTTAGCAGTTTAAAATTAGCTTAATATTACAAAAAACAAAATGCATCTCAATTCATATGACTACAGCAAGAATTCTTCGAAATATAGCATTTTCTGTGAAATCTTCGCTATACTTTATTTGCTAGAGCTCAAATAATATTTAACCTTATTCCGGTGTTACATCGTAATGTAATTGCTTTTTCTTTACAATAAAGCACTCAATGTCATCACACTGCCCTTGGATGGATATGGCAATTTGAATTGCCGAGTGTTAGCGCGCTGGCATCGGGTCTTGGAGTGGGGGACATGGGCAACCAACGAAAACGCTAGTTCCCGCACGCTTTGGAGGGAGGCACTGCAATGGATTAGGGTTTCGATTTACTCTGGCGATTTACGGATTGCTTTGCAATAATAACTCTCTGTATAGAATACTGATACACTTAATTTAATTCGCAGTCATACAGTAAAAGTAAATAAAGATAAATAAAATAAGCCTCTCAGAAAAAAAAGCAAAACTTACCCTACAATTCTATGTATGTTGTTAATTAGATACTGAGTCCCGAAATAATTTTCGCGAGAATTTAGTTAGGAAGGCACTTAACAAGAAGTTGGTTATGACATCCCATCTCAGAATGCATGTCGTACCTTTTGAATTGACTTTGTATCAAGTCTTGATTAATCAGAATTCCACAATATGTATTATTATTGGTTTCTTGCAACATAATCATACCTTGTTCATTAGTCGTCGCGCTTGAATTAAGTAAACTACAAACAGTTTTCATTTTTGCTCGGTTAACAGTGAGCATAACGCATTAACATATTTAATTTTGTGGGAGTGCGGGGATTATGATGGGCAATTGCATTTATGTACTCATAGACCCTTGTATGTACTGTAAACTACAACATTGCACACCATTCACTATCAGAATACGTTAAGATGTTTATTTTCTTATATGATATGACACTTATGCTACAAGCCATAAAGGAACCTCTAAAACATTGCTGTTTTTTTCTTCTTGCAATTTTCACAACTTTTAAGCCCACAATATTGAGGCTGTGGCCCACTTTAGACAACGATGATAGATATTTTTCAAATATAGTTAAAGCGCGTAAATTGTCTTATAATTAGTCCTCGGATCTCAATAATAGAGTGATTAATGCTTCGGACATTATATTTTACAAAGAAATAAGTCGATGACAAACTACTTATCTAACCACTAAAGTTTGTGGTTTTGAGAAACACTTGCTCTTTTGTTTTATGAAGATCAAGGTTACAAAGCTATTGCGTATTAAAAAAGTTTTTCTTTTTTCAAATGTCTCGTTATTCACATGAGCGGTGCAACTAGTAACCGACTACTCAATTATACTGCCATACTCATTTTAATATTATATAAATTTTGAAGTATAAATGTCTTTACTTGAAGTCTTTTAAACATAAATTTACACAAGAAACCTAAGGAACACGCAAAAATTACCTCCACCGCAATGCTTGATCTTCATTTAGGTCATCGCACTGGATGGATATAGCAATATGAATGATCGTATGGCATCACGTCTTGGAGTAGTAGTCACGGGGAACCAATGAAAACACTAGGTACCGCCCGCTGTGGAGGGAGGCACTGTAATGCATTAGGATTTCAATTTACGCCTCCCGGAGATCTGAACCCCAACTCTAAAATAAACTCCTGGATCCGCGATTGCGACCCGCTTCTGGGAGTAATATGACACAACCTTTTTCCTGTTCACAGACAATTTGTAATGGGCAAAAAGTATTTCAAGATGATTAATGTTCTGTTGCATTACATTTCGAGGAAATTAGCAGCCATTCGTAAGCACGCTTTTAAGTACCAGTTTTCATCGTGACGATTGTAATCGCGTGCTGCTTCCAGTTATTCCTTGAGAAGTGACAAATAATGAAAACATTTTTTCGCGCATTCTCTGTCAGATAACGTTCAATATTTTCACGAAGAACCTTGCAATTGTTTAGTTGCAACACTAGACTCGAGAATTGATCAATTCATAGCACTTTACATTCAATTTCTTTATCAGTAGCTACTAGAAACTTGACCAACTTATTTTTTCCATGTACATAATTGAATGTCCAAAATCTGGTTATGCAACTACATTTGCGCAAGAGTAATGAAAAGTATCTTAGGATGAGTATAGGTATATTTTCAGCGTCCAGACACCGACAAAACTGATTGAGAAGAGGGCACAGGAGCGCGTTGAAAGCCAAGTACGGAATAAAATAAAGAAATTAAAAAAAATCTTTTATTCAAAAAGTAGTGATATAAAGTAAAAAATAACATTCAGTTCCACGAAAAACTGAAAATCAAAAGAATATAATTACAAAAAATTCTCTTCCTCGGTCACTCTTCATAGGTGCAAGTACTTAGAAGGCACGTAAAAGTAGATATTTTTGAAATTTGAAATTTAACTTAAAAAGCTTGAGTTTCTTTCTCCAGAAATTTCAAAGAAGTTTTAGAACTATCGATGCTTGATGCTTTTATAATTTGTATTTTATATTTTTTTTAATATCTACGTTTATGTACCTTCTAAGCACGTGCACCTATGATGATGAATGAAAAGGAAGGGACTTTTTGCAGTTTCACTTTTTTTAAATTTTCAATTTTACTATACAACAATACTTGGTCATACGCAGTTTGCAACGGTTTTTTGACAATAAAGTTTATTATTATTTACTAAAAGTTATTTTTACATTTTAGTGCAGTCCTTTTTAAATAAAAGCAAGTGTTAAAAAAAGGTTTTATCCTAATTTTATTTTATACTTTTTAGTATTAGAATTTGTTTGTTTGTCTTAATAACTAATCTTGCTTGTTCATACGTGTTTAAAAAAAATTAATACGTGTTTCAAAAACTTTCATTTAATATAAATAAATAGCATAAATATAATTGTGTCCCTGCGATACCCTTTCCGACAGCTTAAACATCCTTATGAGAGGCGATGACAATGTAAATTTCTATGCTGTTATACCGAAATGGCGACGATTATGCAATCCGACACACTTAGCTGTATAGACATATTGCATTTCAAGGGGCGCTTTCCGAAAATAATCCAACGAAAATAGTATAATTGTTTTGAAAATTAACTCGTAAGTAAAAAACCTTCAAAAGTGGCCCAAGACATAAATATTGCTTCGTCAACGGGTTTATATATGAATACCTTATTTCAGTTTGATCGGACAATCGGAAGCGAGTTAAAATTCGATTACAAGATTCTCAATGAAACAAACTAACAATAATGTAAAGATAAATAAAAGCTCATATGAAGAAGTGACGGGTGATCTTCGTTAGAGAGAAATTATGGATTTTCATGTAAGAATCTAAAAAATTTCTGAATAATTTATTTTAACTTCAATCTTCAGTAAGTTAATGCAACTCCAATCTCAGTAGATAAACAGGTCTCAACTATATTCCATAATCCTCGGACAAAGCGACGATTTACTTATAACATGTTGGCATGCACATTAAATTAATATTTAATCGTAACTTCCCAATTTTTAATTTTGAAAAGATTGAACAAGTAATTAAATAAGTATTTTCTGAACTTTGTTGGAACTTTTAGTGACATTTTCGGTTTCGGAAAATTTTCTGTCTTGCGAACAAAATTTAAAATACTGACATCTCCATGGAATAACTTTTCACTGTGTCGCAGTATTCGAGATAAAACTCTTTCAGTTTTGAAACTTAACAAATCCAAATGACACGACACGCATGATAATGATGCGCAAAATTGTTTTTACAATCTGTCGACCATGTGCAACAATTTCAGTCAGTAATTTATGTCTACGAGTGGGACAACTAGACGATGAGCTGTATGTACAATAGAAGCTCCAAGTTCATAAAATTTTCCTGTCTTAGACATAAGATTGGTTTTAAATATATAACCCATGTACGTGCAGTGACAAGCCATTCTTTTTTTTTCAATATAAAGGAAGTTTAGAAGGGACGGTTAGCAGCGCTCACATTTAAAAGGACGGGGACAGTCGAAATTGCAAATCTGAAATTACAGAAGAATATTCGTGCCGTGATCCAAGATGAATAAATAATCTACCTTAAGATATTTCAGAAACACACCAATTAAAACTTTGCCAAATCAATTTAATGAAGAAAAAGTAACTAAATTTTAAGAGTTCGACAGACAACAAAAGCTACAGTTAAACAAAAACGAAGTTCCAGGAAATTAAAGAGCTAATAACAGAAAATATAGGAATGATCTCTGATAAACGAGAATGATTCGCGGATTACTTAAATGACATGTTTAAATAACGTAATAACCATGTCACCAAGACTATGTCCCAGCAAAAAACAAACATCCTTGGAAAATAATTAATCTCGACTGAAACGTTTACTATTTTAAGCATAATAGAATTTAAAGCTTCATACCAAGACATGTCAACACTTCAAAATACGTATCACCTCATAACATGCAAGTCATCCTCAGTTACGAGAGATATTTTTTCCGAAATATTCGATTTGTACAGAACAGGTTGAAATACTACATGCAAAATCAGGAAAAATAATACATCGTAGGAGAGCTCAATACTTGACTGTTGACATTACCTTAGTCATACCAACTCCAACAACAAAAACCTTAGTTTTCGGGGCCATCTTCTAAATTGTTCTACGAAGCACTCGATAACAGCACCTCGTGCACAGTGATACTACAGAGAACAAACGACAGTGAGAGAATACCTCCAGCAGCCTCAGAGAACTGCTATCGAATGACGTGAGAGTGCCACAGGTTGAGAACCATTCAGAACGCTGCGGCGGGGCGGACTGAAGCAGCAAGTATGACCGGTCGCAGCTTCACCATACAGAAAAGGAACAGAACTTACAGCGGATAGGCTTCCAGCCCATGAGTTGCGATATACGAGATAAAGGAGCATCGTCGATTATGGCCTACTCGCAGCGAAGTGACCTAATCATTTCTATTCAATCGTAGGATCGATTATGTACCCACGACGACTGTCTGCTGAAGTACTTGTATGTGTAACAACGATATTAAGTTCGAGATAATTATGAATTCAATTAAATAGCAACGTTAATGTATTGCGGAAGTATTACCGCATTCAACAACGAAATCGGTTTTGACACTGGACGTGTGCAGTTAACCACTAACTTCGTAACTGTTCTATTCAGTCCTAGAGCAAAGTTATAAATCTAGACAATGTCGGACGTTATGCTTGCCCTCAAGAATACTTTTACTCTGTATTTACCTCTGAAGATGTACACGTAGATTTCGATAGAATAAAAATAATTAACGAATGACTAGACAATAATACGTATATCAATTGTATTTTTTCAGCCACACAACAAATATAAATGAATATATATTCAGCAGGGTACTTCGTGAGGTCATTTTTTTATTTTCCTGAGAAACTCTCTTCGTCTTCTCAGAGAATCACTGATACATTTTCACGATGTTCAAAAGTATAATAGTATTATTTAAAAATATTTGAAAATTACATTCATGCCGGTTCAGATTGCCGTAACGCTTTCTATTGTGCAGGGAGACTCTAGCGGTAGGTTTGGGAACTTAGTCTTGGTTGCTTTTCCAACGAATATTTGGGAAGATATCCCGAGTTTCAGGACTTGGTGGAAATGGTGGATATGATTATTTTCAATTCGTGACAATTTTTCAGGGGTGGGAGAATTTCTTAAAAATTTCGTCATGATTTATTACCGATGTAACGAATCGGAAAGTTATGTTGTTCAGTGTTTGTGATAAACGATGGATGGCGCTGATGTATCAACAGCCCCAAAATGGGAGTCATTGACATAATGGCTGTGGAGTTTACTTATGAATAATAGGAAATGTTTTGTGCACAACATAGTAGCGTCATTATACCTATTATTTTTCTATTATAGGTGAGTTTTATTAAGTTCATTGTGATACGGGGAACGACTGCGCTAATATACGTATCACTGGATATTCGAGACGGTGAATGAAAACAACTTCCTTGTTTGCAGCTTTTATTCGTTTATATTATGTTAAGTGCTGTTTTGTTTGGTGACTTTTGGAAATTATTTTCAGGTATCTAAGGAAGTGAAGTATTCTCCCACCTGAATATTGCGAGTTAGTGAGCGAAGTGATTCGCGTCAGGTGTTGGTTATCTCTTGTAGTCAAATTAAGTAGGTTGTTGGATTAATATGTGAGATGTGTTGTAATTTTAGTAAATACTGGTTTTATTTGAGAGTGAAACTGTTTCTAGTTCTGTTTATTTTGTTGTTTTGACATGTACTTGGTGTGGTGTGATTAAAGTGAAATAAGTGGAAAGTGACATCAGAAGAGCTTTTAAGGTTTTGTTGAACTACTGTGTGTTGAAGATTCAGTTCTTAGTTCTAAGTTTCTTGCATTTTATACCTCTAATGAAAGAGAATTGAGGAATTGTGTGTGTATTCCAGTTAATAAAAGACTTGAAAGTTTTTCTTTCAAGTCTGCTGATATTACGTTATTTAGCCTTTATTTGGGAATAGCATAGAATATAGAATCTTGGTTAATTTATTCACTTATGTTCATGATTGTTCAACTTTTCATTGTTTTTATCTATAATTGGGAAGAGTTCTGAGTATTCAAGTACATTGTTTATCATGCATTTTCCTTTGGAGATTTTTATACTTATACAAATTTCCTCTTTAATGTCAATTCTCTATTATTATTGTGAGTGTCCAATTGATAAATGATAGATGTCATTCTAAGTGTTTCTTTACTTGTAATTTGGGTGGGAGGACAAATTTTGCAATTGTTGAATTAAAGTCCTTGAAGGCTCGCTTCATTTAAATGCAGGGAAAAAACATTTATGAGGATATCTTCTGTGAGAGGTCATATCTATTATTTTGAACAGTTGGTCAGCTTGTGCTTCGCCTGTTCAGTAGATGATGTCGAGTTTGTAGCATGTGAATGTATTATACAGATGTAATATGTTTTATCTGATTCTACATCATTCTACACACATATATATTGTACTATAATTTTGATAGTTATCTACTAAGTGGTGTCATATTACTGTTGCATATGAATGATTGTGTGAAGATAATCACTCAAATGATAGGATTTTAGTGAAATATACAGTATATTATGAACTTCCTTAAAACATGTCATTTGGTACATCAGTGTTTGAATCAATATTTCAAAGTAATTTAGGAAGTTATAAATTTGATAAATGAATTATTGCATTTCAGCATTGAGTACTTGAATTAGTTACTTACTTGATGTGTCAATTATCTTTTCTGAGAAAACACCCTTTTTTATGGACATAAAATAAAGAAAATTATAAATTTGGGTTATATGTCACACAAGTTTTGTAGTTTGTTTATACATTTTCTTGTTGAACATTTAGAACATAGTTTCTTAAGTGACTGGCATACATTTAATTAGAATTTGATATTTCTAAGGAAGTTCCAGTGGTGAAGGATGCTTTAACTGATTAGTTTCAAACTTTTCTATGAATTGAGAATTTTGTTAACTCTGTTTTCCTGAAGCAATGTTATATATTTCATAAAACTATTGTAATTGTTTATGTCATACATATGTGGTAAATGATTGCAGCATCCTTTACTATTTTAAGAAGTTCTTGATGAGAGTTATTTTTCTTATTCATAGTGTGTCCGCTATATATCCCAAGATATGTTAGTATTGCTTCTGACTTGTAAACCATTTCTTAAGACATAATTAAAGTTGTTTTTTATAATGTCAGAATGCACTAATAGTATTTTATTGTCTTACAGGCTTATTCAACTGTGTATTTATCAAAAGTTCAACACGTTGCTAAATTGCAGTTTACTGACTGAGGGCATTATTGAGTAAAAGTTTGTTCAGAACTCCCCAAAACAAGGTAAGTTTATCTCTATATGAAGGACAATTTGTTTTGTTAAATAACCGAATTTCCTAATAGTAAGCTTTATATCAAAGTATTATATATAGCATATTTCTTTCATATATTGTGTTGTTTAGAATTTAAATAATAAGTTAATTGTTGAGGTGGAATATTTCTAGTGGTTGCTTTCACACACTTGTTCATCTGAATAGTCTTCTGTTAGATTTGTGTTTGAATAACTTTTTATGATGAGGCTAATAAAGGAGGTTGACAGAAATATGCAGCCTTTCACATCTACTCAAGTGTTCATCCCATTCTGGCATTTGTCAATTCTGTAAAAATAAGTTCAGGTTACTTAATTCTCTTATCATTAATGAATTGCATATGGCAGTTTCTTAAACTTTTCCAACTCAAGAGTTTATATAGGTATCAGAATGCTATTTCAATGATTTTTGTGGTTAAATTGTAGCACTTAGATTGAGTGTATAAAATTTGCTTGTAAATAACATGTTAGCTTTAGGGAAAGTGAATGAAACTTTTTGAAATCCAGTTTTTGGGTAATTTTTCTGTCATTGACTCTTGTGCTCTTTATTTTATTCTTTCTGAAATTTTGATTTCTTGTATTGCATTCTTTAGTTAAAAATTTTGAAGATATTTCAATAAATTTTATATATTTATTATTTCCAAACTAGAACATGGTACTTAATTATTTGTTGAGTGTTGGAGAATAAGTTGTGCTGAGTAGAAATCATTTGAAAAATTTCACTACAATCTATTGGAATTTTACAAAGCTGTATAGGAGTGAACTAATTTATGATATTAGTTTTTGAAGTTCTTGCAGTAATTTTATTTCTATTTTGCTTTTGTTGTCCTTTCAGGTTGATGTGTTTATTCATGACTAAAATTTGCTGGACCAATACAATTTTTCTGGTGGGATTTCATTGTTAATGTTAAGGTCAGTATAATTGTGTCATTATTGACATTTTTTAAGTTCAAAATCATTAAATACGAGATTCTTAACTGCATATTATGATGAACATATGACAATATATTATGATGGAAGAGGCTTTAACTACCTTTTTTTCTTCATGTTTGCTCATTATAATTGTACAAGTGTGTGTGTGTGTGTGTGTATGGGGACTTTTATGGTCAGTGACTTGTAATTCTTGGAAAGGCAGAGAAAATTTTGGTAGAATACTGCCCATTTCCAATGTTAAGTTCTTTGGTCACATGTTTTTTGTAATTATGAATGATGCTTGAGAAATTTGTTGAACACTTTTTGAGATAGGGTAGTGAAAGTAAAATATTGACAATTAATCTTTTGTTTTATTGTTGATTATTCTCGTACTTGTTTCTGTTAGTGTTGATAAAAGATGTGTGTGAGATTTTTTGCATCATTATGCTCATAATATTAATTTTTTGTATTGTGAAACAAATCAGAATTCTTCATTATTATTCTGAATAGTCATATCCTGTTCTATTTCTCCTGATTAGTGTTTATAAGAAAATAAAATGACTTAAATTACTTTGAGAATTCACAGAGGAGTCATAATAAATTATTGTAATAATTCGTCAGCCACACACTCCACTTACATTTTTAAACACATACTAGTTTCTTCTGAATTATTACATAAATTTATTTAAGAAAATAAAACTCATTTTTAAGGTAATATTTGTTGTTTCCCATGATAGATCCAGTCTCTCTACTAAAAATATTAATCAAGCAAACAGAAATCTATGACATGCTCTTTTACCTTGGGTACTAGTAATTATTTATGCCCTCTCTTCTTTGTTACTTCCCTAGTGTTTCAGAGGTTATATTTTGTGAAATGTGACTTGATTTTAAAGTGAACCTTCAGCTGTGGAGGATAATAGTGTGTTTTTTATCGATATTTGTTTTGCAGATGTTTGATGTTTGGGCCTTCTGGGTTCATATTTTCTTTACTTTTGTTTTTTTTTCTGAAAATTTATTTCCATGAAAAGTTTTTACAATGTAAGTCCCTGTCGTATAAATAATGTATCAGAAATTTAACCTTTTTTTAAAAAAGAAAATCATATTATGTGTCAAACATTTTTATTTGGATAAATAAGATTTTTCTATGTATTTTGGAATTAATGTATAAATGTAGAAGTGTATTTGGATTGTATGTTCAGATTTACTAAGATATAATCATCATTTGTAAAGTATTAATACTTCAGGGTAGATTCTGTTTTCTTTTCACTTTCCTTTCAGTTTCAGCAGTTATTTGTTGCAGTGCAATCAACCCATTTCCCTTTTGTGAATCAGTGTGGCAAGTAATAGAGTAGTAATGTGAGGCAAGTTAAATTGTAGGAGTGTAGGAAATTTGTCGCTAATAATAAAAGTTGCCAGTATTCAACAATAATCATAAATTTTGAATTATTTCTTGGTCTTTGACTTAAGTATTTAGTTTTTTATAGGGAGCTACTACAAATAAAGAATGGTGTATGGTAATATCATATGCTGCATGGGAAGTATTTTTAAAATATTCTGAAATAGAGTGTTATTTAAAAATCACAGGTCTTGGTACGTAGTATGTGAATGCAGTAGTTCTCTTAATGAGTCTGATAAGAATGGGAAGAGGAATGTGAAAATGTCAGATTGTCTAATATTTTCTTCTACTTTTCTGGAATTCTGAGTACATGTTATGGTGAAAAAATTTTACTTCCCAGATTTTTAAAGAGAATCTGATCGAGAGGAAATATTTTCTTTAATTTAGTTAGTTTGTCCCTCATTTGCAGTGTATTGCCAACTGTTAGTCTAATTCCCTTACATAATTCATCATTTTCTGAGTAGTTTCTTTTTATTGTCTTTGCTGTTTCTTAACAGTTTTTATTATTTGGATCATATCATTAAGGTCTTGTTGAGTGTAGAAAATTAGTTTGAATTACATCCATGATTGTCCCGTAAAACATCTTGTACATTATGGAATTAACTCCAATTGATTCTGTGCAGTATTGCTTTTAGCATGTAGGTTGAAATTTGGTATCAACATAAATAATGAACATATTGTCATTACATTATAACTTTGATTGTTCATCAAGTGTAATTAGAGGCAAGGGAAATTAGGTTCATCAAGTGTAATTAGGATTTTTAGGTGTGCACTTTTTAAAAAAGGGTAAATTATATCTTTTTGGAAAGATACCGTAGTGTGAAATATTGTCTCTAGATGAGAAAGGAGGCAGTTTTCCTGCTCCTTTCTTCCTTTTTGGGGACCTTTATCTCTTGCAACAGTGCAACAGTTTTTGTATTAACTCTTCTGTATGGAGATGAGGCGGATGATGACCTTCGCAGTGCATGGAGAAAAAAGAAAGAGAATGACATCTGAGTAGGCATTCCCGCAAACTGGAACAGAAACCCATGCCATCTCTAGATGGGTTGCTGCCAATGGAAAGAAAATGGCATGATGTCTAAAGACGGCATACCACTGGGAAGGGTTCAATTTGTCTGCTTTAGAAAATTCCTTCCTTTGGCATGAAAGCTACTTTCCATCACTTTCCACATGTTCTAGACACACATTCATGGCACATGAAGGCACTGGGATTGTTGCATCATGCTCATTATCAACTATACCAGTGCAAATTTTTTCTGCTACAATATTGTCCTCCCCAGTAACGACAATCGCATCGCAATTCACCTCATCCTCTTCCAATAGAATAGTGTCACTGTCAATGCAGTCTTTTAGTTCAATATCAATGCCACACGCATTGAGTTCTGGGTCATTTGGTAACCTTCCACAGGGGGGACTACCACCAGTTTTCATAATGTTCCTCTTTTCTGTCACCAACTCAGTCTTCCATCAGGACTTAATGTTTTCCTATAGCTTTTTAAGTTGTTCAGCATTTCCCTAAAAATGAAAATCATACAATATAAAAATGAATAAGAACTACAGAATATTTTATAACTTAAACAGTCTGTATACTGATTGGGTTGTTTCCTGCATTTGCATTAAATTCCAGTGTAATGGTATCCCAAGCCTTTTTCTTATCCAAAACAGAAATGTCTAATTTTTTACATTGAGCAATTTTTTGTACTTAAAAACTATGTTCCTAATGTTCTTTCTTTCTCGTTCAGAGAAGTGCTTTCCTTTTGGCTTTTTAATAAAATATTCTAATAAAAGTATATACAGCAATACCAACACTCATACCAATATTTTTACTAACAATAATGATACAAAATAAATAAATTCAGCAACAACCACTACTGCTACTACTACTAAAATAAAATAGAAACTGAAATAGAAAATTAGATTATATATAACAATAAAATGAATCAAATAGAAAATAGAATTAAATACTGTTACACTACTTATTAACGTAATAACTATAAACTAATGAAATAAGAATTTAATTTGAAGCATAAAATAATGAGAAGCAAAATGGAGATACCACTGAATTAAACTAAGAGTTTCAACTTCTACTAGAGTAACCAATCAAATCGGGAAATACAATTTAAGAATGAAATAGTAACTAACTATGAATATATAAGAAAAAAAAATGTACTAGAGATATTATACAGAAAAAGACTGAAGTTGAACTAGAATGACACCACTATATTTCACTAAATGCCTCCAAATGCCACAAAAATAAACTGAAGGATAGCTACAGCGCTAGTAAACAAGTTGGAATTCATTATAAACAAAGACAGTTGCATGGTGACTGAGGCAAATAGCATGCAGTTCACAAAATAAACAATTGACATCCCACTTTTCTGCAGGTGGCTAAATGCTGTGCAGCTATAAGTGTTTACTTATTTCTGGGATGCACATAAGTGCTTACTTATTACAAGTGCCGTCTCAGGATTGCAAAATCACATAAGTTGTCCCTTATAATTAGTAAATACTTATTATTTAAATGGTCTCTTAGGTTACAAGTGGCAACTTTGGATTGCGCCCTTAAGATCATCAGCAATTATAAAATACATCAGCAAAATAATACACCAGAGTTTAGTACAATCTTCTGTATTTTAAAATATGTTTCTTACAAACTTTGATGTAGACATTTTCCTATACGATATTTCAACCTTATTTTGGACCATCTTTAGGTGTTAATGCAATCATGAATCACAACTACACAACTACAAGACTAGTTGTAACACTATACATATGCAGAATGAAACCATACAAAGGAACAAAAAAGTTAAAATGTAAACAGGTATCATTATATTACAAACAGTTGATAATTGATCAGCATCTCATTGTAGATTTAATGCTTCTGTTGTACTTAAAATGTGTATCATTTCTGATTTATATGATTTCCAATTTTTTTCTCCTATCCAAAATCACAATATTGTCCCAATCTTTCAAATGGTTTGTATTTTGTTTACAAAATTTAGAAATGACAATGGTTTCTAATGGGAACTATGTTCTTCAATGTATACGCAAAATTCATGTGTGCAAGATATTTTTTTTAAATTTGACTCCTGAACTCTTGTTTGTGAACTAATTAAAAAATGTTTATTCCCGGATATTCCATAGATCTCTGCCTTTCCCATTAAAACCATATTATTCACCAAATCTAATGATTTTTCATCTGAGAAAGTAGTATCAAGCCAAGACAATTTACTTTTAGCGTCAATTATCGTTATGATGAAAATTGTGAATTAGTAGAAGTTGATCAATGTCTCGTCAAGCCACACTGCTTGTTGCATATACGCTTTTGTAAATAATTTGAGCCTATCTTTTCTATTGAAGCATTGAAGGTTTTAGTTATGATACTTGTTTTAGAAGTACGTATGTTGGTAACATCCTATATCATTTCTATATCCTATTTTAAAGATTGATGTGAAACAAATATTTTTTTGAATTTTGTAGAAACTCTGTAATAATAATGACTTGGTAAGATATAGAAGCAATTGTACAAGCAGCAACAGACTTAGATTTAAAGATTGGATGTAATCCATCTGGTTCTGTGCTAAAATAGTTGAAAAGAATTTGAAAACTTAATTTTTCAGTGAAATTGAAATGATTTAGAGATTTGGTAATATGTCTTGTAACTAAAATTTTAGGTAGAATATTGAAATACAGAAGAAAATTGTCTGGCAAAGAGACCCACAATTTCTTGGCCAGTTGTAACAGTCTTACGATCTAAATACATACAATCAGGAATAATATTTGACAGAATCATCTTGTTTGTAAATCACCAGAAATGTTTTAGACTGATATTTATAGTTTTTTCTTCTGTGGGTACATATTGGTGGAGGACATGAGATATAAGAGGAGTTAAGCTTGAATGTTTGGTATTTAAGTGCAATTAAATAATATCACTCTGAACCACTAACGCACAAGGTTATTATTATTCAAAGTGAAGAAATATATAAGAAAGAACATAGTTTGGAAATACTGTAGCTGATATAATTATTAAGGAAGTGTGAGAGCTCATAGGTGACACCATATAAATGGTAGCATCTCATTATATTCCGTCTCAATGTATTGCTTGTATGTTTATCAACTTTACCTTCAGACTACCAAGTAGGCCAGCTGAGACCCCAAAGTGAATATTTAAATCATTTCCATGTGAAAATGGTATCTCTACATATTGATGCTTTTTGTTATTGTCAAATTTATTCATTATGTCATATCTGTTGTGTTGGTTGCATAACAGGTTCATCCCCAAGAGTATAATATTAATTTAATTCAGTTGGGGTCTTTGTTGACCCCTCATGGTAGGTTTTGTTGTACAAAATGCATTTAAAATTAGTTTTCTGTTGTTGTAGTCATCCATTGCTATTGGAAATTTGAGTTCAGGAGGTTATTGGATTTAATCTGTATTATTCATGACTAATCATCCTATTATAAAAATGTCAAAAAGGAAAAATCATTGACCTTACAATAAGGAGCATGTTGCGCAAGTGATTCATATGATAGAGAATGAGAGTGACAAAGAGGGTGAAAGTGAAAATGAGTAATTTCTTCTTGGGATCTAGGATGATCCCACTTAGTAGTTGGTCAGTGAGCTTGGTATTCTGAAGGTTAATATGAGAATTGCTTGCACACTAAATCATATAGATTTAGTTAATTGTGAAGACCACGAACATATCTTAAAAATGTATTTTTATCCGGATGTGTGTGTACTATTTTGTGTGATGTACCATTTTTAGAATTCTTTTGAACAAGTGGTCTTTTGAATGTACATTCTTTCTGAAGCTTACTTTGGTAATGCTGAATGTTCTTTTGGTTACTAAACATAACAATTCTTGTCTGTTGAGAAAATGTTAGTGGTACAGTTTTTCATAGCATAATGTGTTATTTGTTTTTTCTAGGGCATGGAGATAATAAGTCTGCACTTGGAGACTAAGATATTAATTTGTGATCAGTTCATGTTACATAAACAAGCAGATCTGCAAATTATATACTTAAGCTGAAGTCATTTTATTTCACAATTTAGTGCTTGAGTGTTTACTTGAGCACTGATTAAAAGTAATAATTATGATAATTTGTTTCCATTAATTGTGACTTCAACAACCTACTTCTGTACTGCAAATACTGGATTCAAAATGCTGATGATAGTTAATGACATTTGTGACCACTTGTTTTGTGGGAGTGAACGATCATTGAAGTTTCAAGAAATAGAGAATTCTCTCAATTATTGTTTATTATTATCACACTTTGCTGATTCTGTAGTTTGCTGAATTCCAGACTAATATCAGGTATGTTTCATATGAAAGTTTTATCTGTTATTTCAAATATCTTTTATTTTGTAGCAAACTATTTGTTTTCTTGACTTTTTTAAGAGACCTATTTTATCCCTTCACTTTCTGTCAAGTATCATTGTAATTCAATGGCACAGATGCAGTGTTGGCTTCAAGTAATATTTAATTGAACTAAATCAAAAATGAATAAAATTTCTAATTATGCCATTAAATTGCAATTGATTGTTGCAATTAAATCGGTCCATTTCACTGCAGTTTTCGTGAGATGGATATAAATATTTATATCAACTTTACTCAGAACACTTCAGTTTATTGAACTATTCTACAATAGCCATTTTGTACTGAAATTGATTTGAAAAAATTAATTTTCTCTGTTGAGGTGTGATGTGCTTGACTCCAAAATTTCAACATAATTTAATGAAATTTTTACGAGATTTTCATTGCATGTGTTAATTTTATCTAACTGCATGTTATTATTGTGGAATATGACTATTTATTATTTACTCATGAACAGTAAAATCCAAGCTAACTTCCTTGATTTGTTATTTTTTTATCTCTAATTTTTGTCTAATTTAATTAATGGAGAAATATTAAGAGAAGGGTTTTCAACTGAAATATGAAAAGAAAAATTGGTTTTACCAATCTGACGATGGATGTATAATATTCCTGAGAAAGTTCATACCATTTCTTTTTGTTCATTTACTAGTTCATTTTTAATTTTATTGGTTGTAGATGGTAGATTTAATTATTATTTTCTGTAGAGATTTAATCTTAGTTGTTCTAATTGTTATGCTGTATGTGTTTCATTATTAATGTAGATCTGAACGAGGTATGTACATCAAAAATAATAAAATGCAGGAAATGCGTTTTTGGGTGGTGGAGCTAATACAACATTTTAATTTGTATATGTCCCATGTCATAGAATTTTGGTTTATAGACACACTGTAATCTTTATAGGCACATGGTAATTTTTATATGCACACTAATCTGTATCTTAGTGAACTCATTCTGATCTGACATTGGTTTGTTTGTGTGTCTGTTGTGAAGTATCAAATATGTTTCCCTTCCAACACCCCACCAATGTTAGTGAAAGATACATTATAACAGGCAAATGCATACTTACTCTGTATGTACTATCTGACAATGGCAATTGTGAAGTTTTGCAGGACAAATTGAAATGGAATTCCTGACACATCAATATTCTGAGACATGATTCTGAAATATTTTCTGATGATGATCTAGCTTAAAAGAAAAAATATTGTCTTGCCTATCCGACAGTTTTCAAACCCATTTCTTTATTTAGTTTCCATGTACAGCATACTCAATCTTTGCTTGATTTTAACTGTGAGATTTTAGCCTTATCTGTGAGATAGACTATGTGCAGACTGCACAACAAACTGCGCCTCAGCGAATCTTTTGCTTAGATGGCTTAGGTGTTTGGTGGGAATTGGGCCAGAGAATATGCATTGCTTGGGGTCATGTGTGAGTTAACTTCATTGGGGTGCCTTTTGTTGTACTACCTTTCCCAAAACAGAAATGTCTTGCAACTGCAAGTTTGAGTAAACAGAAAATCCACAAAATTCTCCTACTTCCTGAAATCAAGGTGTGACTTCATAATCTTTTTGACATTGAATCAAAAATGAAGTTCTATTGACTTATGCTTTCTCTTTGTTGAAATCGCCTAAACTTGTAAAGAATAGTTCGTCCAACTACTTCACGAATTTGTGTTTCATTCACATAAAATCCCTTGTTACTTTTGCTGTCATGTTTTGGTGTTCACTGTCACTTTTATGACTGTTGATTTCATAATATAATTGTCTGATCTTTAATACTACACCTAACCTTGAAGCATTGGTGTGGTCAGTTTTCTGCTAAATTTATTAAAATGCTTTTACTGGTCATGTTATTGAATGCTGCGAAGAGTAAATGGGTTATGGAAGATTTTTCTTAGGAGTTATAGTTTGTGAGGGGTTTTCAAATAGTTTGCAATTTGGGAGTATTACAGATGTTGCCTTGTAAGTTCTAGTAAGGCTATTTTCCAGAACATATAAAAGTCTATGAGTTGGTGTGTTCGAATTTTTGTGGAATTGTCAAACCATTCTTTTGAATGTTTTCTTTGCAGTTTAAGGCAAATGGTGGGTAAATGAAGGAAAAAGGTGGTAAGCACAGTTAGTTCAAACAGTAAAAAAGTAGTGTAAAAAAACTATGAGATGATTTTGACTTAGATGTTTACGCAGTATTACTCGTGATCTACTGGATTCTTTCGAAAGAATAAGTTCTAAACTGTACAGTCCAATTTTACTGGCAAAGTAAATATTAGTAGATTTATTCATTGGGTAACTCATTTAACAAAGAAATTTTGGAATTAATTCTTTTTCTGTTTAGTATTTTTGTTTCAATGTTGTTTCTGTGGTCTTATATGAAGCTCAGGTAACTATTGTCAAATTCAAATTTAGGAAGTTCTACAAGTTTATTGCATTAGCTGATGGAGTTGTTGGTTTAGAATATTACATATGTGAGGTCAATCGTGATTTTATAAACTGTGGAGAAGAGTGAATGAAGACTTGCGAGAACATTTGGAGAGTGTTAGAGTATATTTGTGAGATGAGTTCCTTATTTTTGTCAACATATTAATCACAGACTCACATTTTTCAGTATAATTTCAGCAAGAGAAAAAAAATTCAATGTTTGGATCAAAGTTTTTATATTGGAGAGAGGAGAATTAAACAGGATCGGTGCCTTTTCAAAGTTAGCGTTGTTTTTGGAAGTTTGTGAAAAAAATACTTTCGACAACATCAAGCAAATAGTATAAGGCATCTTGCCAATCTCAAAGAGTAGATCTCTGATTACTTTCCAGGTCTTTATTCATGTACTGTCAGTTTATGTGTAGATCCCTTTAAATGTGGAATTACTGATGTACCAGATGAGCCTTAAGGTTTGGCAGAGGCTCTTCTTGAGTTTGAATCCAACAAGGAAGCATGTATTGAATTTGAAAACAAAGTAGATCTTTGTATGTTAAGAACTGCATAGGCTTTCAAAATTGTATGTAATGAGGCAATCAAAAAATGCTCAATTTTGCGAGAATGTTCCTCTGTGAACAAGGATTCTGCACTTTAATGAACCTAGAAACAAACAGAAGTTGATCAGATAATATTATTCTATGGACAAATTCAATAAATAATTTGAATTAATTTGTCTAAGATTTCCTCCTTGTAGATAAGGAAGAGTAACGGTGTGCATAAATAAACTGTGATGTAACAGATGAGAAAGTTCCCTGTTCCATGGTCTATAATGTTAGATAGTAATATTTATTATATAGTATATTAGCAATGCTTGTACTGATGTCTCTTGTTCTTCTTTGAATGAAAGTGACAATACTATTCACTGAACTAATACTATTCAATACTTTCACTCACATTGAAACAAAGTGCTCTCTAGGAAAGATTACTGGCCGTATTGTGAGTACTTGTATTGTCAGATCTCTCATTTAAGGCTCAGTTAAATACAAAGAGAACTATCCATGTTGATGGATGACCTTGTCCAATGTGGACTTTGTACTACCTTAAATTGCAGGACCCTGATGAAGGTGAAGGTGGCCTGATGCCACTGGTCTAGTCGAAATGTGTTGTGAAATTTACAGTTTGTGGCACACTGGAGGAGAAATATATGAGATGAGAAGGGTGAAACAATTTATCTTGTTCAGGACTACATAATTTTGTATGATAAGTGTCATTTGGACAAAAGTGACGCAGTAGTGATCTGTTTTTGAATTTCAGGTAATGTAGCATTTTATTCCTGAAATTGTTCTGGAGATACACTGACGTATGTTAAAAGCTAATCTTTGAATGAGACCAATTCACAGCACAGACATTTAAACTGGTGGAATAGGTTTTTAGTTTCCATAGTGCACTAATTTTCTTTTTCTTCTTGCTTACCTGAAAGCAAGCAGTAGAAACCCTTAGTTAGGGGAAGTGCTGGACATGTTGATAGAAAATGATAACTGGAGTTTGAAGAAAGAGAAAGAAGAGTAGAGACATTGTATGGTACACAATGGATAGTAGATTTTTTGTTTGCATGGACAGTCCGTTTTCTGTTCAACCAAGCTTTTTGGACAACTTTTTTCATTCTCATTATAGCAAGTCAATTCTGTGCAATCAAATTTAAACCAAGAATATATATTTTTTGCATTGTTAATTGAAATAATCATAAATATTTTAGTGATATTGTTAGAGCTAATCCGATAGATGGATGCTGATAGTGTGATCTCCCAGAGATGAGAATGAAGCATGATTGAGCAGTTTAATTTTGGCTAATATGATCTTGGGTACCATTGTCATGGTGAAAATGTTCAATTCCTCACAGAAATGGAGCCTTTCTCACAAATTGCCTTCTTTACACTATTCCAGTTAAGGAATCTATAAACCCTGTACAGGAGATGATGTACAAGAATACCGTTGAGCTGAACGCTGAGAATACCCGGCAATCTTGAATATGTTCACTTGATAAAATTGAAAACACACTGCCACTTTGTGACGTCTGGACTGGATCAGTTTAGGATCAATGTTCACAGGCTAGGTATGGTACATGCGCAGACTGCATCCTTCTTTTCAATGTTAGATATCGCATTTGGCATGCTCGTGCACTAGTCGCTGTACGATGTTGAATTGATCAATCATATGTGAGACTCCAAGTTGCCTAACATGACAATAATTTTTAAAGATTGAACAAAAATTATTTACTTAAATTCATCTCTTCGAAACAAAAATGAACATGGCAGAAAATTCAGTGAACATTCAACTTTATGAAACTGTTAAAGGTCGATTTGAAATGGAAATTGCCATTAGTTTACTCTCGCATCAATTTTATTTTTAAGAGAAAAATTTCCTCTTACGGTATACCATCAAACTATGCCCGTAAAACTTTAAAATTATCCATTGACATGAAAATGCCAGTCTTTCTTCTGCTTCGTCGTCGTCGTTTTCTTCTTCTTCTTCGTCGTCGCCGTCGTCGTCGTCGTTTTCTTCTTCTTCGTCGTCGTCGTCGTTTTCTTCTTCTTCGTCTTC
>NNCF01131919.1:0-31939 GCA_002313205.1 Laupala kohalensis | reverse complement strand
TTCTTCTTCTTCTTCGTCGTTTTCTTCTTCTTCTTCGTCGTCGTCGTTTTCTTCTTCTTCTTCGTCGTCGTCGTTTTCTTCTTCGTCTTCTTCGTCGTCGTCGTTGTCGTTGTCTTCTTCTTCTTCATCATCTTACTGTAATTGATTTCTGAGAAGCTCAGACTTCTTGCCAAACATATGTTGGAGTTTCCTCCTAAGTTAATTGTCCTTACAATACCTAAAATTTGTTCCATTGTTTTATTTACAATTTCAATGGGTGTATTAACTGTAAGTTAACTTTATTTTATACAGATAAAGTACTTTCATTACAATTTATAGCAGAAATTCAGCCCCCCTCCGAATTCCTCCTCGTCTTCAGTTATGTGCCACGCTTAAGGTTTTTTCTATGTCCGAATGGTAAGCATACCAGCAACCATACACATACGCTATAATATTATAGTTATAATATTATAATTTTGAGTTAGATTAAGAGCAACGACATGTCATATGCGAGATTTCTGGGCTGTGCAACTCTTACTCTTGAGTGCGGTTGAAAAATGTCCCTGCTCTTATCTTGTTACAGATCAGCTCTTGGTTGATGTGAGGAGCTTTGAATTGCTAAAATTAGAGAAAATGTTCAATTCTGATGAGACTTCTTCTCTTGTAGTCTTGCATGAACTATATCCTGTAATGAATGTGTGAGCAAATTTCCAATGCCGTGATTTGAAATTGAACCTGTGCCCTTTGGCTTGTTAGGCCCAGTGCTTGTACCATCGATACCATTAGAAAAAATTTTTGTGAAGTATTTGCTAATGAATTTTTTCCTTTTTCTTTGAAGCTCATATCTATACAAAGCTTAATGAAAGTAATTCTATTTAGTTTGTTGTAAATCATTGTGATGGGCATGAAATATTTGAAGGACAAGCCCTTTCTCTTTGAAGGTCAGCTTGAAATACTGAAAATTGAGTCAAATTGACCTATTGTTTCAGTGGTAGTTTGTGAACAGTTCATTTCAAGTGAACTACCTGCATATATAGCTTTAGTAAGTAATGGTAAAATTCTTTATTTGAGTTTTTTCTTCTTTCAGTTTTTGTCTCTTTCTCACATTCTTTCTTCCTTCCTTCCTCTCCCTCTCTCTCTCTCTCTCTCTCTCTCTCTCTGTTTCTCTTTCTCTCTCTCTCCCTACACAGTTATGATTTAGTAACACTTATGAAACTAGAATTATTTATAAATTGGATATGTGCATTCAAAATTGCCTTGAGATGGTGAAATTTTCATCTGGATTTAATGATTAAATAATTTATACAATATACATTTTGAAGTCAAACAAAGGTAAATTTCGCTATCATTGAAAGTTTCATTTATGATAGTTACTAATTGACAGTTATTATTGTAAAAAGTTAGTAATAAAATTATTTCAATAAACCTTTTTAATTTTTGAGGACACATTAAAGATTTTACGATTATTGTTGAAGAATTTTGAAAAAAGGTTCTATTTGTTCGAGAAATGTAATTTTGAATTTATTGCTATTTGGTATTTTAGGGTAATATGTATTTTATTGATGCCTTTCACTGTGAAATACTTCCTTATTAGTAAATAAAATATTGACACTTCTATTGTCAATAGAACAGGAGGAAAAAACAAAGTAAAGAATACAAAGGTGCACTTGAGTATCTATTTTTGCCTAACACAAGTCATGTTAAAGAAACTTGTCTATCAACACTTCTAATGGATGCTATCTGGGTGAGAAATGTAGGGTTGCCTTTGGTGAAAATAATTGCCTCTTTAGACTGACATTCTTGCATCCATCTGACGTAGGATTTTTTAAATTCTCCTCTCCTTCACTTACTGTCCCTCTTTTTTCTTCCCGTCCTGTTTCACTTTTCTCTCCTGCTGTTTCATTTCCTCTTCACCTCTGTCATGTTCTCTTACATTTTCATTTTCTTCTCTCTCTTTCATCATCTCCTCCTCTCCCCCCTTTTTATTCTGCACCTTCTCTTCCTCTCTCTTTCTTTTTCTTGTTTTCCTCTCACAATGAAGGAATGGAGATAAATTGAGGGAGTTGATTGTTGTTGGGAGGCTAGTGGCAACATTCCTTCAGAGTTTGTATTGAAGGTTTTCTTCTATAGGATAGATGAGCTGCTTGTATTAAAATATTGACATATTTTAGTATAATTGTTTTTTCCCCTGAATTTATAAAGAAGTATTAAATTTTTCGTGATACTTCTTTATTTATCAATCAGTTAATTTATTTACTATTTTTTACATATGTATTTGTTGCCAATGGTGTTGCACATTACTTTCTCGCATGAATTGTGTTAAGTGTACCTGCAGAATTTGTTTTACTTCTTGTGCACTGTGTTTATAATGTAGACAATCTGTAGTTCTAACATAACTAGATATCGAAAGAAAGTTTTTCTCCAAAAATGCATCACATTGTATCTTTTATATGTTTGGATATCTACTTTTTGTTTGATATCCTGTTTGAGAAAGACGTTATTTGCCAAAATGGTTTAAGTAAATTGGAAATATAGACCATTCTTGGAGCAGCAGTGGTTATTGTTATTGAAGGTGTGATGACAAAATGTTATAGGCTTCAGAACCTTTCAAGTTTTTCCTGTCCTGCTTGTCAACTAACTTTTGCTAAATGATAGTACTTAGAACAATACCAGTGAGCTTCCTTGTAATGACACTCATGTGTCACTCCAACCTCACAGAAACTAAACCAATCGGAGGCAATTGAGAACTTATATTTTCTCTATGTCTGTTCTTTGAGTTTTTCATTGTTTTGTCATCACTGAAATGAATAGCTGTTGAGGTGTGCATTATCTTTTCATAACAAAAAATAAAATAAAATGAGGATGAGGATGAGGATGATGTGGCAGTTAGGGGAACGCCCACCAGAAGTAGTTACTTATTGAGGAAGCAAAATACATGGGGTGGACCAGACTGGAGAGGTGATAGACTGAGAACTCAGCATTCATCCTTGGAAGCACAACCACCACACCTACGTGTGGGACAGACACTATCTCCTGTCCTTTTCCTTTACATTACAACCTCCTTGAATTATTCCCATATGTTCTCTATTTTCCACCTCCTTCGTTCCTTTCCCTTAACTTTTGGTGAGGGAAACATGTAATTTGCAAGAGAAGGCTACTTTCCTGAGGGAGACTGTCCTGACAGAAAACACCTGGTCGCAAGTCTAAATGACCCTGCCCATTCAATTGGAGACAAAAAATGGTAAATATTGAGAAATGGGCTGCTGCCTTAGGAGCGACTGGTGCTGAGTGCGACAGCATGCGAATCGCCAGTGCAGGAGATTTGGAGCAACCAGCGACACCTGCTGTGAATCCGAATGTGCTACTGGAAAGCAATGCTAGGATCAACAGAGCATAGAAGTAACTCAAGTTAGTCTGCATGTGCCATTGAAGACTAGAGACCCTAACTTTACTTCTAGTAAAACCCGGTTCAAATCTAATCATTCGGACATCTGATTAGTGCGTGCATACCATTTAGCTCTGCAGTGTGAACACGACAAGGCAAATTATTGCATTAAGATGTACAAAACCTTCATTAATCTATGTCCCAACTTAAACGAGTTCACTGAGCAGAATATTCGTGACAATACATTGTAAGCAAACCATCACCATCACAGAACAAAATCAAATTTAAAAAACATCTCTCTCGAATACTTTTAATAAATCTACTCTAAATTATTCTCAAATGGTTAAACCTACTCAAACTCAAATAGTTAAATCTGATAATGACCACACTTCAAAAGAATAATGTACCATGAAAACCAGAGAAGACGAAGAAGAAATCCCATCTTTTGAACTTTTTTCAAGAATAAAAACTGACATTGCCCAGTACTGTGGAGTGGATCCAAACAAAAGAAAACCATTGCCCAAGTTAACAAGACCTAATTTGAACTTCTAAACTTTGTTAATGATTAAACTTCTAAACATTGTTAATGATTTTCTTAAATCAATAACCATCAGTAATTTAGAATCCCTACTTGAAACCTATTATGTACTATTACCTACTTGAAACCAAAGAACAAAGAAATGAAATTCAAGAGATTATAGATCTATCTTATGTTTAAATACATTGTACAAAATTATCTCGTCTATATTGTCATACAAGATAGAGAAACATATGATTTCTGAAAACATTTTTGGTGAGGAACAAAAAGGATGCTGCTAAGGATGAATACAGGGAACTGTTGGTTATTTATGCAGTAGTATTTATTAGTTGCCTGGGTTGATTACCAAAAAAACATATGATTCTCTGCCTCATAGCTGGCTTCTCAAGGTTTTAGAAATATATGGAATATGTGATAGCATCATTGATTTATTGAAGCCTCATGAGATAATGGTGCACAGAACTTGTGTTATCAGATTGAAATACGGTATTGAGATCTAAACCTATTAATATCTTGCACACAGGAGACACATGGAGTCCTTGGTGGTTCTGTCTAGCCATAAACCCTTTTCCAACTAGTTATGTGAAACAGGTCTTGGTTTCTAACTTGTAGACAAATGGAAAAGTTTGCACACTGTAAGTTATTTGATGTACATGGACAATCTGAAGTTGTATGCAAACAATGATATGGAATTTGCCTGTCTCCTGAATATCACAACTATATTCAGTAGAGAGATTAAAATGAAATTTGGAATTGAGAAGTGTGCAACTCTAAAGGTAGTAAAAGTTGAGCTGAGTGCCTTTGAATTGTTGGAAGCTGATGATCAACTGAAATATCTAAGCTCAGAAAACACCTACAAATACTTCAGGTTCAAGCAAACATTGGCTCAGAGCAACAAAGACAAAAAGCAAGAATTGGAAAAGGTGTTCACATTTTGCCTCCGAAAAATCTTAGAAACTGAACTAATTGCCAAAAACAAAACTAAGGCCATAAACACACGGTGTTTACCAGTTCTTACGCATTCTTTTAAAATAGGGTCGTGGTTCCTAACAGATTTAAATAATCTCAACATTTAGTACGTAAAATCTTAACAAAACTTCGGAATTCACCATCTTCATTCAGCTGTAGAACGATTCTATATCTCCCGAAAAAGAGATGGAGGACACCTCTTAGACCTTCGGTCACTGCAATAAACAGGTGACTACCATCTAAGAGTACTTTATCACCTGGGCTGCAACATCGCCTTTACACAATCCATTGAGCATATCAGACAAAGTTTTGTCTCCTCTCAATCCTGATGATGACTATCACCACAATCAGTGAAAGGATACAAGAATGGAAATCAAAAGCTGTGCATAGTAGATTTCCCCATTCTCTCAACATTGCCAATCAAGATACATCGACGCTTTGGCTCAGAGATGGGTCTCTGTTTGGAGAGACTGAAGGTTTTGTTCATGCTATTCAGGATCAAGTTGTTGCAACAATGAGCTACAAAAGATATATTGAAAAACAGGTCTTAAAGGATGAATGCAGAATATGTCAAATTTAACAAACAATAGATCACCTGATAACTAGCTGCACAAATCTGTCTGATACAACTTATCTCCATCACCACAATCTAACCACAAACTAGATTCATCAGGCTCTTGCAATAAAAACATGACTCTTACCCGAAAACAAAAAATGTCCCTATTACGACTACAGTCCCCCTACTCCAATGGAAAATGAAAGATTCAGATTACACTGTATTATGATATCTCTATCCCTACTACCAAAACAATCACAGCCAACCAACCTATCCTCCTATATGACTTATAAGAAAAATTTGCATTCCTCATTGATGTCACCCATCCAGCACACCGCAATATCAATAAAGATGAACCAGAAAAGTTATCTAAATGTAGCCCTGTTGATGGTTTAGTTAATAGAAATGTTAAATAGTACCTGGAATAAAAATTATATAATAATAAAATAATAATAATAATTGCAATTTCCCAGCAAAATTTCTGTTAGAATCATTACTCTTGAATTAGTGACTGCTGTTGATCACATGATGTTGAGGGAAAGTTTGTGTTACCAGTGAATGAAAATGACCCTTCTTTAGGTGATTTTACCTATTGTAAGATCTAATTGTTAAATTTGTGCCCAGCATAATGAAGTGAACCATGCTTCACATTAATTTTATTCTGGAGAAAATTCTTTTGTGTTGTGAATTCTGTGTCCGCACTATTTACCTTCCTCCACTTCACTACCATGATGTGTTACACTTTTTTTCTCAATAGGGATCAACTAGTTGACTTAGAAAGTAATTCTGAATCTTCTCTTAAATAAAAATGGTTTTGGAGCAAATTAGGAGCACTTCTAAGTGGCTATTGAATAAAAACTCGAATAAATTTTCATTTAGAATGTCATTACATTAAGAGTGTTCAAAATATTGAAAATTTTATTCGTTTTGGAAAGAAGGAGTGGTCGCCCCCTCACTCTGCCCCCACGTCCGCACACTATTTAGAAAAGAAAAATATTTATTCCATTTTAGACTCCTGAAACCAGAAGTAATGTGAAGAAATATACATACTGTGTTGTCTTGTCTCCATATTATATTTCCTTTAATTTTTTAAATTATTATTCCCATAAAATGTCATGCTAGCACGCTATGGAGCCGCAAATGTTTGTTCTTATTTGCTGTCCAGAGCTCGAGAATGGTGCTTGCAGAAATACCGGTCTAACAATACACCGTGGGATGAATTTAATGCATTTGTTATCGAATTAGTGATGGGGTTTAAGCACTCTAACGTTAGTTTTATTGTAGTGAACAAAACTAAGTGATATTTTCGCTCCTTAGAAGAAAAAAACTTTAATCCTCCAATAATTGATGAACTGAAAATAATACAATTAAACATATTCAGAAAGTTTGTGAGAAAAATTAGGTGCTATATATTTTAGCTACTTTTTCTACAGTTTCGGTTCTCTCTTACTAGTCCTTGAATGTTAGGTCCATGTGGTTTAGTGCAATTTAGTCTCAGAACACGTTTTAAAGTATGATTCCAAGTAGTTTTCCACCTATTCGTGAGGGAATAACTGAAAGGAGCATAAATCGAAAGCATTCTCCAGATTTTGCTTTCAGAACTACGCTTCTTCCGCCATATCGCAAGAGCTGCTGTGACTGACAACTTCCGTGCGCTGCAGGGGTCTCACTCCTCGGAGCTACTTGCTTCCGATCTAGTGAATTTTCTGATTTTTTGTATATTTCTTTTTTCTAAATTCCCATTGGTGTAAGAAAATATCTAAATTGAATTTCGAAAACAATCGCTGGATAGTTCACTTTGACCCATGCTAGAAAACACGTCCCAAACTTCAATGCTGTATACTTTTCTGTCTCATGGCTCCTCGACAAATAAACACAAACATAGAAATCTCTTAGATTGCGGTGAACCTCACCGCCAGGTAACAGATTAATCATGTTACGTCGAATGAAAATGGGAGACGGGACCGGGGTTCGAACCCGGGACCTTGAGCTCAGCGCGCTCATGCACCTACCGACTGCGCCATCCCGTTCACTTCTCGGACCCGTCTACCATTCTCATTCAACTTGTGAAATCCAAAGACCTCTGAGGTGGTCTCGTAGAGACTAAACTCCTCATCTGAGGCGACACCCGTAGGAAGTACTTTATTTGGGTAGTATTTTTCCATTTCTGGTTCACAAACATAGAAATCTCTTAGATTGCGGTGAACTTCACTGCCAGGTAACAGGTCCCGTCTCCCATTTTCATTCGACGTAACATGAAATAAACACAATCAAAAGAACGCTTAAAAATTTGTGAAAAATATAAATGGAATTTCGTTAAAAAATCATTCTGAGGTTTCCACGGACGAACCGAATTTCTCATTCTAAATCTCTTCGTGACAGAAATCATGACATGTTAAATTAAAAAAGGAACCTTATCGAATTTTTGTAAATTGGGCCTACCATGGAGAATGTGTATGACTAATTTCGAAGCACTAAGTTTGCTTCACAGGGTTTCTACTCTCCGCTACTATTAAAAAAAGCGCCTAATAATTAAATTTTACAAATCCTAATTGAATTTCGAAAAAATCACTGGGTGTTCTTTGATCTCTCTAATGGAAAATTGGAACGGGTACTCGAAATTTAGAAGCTCTTGACCTATCTGTCTCTGAGGTACGTGTTGGGAACACAGTCTCACAAACTCTTTTAGAGTGATGTGTATCAAGATAAGTGAACTGAGTTTGTTTGTAGATGCAAGATCTTAAACAATTAGAGTTGCTATTATTGATGAGAGAGAGAAAATTTGAAACATGTTAATTTATTTTGATCTCATCCTGATGAAGTTGACAGGAAAATGAAAATTATCAAATTAAAATCACATTGTTTTAAGTCCCTCATTGTAGTGGTGGCACCATTAATGTGGCTTACAAAAGAGAAATCCATTGATCCTGTTTTATTGGGGATTTGGTGTTATTCAAAGAAGTCAAACTCTCACAACACATTGCAAAGGTGCCCAGGAGGTTCATTGAGGGTAGAGCTCCACAATTACTAGACTTTGGCTCTAGGAAGAGGAGATGTGGTCAGCATCTCGTTCCATCCTTGATTTATCCTGGGATAGACATGGTACTCATTTTACAACAGGCTGAGTAGACCTGGGAATCAGTCTGGATGTTGAGGTGTGATGAAAAATCCGTCCAGTCAGCAAGTCAACACTAACAACTCTTTGGTGTAATTCAGATGTGCAGAAATGTGGACGATCGTCTCTCTTGCTCAGTAATTAAGGGAAAGTGACGTAAGTTAGAAAAACCAACATTTATTTATGAAAGTTGGTGTATGTGTACAAACTTGTTGGGAACTACTGTGTGTCGAGTAGAAGTCCTGTGAGTAGAAATGTTGCAAGCTGAGTTGGCGAAGTGCTCTACTATTCATTTCGACCACTTATTGTGTATTGTCCAACAAAAAGTGCACAGAGGTGCAATCAAATCTGGAGATAAAATGAGTGTTGGTGGGTAAACCTATTTTGTACTTGTACAATGAACTTGAGACATTATCTAATGGGATAATACTGAAAGTCAAAGCATATCATTGTCAAAAAGTAGTCTAGATATTAGTAAATGAAGTAATTGTGGAGTGATGTTTTACTACTTGCAGTTAAACACTATTCTGATGGGGGCAAACATATCTGTGCTGAGAACAATAGAGAAACCCTTCAAGACTTTTCCTCGGTACATATCTCTGGGACCCTTATAATCCTTTGAGGGGTTTTGGGTAAATACCTCTACCTATATTGTTTAAGGGACTTTTTCCTTCAATTCTTATTCACACTGGATGTGAGGTAAATAAATTACTAAGATATGAATATTTGCAATAGTATGAACATTTTTATTTAAAAATTTGTTTTGTAAAATAATTATGTAAACCTTAACATAAATTATAACAAATAAAAATAATTGATAGCATTTATAAAATCTTTAAGTAATTCTTCATAAGACCTATGCATACTTCTTTTAGAAACGATTGTCAACCAAACCTTCAGCAGGTCACAGAATTCGTCCAAATCTTTAGAACTGTATCATTGCACAATCCCTCATGAGCAAATTTTTGAATCTTTCCAAATCCAACCCACTAAAAGTAATGTTATTTTTTGGATGTGGCATTTTGTGTTAAAAATACATGCCATTTCAAGTAGAACCCTTTTCTCATCAGTTGCTTTATCAATTGGATCTTTTGCTCTTTCTGTATTGATAAATCATATGACACTATGATCTACATGCTTATAATTTACGTCTATATATTTATAATCTTTTCAATATCCTTTACGACCATTTATAGACCATTACTTCATCTTTCCTTAATATTTTTATCGCAACGTTTTGTTTCTTGAGTCTTCATCTGGTACTCTCTAAATAAATTTACAATACTTAGTTACCTATGTCACATGACATAGTTTTTCATCATCAATTAAAGTCAACATTAAACTATCAACAAACATGACCATGTTAAAAAATCCTGAGTATTGGATAAATTTTCAGTGCCTGATCATAAATTTAAACAATATGGATTGCTTTTGTGGAAAAACTTTGTAGAAAAACAAACTAATGGGCTGTGAATGATCGAAAACAGTATTGAAAAAATAAGCTACAGTTTTTGACTGAATTATACAATATATTATTTAATGCTACTTGAAGTAACCCTGTGTTGCCTGGGAGATTTTGTTTTCATGATACTGCTTAACCCTTCTACGTAATATAGTGTAGACCAGAACACAAAAGTATGTTTACATACAAACTCAAAGAATACCTCAATTATTTCATGAGATAGTGAAAATAGGAAAAAATGGGAAAATCACATCACCCTAATTCACATCCTTACAATCGGAATGTCGAAAATAGAATCTTTTTTTTAGCAAGACTGTACTATACAAAAGCAACATCAGTCAAAATTTCAAGTTGATATCTCTAGTTGGATATCAGTGAGGTGATACTAGTAGTCATTTTCAAGAATAAATGAAAGATGTGGTGAGGTCTACTAGTAAAAGTACTTCAGATAGTACTTTTGCCAGCTTAGCTGGCATCTTCAATGCCATCTTCTGACAATGCCATTTATCAACATCAATGTTAAGTCTGACATTTAACCTTTGATACTTGGCATTGTCAGACTGAATATCTGAATATGTCTGACTATCTGAATAAATATTTTACTAGTAGACAACACCACATCTTTCATTTATTCTTAATATCTCTAATAATTTTTTTCTGTATTTGATGAGTGAGTCAGCCAGTCAGTCATCAGGACAATGCCTCTTATATTCTTAGATTTTTGCTTACGTAATATATCCGTGGATAATTGTCTATCACAATATATTGTGAAGTTTTAGATTCAAATGTTTGTGGATTTGTTAATGAACAATAATAATAATAATAATAAAATGTCTTTATTTAGTGGCGAGACTTGGACCATAGGGTCTGCTCTACCATCTAACCACGTAAGAAAAGAAAAAACAATTTATACAGAAGTAGAGAAATAAGGGAGGAGTAATGTTGACATGTAAGTCGGGGAAAGCAAAGCAAGGGACCATCCCTGGAAACCTTAAGCAATTGAGGAAAAACGCAGCAAAACTCTCAATCAGGATGGCGGCTTAGTGCCAATCGGGTTAATATAACAATTACCATAATAATACGATACACACATAGGAAATCTTACAATTTAAACTTCATAAAAAATATTTTAACACAACACTATTTGAAATATAAAGATGAAGATATTTGTAATTTCTATAAATGAGTGAGTTTGAGGGTTCAAAAAAATAAAGGAAACATCATAGTGCAAATAAATAAAACACAAAAAAGCAGAAGAAAATACTATACAACAAGACTTAAAAAACAAATAAAGATATTTAAAAATAAAGATATTTAAATTATGTAAATTATGTGTCTTTTATTGAAGTTCTACAAGAGCTTGTAATTTGTAAGACATCCTAACAAATCCTAGTGTAATATGTGAATAGTACACAATTTCCTATTGGATTATATTGTTAGATTGGACTTCATTTTAGAGTTTCCACAATTGTTCTTTTTGAAAGATCTCCTATGACGGACTTCGTCACAAGGTTAAGTAAGAATAAATGTCCTTTAAACAATTTCAATGGAGGCATATACCTGACTCTTCAAAGGATTATAAGGGCCTCAGATACGTACTGAGGATGAGTCTTGGAGGGCCTGTCTATTGTTCTTAGCACAGGTAAGTTTACCCCCATCATCGTTTAAGTCCTAATTGCCTAATGAGTTTAAAGTTGGGATTTAGAAAAAGAATAAATAGAGAATTAGAGTTTAGATTTGTAAGTTTAATTTAATGTGACTAGTATCTGAATAATTATCAATGGAATGTAAATGAAACTGGCAATAGCTACTTCTGATTAGATGAAAACAAAATGTAAGTGTTTTTAGAGACCTAGTTACCAAATGATAAAATGAATTCTAAATAATTTAATCTGTGTCTTTCAGCTTGGGATTTTTAACATATGGGAAATCCTGCCTCCTGTAGGTTCTACTATATTGTATTCGATTGTATATTGTTCTTATATTGGAATCTAGACACTAAATAATAAAAGAATCACGGTCTTAAATGGTAACAATGACATGCACATAAATAATTTGTAATGGATATTGTCTCAAAAAATTGTTGTTTAGAGTTTCCTATTTTATGGGTTGATTATATTGTTCTTTATTATAAATGCAGTGTGGAAAAAAAGTGAATGGTGTGTAGAAACAATTCAATTCTATGCTAGTGATGAATGCATGCCCTAGCATTACAGGGGAACTTTCCACAAGCGCTGATTTTTTAAACATTGAATCATATTGACCATTATTATGTCCTGTCAAAATATTAGTGACGATGGCATACTGGAAGGCACTGAAAAAGATTTCTGAAAAAACGATTTTTTTCGCTCCGCAAAGATTTTTTTGGATCTTGTGCAACCCTAAAGTAACAATGGGATGAGTAGCAAAAGCCGAATCAAGTGGCTAAGCTTTTGATTCGTCAGACTTCCAGGTATCTTCACTGTTCAAGGAAGGGAATCAAAACAAAATGTGAATTCTGATGATGCCCAAGACTCATTTTGCAAACATCTGTTAAATTAATATTTTCAAAAAAGTTTTAAAGAAAAAATATAAACAATATAACCCAAAAGAACCCAATAAGTTAAATCATCAATTTAAAATCTCTGTACTTTCTACTTGTTGAGATACTTGACGTTTACCAAAAGAACTATCACACGAGCTAATGGCAGAAGGAAGGAAATAAGGAAAATACGCTCTACTCTGCAATGGTGATTATCAAAGTGTTTATGAGCTAACAGTCATGTCAGTGCTTAATATAAACTTATTTTAATACAGTTATTACCATTTATTTATTACTTGAAGGTTGAATTATTATTTGATGTATTGTTTAGTTATTAGATTTTTTCCCTTCACTTCGTTTCATGTGAAAAAATTACATTTTTCTCAATTTTTATAATTCTAGCCCAAGCACAAATAATCTGAAAACGGGAAAAGGTTAAAAACTTTTGATATTTAGGAGAGTGTTGACCGTAGAAGGTCAAAGATATTTTACTACCGTCAAGAACCAAGTGGGGTACAAAATGAATTCCACCTTAAAATTAGTTCGGTATGTGATTCCTTCTCTAATGCTTTCATGAAATTAACTTTAAAGATTTGTGAAACGTTGTGTTATGTTCTAGCTCTTTTTTTCTTTTTAATATCAATGTTAGTTTGATCAGAAGCAAGGAACACATCTTCATTGCTCTCATTACCACAAGCGAAGCATATTGTATGTCACTTATTTCATGTTTCTTCGACATTATTCTCCTCTTCTGAGGAAGAAACATGAACATACGCTTTTATTTCTTCGACTGTCATAAGTGCTTGTGCCATGACCGAGATCTAATAAATCTATTGTAGAGGATGCAGTTGAGTACAGGTTCTTTTGAGGTCCTACAGGTCTCCATACGACACACAGAGGCGGAAAAGGACACCTTGAAATGACATAAAGCTCTCCTTTGATAATATGTTTTCCCCAAATCAACCGAGTTGGATTATGATAAAGCCAGATTCCACCAAATATGACAAAAGGTTGGTAGAAAATATACATGCAGAGGGCTAGGTAAGGTAAATAATCTTCCCCAAAATAAAAACAAATTTTATAATGAAAGATATTGTTTATTTTGAGCTAACCTTTTTTCTTCTTATAGATAATACTCTTAATATCAGCTATAAAAATATCAGAGAACCGTTTATTTAAAAATTATCATAGAAAAACAAATCTGGGGGACCAAATGTATCCCTTATAGCCCTTCAAGGGTTAATATATTTTGAAGCAAACTACAAAATTTGTTTAATTTTGCTTACCACAATTTTTTGTGTTGCAGTAAAATTCCACTGATAGTGTAAATGATATAATAACAAAATAGTTTAAATATTTGAATACCAATAACAAAGTAATAAAAATGTATAATTAATGTCTCACAAATGTGTGAATGATCTTAATAATAAAGCTATAGATACTCGTATTTTGTTATATTAAGAAGATTCAGTATCAGAGAAGGACATTGAAGTGACATCACAGAAGGCTATGTGAAACTTGTGGCTGCAGTCGTTGACTTTTTACTATTGCAACAGTTTCAGTCTGTGGTGAAAAAAGTTGTCTTTCCTCATGATTGTGTAATGTGTGAGCAGAAATCAGATGCCAAAAATTAGCAACTTCTTAAATTTTTTCAGTGCCTTCCAGTTTGCCATTGTTGGTAATATTTTAACAATACTACAAATATTCAATATGTTTCAGTTTTTAAAAAATCAGAACCACTTTCAACTTGTGCTTGTTCCCTTGTTAGACATGTGGACAGGTCAGGGACCACAGCCTTACACACGTGGTCCCTGAGCCTAATGACCATCCTTCTGGCCACAAGCTAAGGAACCCAGTTGTTTTGCTCCCTGGTCTGCCCTTTCATCTTATATGTCCATAACTCTGCCTGCCTATCTGACTGTTGTACTGTCGATGACCTGCAGTCATTCTATTGGTCCATCAGTGTCTACCAGTAAGGGTTTAATATGCATTTCTTTTTGTGTGTTTATTCTCAGGAGATTTGCACCTGAATCTACTTAGATTTATGAAAAAGGTTGTGAGTTAATTTAGTTACTAACAACTGATAGGGGACTGTTGGGCACAGTGTGTTCCTACCGAGCGTGTTGCTGTACCTTTTTCCATTCAGTTTTTCTCTTATAGCACTACAAGAGAATTGCTTTTTGGAAATTCCTCTTGTTTCTTAGGAATGAATGTATTTTAAATGGAGAGTGCTTCCAATGTGTTTTTCTTTCACAAACCTTTCATTTAATTTTTTGTTCATTTTGTGTGTTTTTTAAAATTTGTGTGTGTGTTTCAATTTCAATTCATTTAATTTTGTTGCAGGGTATCATGCCTCAGTATGTGGGTGAAATAGTGTTTACAAATTCAAAATGAATGGTGAAATTCCAAGTGTACCAATCACCACTCTGGCTGGCATCTCAAGTCTCACGGACTGTAAGTATACTATAGAAGTACTCTAATGGGCTCTTACAGTATTCATTTTTTTGTAAATATCCTTCTTCAAAAAAATAATTTAAATACAATTCAATTATTAATTTATAGTAGTGTTAAGATCAGTGTTTAGAAAAACAAAAATAACAAAACAATTAACCAACTGACCAATGTCAAAAAAACGAACAAACAATGTGAATGGTAATTTAACATTAAAATTAACTGAAAACAAAATTATGTATCATACAGGATAAAAACTAAAAGAAAACCAATAATTTTATTGACAAATTTGAGGAATTAAGTATTTGAAATAGTCATAAGTCCTAGACAGCTTTTATTATTTCGCTTCTGGTAAGTTGGTTTGGTTATTTCTGTTTTTCTTTGCACTCTGTGTTATAAGTTCTTTGCCATCACCAAGTCTGTGTCTAACGCACGGCCCCATGCCATTCTGTACATAATGTTAACAGCGCTCGCACGTTTTATAATGTTTTTGTAACTATACACCTGATGATGATACCAATCTTAATCAAAACATTGTGTGATATTTTATCTGTGCATTCAAAATTTATTTATTAAATTTACATTTTTGAAGAAAGAGATCTGCTTAATTTGATCAGTTTAAATTTATTTATTATAGTAGTGTTGTGTAAATAAACTTGATTAAATCTTGTTCTATGTTTGACATACATTTATTAACCATTGCAACAATTAAGATTTAATATTGTCAAATGTTTAAATATTAATATGACGGACTGACAGATGAAAGGACAGACAGACAAACAGACGAACGGAAGGACGGACAGACAGACAAACAGACGAACGGACGGACGTACGACAGACGAACGGACTGACGTACGACAGACGAACGGACTGACGTACGACAGACGAACGGACGGACGGTCGTACTGACGAAGGGACGGACGGTCGTACAGACTGACGAAGGGACAGACAAACGGACGTCATGTTAAAAAGCACTTTGTCGGTATGATGGACACCCAATACGGGTATTTCCTTTGAAATCTTCCGATTTATTGTTTTCGCGATTACAACTAGATTACGTACACGAGAAAATGAATAGATTGTTAATTACCTAAATCCATGAAACTGTCAAAAAGATAAATTAATATGAGATTCTATTAAAAAATATCTTTCTCCACCGAAAGATGAGGAGCATGTCAGAATAGGAAGTTGAAATTTTATAAATTTCCGACAACCACTTTTAGATTCACATGCGCTTACATTTAGGCCTTTTACAGCCACCTCTGATCAAAATTATTGTTTCACAACTGACAGATAGCCGTAACCATTAGTTAAATACTAAGTCGCTTCGACCACCCCTTCTTATGCTTTAGATACGCAATCTTTGGTTTTCTGGGAAAGTAAGTAGTGTGGCAGCCCTGATTTGTGTGTTTGGCGCAAATATCATAAATATTCAAACTACTTGAGATCTTTTCTGCTTCTTGTTACTGTTAAATGTGTTTTTCTATAGGTCATTTTAGTGTGTAGCCATGAAATGGTATATATGTTTAGATCCATGAAACTGAAGAGATTCATGAATAGAAATATGAATGAACTCTCGTACGAATGAATGAACAAACGAACGAACACTTTCAGTATGTAGTTCAGATAGTTTAACATAACAGTCTCTGTAGAGTTACCAATAACAAAACCTTGTTGTTTTGGTGTACTAAATTTATAAACAAAAGGTTTAATCTTTTTGTGGACCAATTTATCAATCGTTCTTACAAAAACATAACATTTAACAATTTGATGATAGTTATTTACATCAGTAATGTCACCTGCCTTGGGATATGAAATAATATTGGTTAACTTCTAAATATCAGGAAAAATACCCTTTGAGATAGAGTAATTAAAATGAGTAGACAGCCATTCTGACATAAAAGAGAGACATTCCCTGATAAACAAGGGATGTATGCCTTTCAAACCATGTGGTCATTGAGTATCCAGATTCAAAATACACTCTGTCATTTCATCCTCGGTGAATACAATTAAATTAAAGCATTCACTGAAATCACGAGCGTCGCACGAACATCAAGTTCCCTATACACACTACTAAATTTATGACTAAATAAATTAGTAATATCTCTTACATTATTAGCTTTCTTATCTTCTAAATGAACATATGTGGGTATTGGACTAGGACTTACCAATGTATTTGCAAATTTGTAAGAATTTTTACCATTTTCAGATAATGTCACTTGTTGTACTAATTAGTTCTTTTTCATTCTTAAGAAGTAAAGATTTACATAGTGATCTTCCAACTTTTAATAAATTAGAGTATATTTCAGAGTTATGTAGTTTATATACTTTATTGTATTTATTTTCATGAAAAATTACAATTTTTAATTCATTAGAAAACCATTGAGGAAATCTGTTCAACTTCATAGTTATCTTTGGCACAAATTTATCAATAATACGTTAAATACTAGTTACAGTACCGTTAACAAGCACATCAAAGTCCATATTAATACCTATATATGTAGGAACTTGAAACTTCGTAAATTAATCTTTAATAGCATTATAATACGATCTTTTGAAATTATATACTTTATCATATCTTTTGATTGGCAGTTGGAATCTCCAAGGAAATGTGATTGATAAAGCTACATGATAAAGATCACAGTCATTAATAGGTCTACATTAATATCAACCATTGTACATCAGCATTAGTAATTACTAAATCTAATATATTACCTTTAGTATTAGAATTTTGTGTAAGCTTAAGAAGTATCAGTCAGACATGATATTGGCAGCTTCACGAATACTGTGTTCATTATGAGAACCTATAGAGTAAGAGTAATTATTAGAAGTTAACCATTTAAAGCCATGTATATTAAAGATACCTATTAATACAAGTTAACAGTTATCATGACTATTCAGTTAATACGCAGTTGAAGATTGAATGTTAATTATAATTAATCATAGTATCCAGGTGGTGAAGAAATAGTTACGTAAGCAGCTCCGAGTAGGAAATGTTATTATCATTGAAAACTTTAATAAAAGAAAGAAAGAATTGTCAACTAATGGCAAGCCTTTATAGATCAGAGGGTTTTAACAGAAATTAAGACCCCACCTCTGGTTTTCTTGGTACTTGTAAGACTAGTATAATATTATATTCTTTCAAACTGATTTCAAGGGTTCTAATGACCTTGACGTCGGCAAGCCCAAAAACCCCAAGAAAGAAAGAAGAAACTAATTTCAACCCTTTTGATATCACTTAGAACTTGGAAGCAAAGTCTCACTGAGAATAATAATATCACTTCTCTACACCCACCTAATCTTGCCTTAATACTATTGATATTTTGATTACAAAATTGAAATATTCATAACATTATTTTGAAGACAATCCTGGTTCCCAGATAAATTAGAATCAAGTGTTGGTATTCCACATGTAAATTTTACGCATCTATTTCATTCACCATTCTCTTTCCTTTGTTAAGCTCATCGATCACCACTTTATTATCCATTTGAGAAGTAGTCAAATCACTTGTTGAAAATCTTCCACTTATTTAGTTCTTATTTTTATTAATCCAATGAACATCCTCTGATGATAACCACTCTCTGATGATGAGAGAAACTCTAAGAAGTCTAGACTTAATAGCAACATACTTTTTCTCATAGCATTGAACTGATATATTATTAACATCAAATACTAAATTTAAGCCACTATCAAGAAGCACTTCTTTTAATCGCTAAGAAAGTGATTTTTCAATAAAATGTTCTGGTTCAATGTCTTAGACCCTTTGCTCAACATCGATGATTCATTTAAGAATAGATGTTTGGTTATAACTAACAGCAGTTTTTCATTTATTTAAACATTTGTCCAACATTTTCCATAATATTCTAGAGTTTGAATCAAGATTTTCTAGATCATTAGCATAATTATCATCAATTGATTTGATTGGGCTAGAACTTGGTGATAAAAATGAGTAGTCACGATTGCCTCAACATGCAACAATATAACCACTTGCTAGAACTGTTCTCTCTATACAGGACCAATGAAATTATTCCGTACATTTAGTATTTTGAATAGCCTTCATAATGTCAATAAATTCCTGTTTTATGAAGACATTTTGTCTTTTTCTTGATATTACTCATAGCTTAATATAGTAATATAATAAGAAAAATACTTGACTGCCATAACGCATGAAGTTAGATATTTTCTTTCACCAAAAACAGTTGATGGATAGACTTTTGTTTTTGTGTGTGTGTGTGAGGGGGGGTGGGGCTTCAGGGCTCGTCGACCGCAAGGTCATTAGAGCCCTTGGTGGATAGATAAATAGATAAATTTGTATTAGTATTTTTGAATGAATAATATTTTAATGTATTGCCAAAAATCCAGTGAAGCACTACATATGACCAAGTGGAGAATTGGCTTATTTCATATCATTTGACGGTTGCTGTTCTTAATACGTAGAATATTGAGAAACGACATCAGTTTTTTTAAGGCAGTTTAATTTTGAACCAAATTAAGAAAGTTCACTGCCTCGCGGTTCGTTTTATCTCTTCTCGTGTTAGAAGTCGGCGATGTGCATCTTCTATGGCCGTATAAATGTGTCTTCTCCATTCTCCTCGTTTCTCGGCTATTTTCCTCCATTGGTCTGTAGCGATGTTGACTTCTTTTAAATCTACTTTGACCAGGTCCGTCCGCCTTGCACGAGGCTTTCTTTGTAGTATTTTTCCGTATTTCCAGTTTTCCGAATGCAACTTGGGGTGTGCGATTTAGGTCCATTCGATTAAGATGCCCGACCCATCTCATTCTTTTTTGGCGGATAATGTTGGTGATTGTCATCATTTTTGTGCGCTTTAATACCTCTTCATTCGGTATCTTTCCTTGCCACTTAATTTTGCAGGTGCTTCGAAGCGATTTCAAGTGAAAGGCATTTAGGGATTTAAGGTCTTTTGCTAAGATAATCCAAGTTTCTGCAGCGTATAGAAGTATACTGAGCACAATGGCTCTGTAAATTTGGTGTTTAAACTGATTTCATGCGATTTCCAGACTCTCTGAGACAGGTTTCTAAATGCTACTTTAGCTGCGTCGATTCGGTGGTTAATTTCGCTTTCTATTCGTCCATTTTTTTTGAATATTGCTGCCGAGGTATTTGAATGTGTCAACTTCTTTAAGCATCTGTCCATTGACGGATATTGAGAAGGCTGTACAGTTTATGAAAATGACTTCTGTTTTCGATTCATTGTCCTTCAGTCCGAACTTTTTGGATTCGCTTGCAAAGATATCGACCAGCTCTTGTAGTTCTGCCGATGTCCCCGCAAACAAAGCGCAGTCATCCGCGAACATTGGGTCCATGATGTTGCACTTGGTGACTTTGGTTTTAGATTTGAGGTATTGTCTGTTCAGCATGTTTGTGTCAGTCCGAAATTTCGTGTCTATAGCCTTTTTTCTTTACGTTCTGTGTGATGGCCTGCATGTATAGTACGAAGAGGAGGAGCACCAGAACACAGCCTTGCCTTACTCCGGTCTCTATTTTGAATGGAGGTGATTTCATGTTTTCTATCTTAATTGTGGATGAGTTTTGTTCATAGTGCGATCTGAGGATTTTCAGCATGTTTGGTGGGCACTCAACCTTTTCTAGGACATTGAAGAGCATATGGCGATCAACTGAGTCAAATGCTTTGGCAATGTCAATGAAGGCTATGCAGAGTTGTGTGTTCTGCTCCAAAGATTTTTCTATCATTTGTCTTGCTGTAAATATCATGTCTATTGTCGATTTTTGTCCGCGAAATTCACATTGAGTGTCGCTAAGTAGACTTGATGTAAGGGTATAGTCGGTTGTAGATTACTTTCGACAGTATTTTGCTTGGGACTGATGGCAGTGATACGCCTCTGTAGTTGTCGCATTTGTTTTTGCTCCCCTTTTTATGTATTGGTACAATTAAAGCGTTCCTCCAGTCAGATGGTATTTTTCCCTCACTCCATATTTGTTCAAATAGGTGTTTTAGCATATCTAGAGTGTAGTCCTGCCTTCAGCATTTCCGCCGTGATGTCATCAGCTTCAGGACTTTTGTTTCTCATTTTGTTAATGGCTTTCTGTATTTCCGCCCTGCTAGGAGGTTCATCTGTTGGGAGAACCTCTCCAGTGTAAGTGAAGTCAATGGCACTTTGATCCGTCTCACAATTATACAATTTTTTGAAATATTCTCTTTACTTGTTTAGACGAGCATCAATAGTTTCTATTCTTTTTCCATCATCATCGATGAGAACATTTAAATGTTTCTTCACAGATCCATACATACATAATAGTTAGAATAATAAACAAGAAACAATACACTAATTTTTACACTTAAAATTGCATAAATCAAAAAATTGAAAATTACAAATACTAAAAACATTTTGTAGTACGACAAACAGAACAGTGTCAATATTAACCAACTATCAAAAGCTATTTGTATTCTTAATAATATTATGATCCACATTTGTACAAAAGATCTTTCATAAAAAAACAAATAAACTTTTAACTACAGGTAGAGCAAGATGCTTTATTTAGGAAATTTGTGCGTCTTTTTTGGGATGCTGCATAATCTTTGTTACTAGTTGAAGTCTAGTAGTAGTAGTATTTAGTATCGTAACATTATCTGTTAAGTATGAAGGGGAACGAAATTGATAATTTTATAGAAAAGGCAGAGACAATGAAACATCTAAGAATCTAGTTAGATCCAGAAATATGATAATACTTTTTTACATCATATACGAAACGAATACAGGCATTTTGGACTCTTTGAGATGTCTTTTCCCACTTCATGTGGGGTCGGCGGATGGATATATGATGCTTCATTTGGTTTTGACTGGGGAATAGGCTAGGGTGCCGGATGCCCTTCCTGCCGCACCTCCCTTGAAGCGGTGATTATGAATGACATGGGGGTGAATGATTGAGTGAATGTTGTGGTGGAATGATGGACTAGGGAAACGGGAGAACCCTGTCGCGAACACCACCTCGGATTCTACTTGGATCGGACCGGGTTTGAACCGGCATCCCCAGATGTAGAAGGCGAGTGCGTTAGGCACTACGCCACGGCTCTTTGAAATGTTTGTTTCAGCTAATGATTTCAGCCAGATGGGGAAATAGCATACTTTTTATTAGTGTTTCTTTAGTTTTTACTGGTAGACATTTTCCCCACACATTTTAGTGAATGCATAATGGCATAAACGTTCTGGCATACTTGACGAAAATGAGAATCCTATTATAATTAATCGTCCATAATTACTCCGAGATTTTTGACTTGCGATGATTTTGGTACTATATTGTTATCAATTACAAGTCGTATTCTTCAGAACTTTGTGAGCTCTTGAAGAGCTAATTATCATCATTTGCGAAATGTGAGTAATGATGGCATTGAATCAAGATACTTTGCTATCAAGAGAAAACTCCTCATAAACGATAATCCACGGAGCACTGGCTCTATCTGACTGAAAATGTATGTAATCTACATTCTTGTAATCCCGGTAATGAATTATTTAATCCCGGTAATGAATTATTTATATTTGACATTTTATAGAGCACATAGCGAAGAGTAAATCATGTTTCGATATTCCAGGAACAGGGATTTGTCCATATAAAACTACTTTCGTACTTTCAGATACTATTAGATCTATCCACGTTTCAGTTTCATTTAAATGATGAGTTGGATTTAATTCAAGAATTCGTAAATTATGAGAGCGGGAAGTATCAATGAAGTTTTGAAGCTATTGTAGACGAAGGAAGGTTTAGATCACAGTTGAAGTCACCCATAATAAGTACGTCTTCGTATTTATTTACAAAATTTGATCGAGTTTCTTCTAATTCACTGAGTTTGCCCGTGTTCCGAGGCCAGTAGACTACTATAATAAAGATCTTTTTCTTTCCTATTAAAATTTCTAAAAACAAATATTCTGTACCCGGTTTATTTGTAGACTTCGTTATGGTTTTTGTTTTTATGTCATTCCTAACAAATATTGCAACTCCGCCACCAGACTTTTCTTTAAGGTTTTTCCTAACAATCTTCCTATCATTTCTGAACAGATTATAGCCTGGCACTGACACAATATCTGTCAAAATTGAAGATTTCAACCACGTTTCACTAACCAATAACACATCGGCAGTAACATAAGATAACAAGTTTAGAATTTCCGAACGGTGCTAGTGATTGTGCGTTTGCATGCTATGCTTATTTTTTTTTTTTTTTTTTTTGTGGGGCTTTAGGGCTCGTCAACATCGAGGTCATTAGAGCCCTGCTATGCTTATAAATTACGAGGAAACAGATAATGAGTTTTGAAGCTTTTGGACGGTCGCGGGGCAACTGAAAGCAGGTAAAGAGCTTATAGGGTGGGGTAATCCGACATCCTGACTGACCACATTTTCTGACGCTTAGGGAAAAGTAGACATTTCGTCATGTGAATGTTGCCAAAACTTGCTTAGGAGGGAATGAATAGTGTGCACTCAAATAAAATATACTTTAGTCCAAATTAAAATAAAATTTCTTACCTAAAAATATTAGGAATAATTTGATATATTTAAAATTTCCTAAATTTCTACCTAATCAAAATTTTATAACAAAAATATTTAATGAAATAATTGTAAAGTTTTAATGTAAACCCAATTTTTATCAGAATATTTAATGAAATTAAAGTCTTAATGTAAATCAAATCTTCGTCAAAATGTTCAAATTTATGTTACTAATATTTTTAGAAATTAATAAATGTAAATATAATTCAAAAGTAAATAAATTTAACACTAATAGAAAAGTAATGGTAAAGTTAAAGACAAAATAATAATAATAATTATTATTGTTATCCAAAATGATATGAAATTGAAAACAATACTAAATTTTAAAGAGTGAAGAAAAGTCTTAGTTTTTAGTTTGCCCCGTTTAAATTGTCCAACTCATGTTTACTTGAAACCCTATGTTTTACATTCCCAACCTTCACGATGATCCCATCCGTCGTCCACATGTTGGTATAACCGAAGCGGTCTATGGCTGCGCGCAGCAACTCCAGCCTCATCCGCGTGAGATCCTCCCTGATGGTCTAGCCGGATCCACGTTTCGCTTTAAATATTTCTTGCCGTTTCCTATAACTGGTAAATTTTACAATTATAGAACGCTTCTTACCAGCAACTTGAGGACCTACTCGATGGCTTCTATCAATATCAGCTAAAGATAAATTGACATCTATATTTTTTGCTACGTCTATGGCGATGCAGTTAGTGTCTTCCCCTTCGACTTCTGCTTTGCCGAAAATACGGATGGAATTCCGACGCTGGTACTGCTCCAGGTCGTCGCACTTGAGGTCCAACTGCGTCCGAAAGTCTTCGATCAGCTTCCCTTGTTCCTCGAACCTCGCCTCGTAGTTCTTCACGAACGCAGCAATCTTCACATCCATCGCCTCCGAAACTGCATGTTCTATCTTCTATATAAACACATTGCCTTTAAAAACCGTCTCAATCTGCAAACTAATGTCACAAACCTTAGAATTTTTCGCAGCCACGTTAAAAAGAAAATTATAGTAGAGGGAAAAATGAAGTAGTAACAACAACAAAATGAAATATCAAAACAAGAGGAGGTAGAACTATTAAGCAGATTAAGATGTCAATTAATTAAATGTACAAGTTAGATGAAGAATAACAAACAAATACTTATCTGGTGGTTAGAAATAAAGTTCTTCTCAGCGCCCACTTAAGTACCACAAACACCTACAACGTTTCTACCTGCGGCTATTTACGGAGCACACGGAAAACACGTCCTCACCCAACGAAGAGCATTACTCGAATAAACCAATTTTTACGTGGTTGTTATCAAAATTGCTTTTTTCTTAATTGTGACACGTGAACTTCCTTAGTTTGATTCAAAATTAAATTGTCAGTCGAAAACTCAGGTTGTGTCTCTACTATTTTTGATAGCTTTATTCCTCTCGGATAGCAATAAGCATGGGCTCTAATGATCTCGATGTTGACGAGCCCTAAAACCCCAAACAAACAAAAAAAAAAGCAATAAGCAAGCAAGCAAACAAGGGAACATAACCTCACAAGACGTTGTTAGCGTCCTCGTCATGACTGCCGGATAAATCGTTTACTAGAGGATGAAGTGACAGTAAAGGCGACCATGACTTCAACCTTCAGTTGCTGTTAACTAGAGGTCGTCGGAAAGAGTTTTAGACTAATCTGCCGGCTACGCTTGTCTAGAACTTTGATCAGAGGCGGTCGTAACGGGCCTTAATCGGATTATTTCACAGGATATGCACCTCTGATTCGTGTCACTTCACTTGTTGGGTATAAAAAGAAGAAAATGTATCAATTTGCAGAGTTGCCACATAAGTCACTAGATTTTAGAAGTGTGAGACAATACGCTCTCTCGCTGGGCTTGACCTACCAGGAATTGAACAGCATAAAACAATGAATAAATGAACATTTATAACTGTCGAAAATCACGGGGAAAATCCAAACACATCACTTAAGGCTAAATCTTCAAGAGAAAAGTTCCATAAATTGTAACGAGTCTAGGTGGTGTGCGCAACTGCAAATATTAATAAACGAATTTTATATTAAAGACGGCATAACTAAGACAACGTACAATTCGAGAATCCACAGTTTTCATGTGACCTTCGCCCCACCGGTGGCGCAGGTGGTAGTGTTGTCGCTTCTCACCAAGTCATCCCAGGTTCGATTCCCCGGGCCAGAAAATTTATAACTTTTCACATTAATGTCCCAGTTTATATAGCTGTGACTACTGAAAAGCCAACCTTCCTTCCTCTATCCAGCTCCTCCTCCTCCTACTACTTACTTACCCCTCCACGTGGGTCAAGTTGTTGGTAAACCCAGTTAAGCGGCCCACCTAACAGTGACCGACCACCCAACTCCTAACTCCTATCGCTCCGTGCAGATAAGCTTCAATAGCACGCTACAAAATGTGACCTTTGTTCTTAACTTAAACCACACACGGGGAATTTTTGTGTGTTCATTTTTACAATAACTTTTATCATTAAACTAGTTACATTTTAACTCCGAATCAATCTCCATTTTTTGAACCCTTCTCCAAGAAATACTCAAACTTGCAATTTTCGATCTCTNCCCCCCCCCCCCCCCCCGGCACCCTTAACTTGTAACATGTTTCCAATTTAAACAAATGATGATGCCAATTTGAATAAATTATTTGAATACTTATTTAAATACGAAGCTATAACAACAATATTTACAGGCTAATATAAATCCATTTAAATTATGTTGCCAGAAGATGAAAAGATATTCAACTGGTGGCGCCACTAGTTGCATTTGAGTTTGAGAGCTCTCAGCTTGTGGATCCAGCAGTTGTGCCACCAGTTTTCCATGCCTAATAGCGACCTTAAGTAAAACTAGTGGTGCAAAACCATTGCACATACTTTCTCATATAAGTTTCTCCATTTGCAGCTTAGTGACAAAAATATCGTATAAGTGTTATGAAAATGTAATTTCGTTGTGGACAGAAATCGTATTTTCGTATCAGCAGTGCGTTTTCTGTCCTATGAGTTTTATCATTATTATATCTTTCATTTCAGTTTACGAAAAGTGTATTCTAGGTCTGCTTGGTTGATTTACACTGCTAAATATTAACCAAACTTCTTGATACAGTAAACTAATGTGTAAGTGGAGCAGATAGAAATTATTTTACTGCATCTATACCAAACTTTCAAGCGAAATATTACTAATGCGGATGTAATGCATACTAATTGTACCTTACATACAGAAAATTAAAGCGATGTTGGTGGTGCTTTTTTTTTTTTTTTTTTAGAAATATTTGAAAATGTACTTTGACCATGTGAAGTACCCTTTGTTTTAAAGGGAAAAAATGGGAGCATGTGCGTCGACAACAAGTAAATTCTACCATAAGTACGAAATATGAATTAAATATATTCACCTATTTACTCAGAATCGCTGTGCACAGATGGACAGACGTTATGCCAAAAACCACTGTTTCTGAATTAGGGATAACCAAAACTGATATTTCTGTCGAAATCTCACTTTTGAATTTTCTCTCGATTACAAAACTTGCTATGTACTACATGGGTGAGAAAGTAAAAAATACAGAACTGTTCCTTCCATTACGCTGAATCATACTTGTATTGATGTTAGTTAAGGAACTAAACTATTCACCAGAAGTTTTCAATATAAAATGTGCAACGAATATTAGTGTCCTCAGTTTGATGAAAGTTAGAAGGGCAACACGACAAACACAGTGTGTCAATTATTCTGCTCTTTAGCGAGGAAATATTGATTGAAAAATAATAATTTCACATGAATATGACAAAGAAGTCATAGATTGCTACCATGTGTACTATTATTTTATATAATATTGTTGAAATAAAATATTAAACGTAAAAGATTTTTTGACATATTTGGATTGTGGTCAGTACCAGATGGTTGCGCTAGAGTAATATGGATTTTGACCAGAAATTGGAAAAATTTGGTCCGCTAAAAGTTTTTTTTTCCTCTTTTTTTCTTACGAATGCCTGTTTGTCAGTTTTTCAACTCTAAAATTATTCATTTCAAGAGAATATTGCCTTCAAGAGAAAATTTCCTTAATTTTATGTTTCATTGACTATTTTTCATCAAACAATTAGTTTTGGTGTTGAGGTGAGTGAGTTGAGGACTGATGTATGTTGGACATAGAGGCTTAGCTAAGACCATCTCAGCCATTTCTCGTAATGAGCTCAATGTCGTAATAAATATTTTCTCAGTATCCTTAATCAAAATACCTTAACATACCATTATAGGCACACTTACTTTTATAGATGTGTAGCTAAATAATAATAATTATTTTTAATTAAGCAAAAATTATTATTAGCTTTAATGAAATACCTCTAGCAAATTTAATTATGATACAGTATCTTTTATTTTTATAATTAGGTATTAAGGAAAATATGTAAACACCTTCCTTATTTTCTTTTTTTTTTTAAGTTTTATATATTTTCTCATATTTTTTTTTCTCTTCACTTCTTCTCCTCTCCTCTCTTCTCCTCTCCTCTCTTTTGTCCCCACTATGGGGATATTAGCGCTTGGGTACAGTAGGGGTATGTCCCTCTCTTCCAAGTATAAGTTGCTGTGTATCTCTCCTAAGGGAGAATGTCATGTAATTTATAAATGCTAAATAAATATTATTATTATTATTATTATTATTATTTAGTTCTCTCAACTTGTGATGGTTTTTCTCTCAGCAGTGGATTATTAAATCACGTTCTGCTGGGAGGAAGAGTCTATTTCAGGTCCAAGAACTTTCTGATAATGTGGGCTGAGGACAGAAGGACGCTGTGTTGCAATCTACTTATTATATTGGTGTTGATTTTGAGTTTTTTAATGGAGTCGACTAGGGATTGGGGTACTAGTCTTAGGGTAGATAAAATGATAGGCACTATGATCACTTCTTGAACATTCCAGTTTTTTTTACTTCAAAGGCTAGTTGTTGGTATTTTGATATTATGTCGTTCTTTGTTTTTTCTAGATTGTTGTAATTTACGACAGCAAAATCGATGAGATACACTTTTGGTTCTTTTCTTTTCCAAAGGATGGTATCAGGTCTGTTGTGAATTGTTGTTAGGTCAGTGAGAATGCTTCTGTCCCAGTACAAAATATTTCCTTTCAAATTGTCTTACAGGACTGGTTGAGGTTTATACAGATGGTCTGGTGGTATGGGATTCTTAATGAAGTTCAGTGATTTTATTATTATTATTAGTTTTTTACTTTTCCCCAAGCTAAAAATTTAATTAAAATTATAGTTTAAAGTAAATTTAATGCAATTTATTTTGGTTATTATTTTCTAAAAGATATTATAATAGACAATTTCAACTAAAGAAAACTGTTTTTGTCCCTATTTTTTTTAAAATTTACCGTGCTCTAGCTCAACATATATTTGTCTGCCAAATAATAATAATAATAATATTTTATTGAACCACATAGATCATAACAATGATGTATGGTGAGTCATAGTACTAACAATAATAACAATAATATTTACATATAAGAATAACAACATTATAATAATTTTGATACATTTAACCATATTCATTTAACTTTGGCTAAGTAGAAGTTAATGTAAGAACACAATTATTTTCTACTATTACAGTATATTAATATTTATTTAGGCTAGGGTTATATATCTACGGTAGGAATTCTATTATTTTACTTTTATTTTATTAATTTATGTGAAGGTCTATATTTATGCTACAACAGTGTAATTTGATGTTGTTAGATTGTTTCCTGCATCATGGGTCACCTTCTGCACTTTTGTTCTAATGATTACCTGCAACAGATTGTATTTGATACATTAGTTATTGTCATTGAGGAATTCTTGTACTGTAGTAGAGTTTCTGTTGTAAGAATTGTTTGAGTTTTGTTTTCAATGGGTCCAGTGTATTGATGTTTTTTAGGTTTAGTGGTAACGCATTATATAGCTGTATACCTGCATTATAAGTGCTTTTTTGGCTAAGAGTGGATGTTATCTGTGGCAGATGGATATTTCTGGCCTATCTAGTGTTGTGAACATGAACAGTGGAATAAAATCTATAGAGTGGTCCTTTGTCTAGTAGATCCTTTTTTACAAAGTTCAAAGTTTCAAGAATGCACATGTATGGGAGTGGAGGTATTTTCAACTCTTCAAATAATGGTTTACACTTAGAAAGTTTATTAGTGTTGGTAATAGTTCGTATTATTCTCTTCTGTAAACAAAAAGTTTGTTTTGTTTCTGGTGCTTGTCCCCAAAATATTATACCATATTTTAGAATGGAATGGACATTTGCATAATATACTGTTCGAAGGGTATCTGTTGTGGAATTTGCTGTTAGAACTCTGATGGCATAGTTTATTGTGCTGAGTTTCATATTCAGTGTTTCTAGGTGACAGTTCCATTTCATGTTATCTTGTATATTAAGTCTCAGAAACTGTGTGGTTTGTTTAAAGATGAGGTGGTTACCATCAAATTCGGTGTTAGGTGTGTGCAGTTTAGATGAATGAGGATTATGGAAGGAAACTATGCAAGTTTTGTCAGTGTTTATTATGAGTTTATTTTGTTGGAACCATTGGATGAAGGTGGTGATAGTGGATTTGGTTGTGTTAAGTAAGGCATAAGGCCTCAGTTATGGGGAATTTAATGTACATTATTGTAGTATAAGGATACATATGATACTCTTGAAGGTCGTAGTTTTCAGGTATTAAAAAAACCATGAAAGGAAAAGAGACTTTTTTCCCCATTTTTTTCTCAAAACACGTTTTATGAGGTGGGAAAGTAAAATTCAGATTCAGCAACTGGAAAATCATAAATAATGATAGAGAAAAGAAACCTGTATTTTTTCTCCTGCCAAACTACCATGTACAGAACTACATACATGACACTGTTCTATGAGATATGTTGGAATCTTACAAGGGGCTAATCTGGTCATGATTTGCAAATGTGTTGCAACTTGTATGGAGATTTGTACTTTCTTATGTACGTAGTATGTTGAAAGTATTATAATCTTGAATAAATTTAAAAGCAAGATTTTGATGGAAATATCTGTTTTGGTAGTCCCTTATTTCTAAAAATATGGTTTTGCCATAATGTCAGTTCGTCTGTGCACACTGATTCTTAGTAAATCAGTGAATAAATTAATTTCATATTTCATATTTATGGTAGACTTTACTTGTTGATGCTAATGCTCTTAATTTTTTTTTTACTTTAATACAAAGGGTATGTCGCATGAAGGTAAATGTACTCTTTTGAATATTTCTCAAAAACTACTCCAATGATTTTGCTTACATTTTCTGTATGGTAAGTGCAACTAGTATGCATTTCATTTGCATTATCGGTATTCTGCTTGAAAGATTTGGTATGGGCACAGTAAAATAATTTATGTCTGCTGCACTTCCACATTAGTTGACCATTTCAAGAAGCTTGAATATTGTTTAGCAGTGTAAATTGGCCGATCAGACATAGAATACAATTTTGGTCAACAGAAATAAAAGATGTTACAATGATAAAATACATTGGAGGACAGCAAACTCACTGCAGATACAAAAATACATCAATTTCTGTCCACAATGAAATTACATTTATGTAACACATTTACGATCTTTATAAGACTGAGAAGTTGCGTAATGTCTTGAATTAATATTCTGAATATTTAGTTTACTTTAAAATTTCAAATATAAGTTGAGCCCAACAATAAAATTAGTTTTCAATTATTATTTTATTTTATATGTGGTATATAAAATTTGTTTTATTTGCGTTGCTCTATACTTTATACATAATAAACCAGTTCTTCTCTCTTCGGTTTACTTTGACGTACTATTAGATGAAAGGAAAGAAGAATAGGAGGGAAATTTGAATTTAGAAAAATTAACTGTTGTCTATTTAAGCAGGAATGAGTAGTGGCTCCTAGGGACAAGATGAAATCCAATTCACATAATTTTACATCTAGGGGTTGGGAATGTTTGGGGAGAGTTTCCAAAATCGTAACTTCTTTTTCTTTTTTTTGACCACATAGGATCACTTTAGTCAGTCCATTATCTAGTCTTCTTTGAAGGCTCTGTTTGGGCCTTGCGGTCCTCCCAATACTTTTTCATTTGCTCTGACCTTCGAGCACTTTCTTGTGTTGAAAATATTCATTTGTGACTTTGTTTCTTGTGAGTGTGAAGCGGATATTCTTGATTTTGTTTTTTAATTTATTCTTATCTATAGTGTCTTCTGGTGTAAGATCAATTTCCTTCAAATCCTCTCTGACTTCTCTAATCCTCCTGCATCTTGTTTTGGTATTTTTTGACTTGGGATTGTACTGTACCAGTTGTTTCAGAAGTCTCGAATCCTGCATTCTCATTATGTGTCTAAAGAATCCCAGTCTCCTCTTACACGTGGTATCTGTAAAGGGTTCCAATTCTTTGTACATGCCTTTGTTGGGCAATATCCGCTACTCTGTCAGTCTTTCAGATATTTTTTGTTGATGCAGGTTCTT
>NNCF01131916.1:0-11211 GCA_002313205.1 Laupala kohalensis | reverse complement strand
TAGAACATCAATAATTTAACACAAAAATTGTATATTTTACATGTACAAATTATCGAACTATAGATTATGCAGAGTATAAAGTGTAAATATCATAAGAATGGTAATAACAGTAAATTTACGATTTATTGTTACAATGAACACGCTCCTAGACAAAGCCTAGATACCCTGTATAAGAAATCCGCCTCTACCCGAAGGAAAAACGGAAAAAAACCCGGGCCAGGATGGGGCTACAGAATAAATGTTCAAAATCGTGCCAAAGTTGAGTACACATAAAACTAAATTAATAAGAGCCACAAGACAACACAATCATGCAAGAAAATAGTTTTTGAAATTACTATAACTTTTTTAAAATGTGCTACAGCAATAGCGTGATCAAGTACAAGACGGATTTAACTTTTATTTAAATCAATAAATTCTTTAACATTGTAGAAGCACTGGTGCAGGAGATAATTTTTAACCGAGAATTTGAAGAGATTCAATTTCATAATATCTTTTATATTCTTGTGCAGGGAATTGTATATAACAATTCTTGAATGATAAGGTCCTTTTTGGCAAAGAGTGGTTGACACTCTACGGAAATGAATATTATTCCTATTGCGAGTATTGTGTTCGTGAACGAGAGTGTTTCGTATGAAGCAAGGGTGGCACTTGGGTCTTAACGAACACTATCGTTTCATAAATATAAATGCAGGGAAGTGTTAAGATATTTAATTTCTCGAATAAAGGTTTGATACTACAGGATAATAACAGAGAACTTCCAAGTAGTATGGAATGAATGATACTCGTTACTCGAAATGTTACACGAAAATCATTGAAATTTTTTCGAAGGCCATCGATATTTAGCAACTGCAATCGAAGTAAGATGGGTACAATTAATATGAAGAAGAGAAAACGATGTTTCATTTATTGGCATTTATTAAGTCATGTCGCGTAGTGTGGGTTAAAACCTCGAGTTTTAGATGCATTGATTTTAGGAGCACCTATACTAATAACTTGAAAGTGTATCTAAAGAGTAAAAATAAAATACACTATGTAAGCGTTGTGAATTTCGCTATAAAAAAATAATAATAATAATAAAAATAATAATAATTTATTTCCATCATAAAATCAATGCATCTAATTTCAAACCATAAAAAAGCTGTTTATACTTCTAGTTGTAACTGTTTGTACTTATACTGACCAATATCCACTAGTAGGTGAGTTACATGAATAAAATATAATTGTATTGCAACAAAACAATAATGAGCCCGTTTCACCAGTAAATTTCTTTGCAGTCAATCTGTGGCGCCTGTATGGAAATTTACTTCAATCTATTAGTGTAATAAACAAAACCATAATTTCTTGAATAATACACCTCTAAATAGGAACTACAAAACACATTTAAATTAATTTATTTATTTAGGAATAAGTAAGAATTACATTAATTTGTAGTTTGAGAAAAACAAACAAACGAAATCTTACTTCTATACAACTGACGCGTATAAATAGAATACAGATATAATCGTGCTTACATTCGCTGATGCAATACTGAGATGACAATTGAAGTCAAATGAATTTATAATTAGTGTATATAATGGAACAAATTATTTTAAATGATTAATATAAATATATTAAAATATTTTACTTATTTCCTTGCTTCAGTAGCTAATATCAAATGTCCTTAATAGCCAAGACTAGCATTTTACTACATTGCTTCAGTTTGTTGCAAGATTTAATTTCATAAGTCAACTGATTAACAACTTAGGCCCTATGTACTGAAGGGATTGTGTAAACAATTCTTTTTTTATTTTAGGTGTTTTGAAAACTCTATTTTCCGTCTTTCGTGTTTTGTATAATAAATCACTTGTTCTTACATTTCCCCTTCTTATATAAAAAATTCTTAAAACTTTAAATACGAGCAAATGTTCAACTTGCATATCTCTTATTTATTTATGTGTCATATATGTTACGTGACTGATATGCTGATGTACGTATTTGCATTTTCTGTTAATTACAAAGACATTCAGCGAAATACTTTGGGTATATTTGTAATTTTTAAGTCTGTTTATTATATAAAATTTTAGTTCATGTTAAATTGTAACTTTATCAGCTTATTATACGTATTATTATAAGTTAGTAACTTTTTACTTGTATCTTTTGCATGCTGGTGACCTATTGTTTACTTCTTGAATGCAGTTGGCTTTGAGCATTACCAGTGAAAGAGTAAATTATCAATATCCCATACAAGAGTGTTGAGTATTTTTTGGGAATTTGTATCGATTCACAGTTTTATTTCGTACGTGTGTTTAAGGATTTTTAGTATTTAATTAATAATTTTCATGGAACGAATATATAGAATGACTTGAAATTTCGCACTAATATTTGTTCAAAGGACATTGATTTCCAGCCTCGACAAATTAAAGTGAGTACGAGTAATGCAAGTAAGTACAAAAAGCGTTTCACTAACTAACAATAATTAAATTCCTGTTGCCTACCGCCGTGGCAAAACACAAGTTCAAGACATCATTTTTTTATTAACATATACTTTGATAACGGTGTTATTAATATACTTACAACTCAGAGAAAAATTATTTAGAATGTTTACGAATGACAGGTCTGATGAAAACATCTTTTTATTTGAAAATTTTTTCATGATAGTAAATACATACAATAAATGAGCATTTTTCTATCTTTTTATTACAATAAAAAATAAGATGTAGTAAAAAGCTATTTTCTGCTTTTACATTAAGTGTCATCGGATGATCTACGCGGTGTATCATTTTAATATAGCAAGTTGATTGAATTGCGCATGTCTTGTGAGCAACCTGAAGGGCACAAGTGTCTGATCGTTCCAGAGACAATTGTTTTCTCAATACCTGATCATTTGAAGCAAGTAACTTCTATTTTTTCGAAATAGTACTGTTACAAGATATGTTCGAGAAGCGCAGGTTGAAAGTGGTTCTGATTTTTTAAACACTGAAACATGTTGACAATTAGTGTGTCGTGTAAAAATGTTAGCGACGATGGCATACTGGAATGTCCTGAAAAAAGATCACAAAAAACCGATTCGTTTTTAACGGCAAAATTTTTTTTGTGAGTCTTACGTAACACTGAACTAACAGGTCGACCAGCAGTAGAAGGCGAATCACGTGGCTGAGGTTTTAATTGTCCGAATATTGTGTTTTATCTGACTAAACACATAGATAAATGTTTATTTACAAAAATTATAAGATATTACAATAAGCAATTGCAAACGTCAACATCCACTTTAAAGGGGTAACAAATCTAAGATAGAAAATAGAGCAAGAGTCTGCTGCACAAAAATATTCTTCGATGCTGCTGTAGAACTGTGAAGTTAGTGCACTGTTACTATAACATCGATACACAATTTCCAAAGACAAAATGAGAAGGCTAAAAAAAGAATGGAAACATGAAATTGAAGTATCTTACTCCAACAAAATATTTTTTACTATAAAATATAACAATACTCTCGTAATATATGTACATTTGATGATCCATAGCTTTCGAAATACTAAGTTATACTATTAAATATATCGCCCAAAAAAGGTCGTATGTTTTTAATTATTGTTTTAATTAGATTACGTAATGTACGTTAATATTAGTAGAACTAATTAATACTACAAGTCAAGAATACTAAACAATCTAGAGTGGTTTAAATTATTTCTTGGTTTTTATTTATCAAATAATATTTGATTCCGCAGGTCACCGTGTTCTTTCTGGATGACTGGAGCTCAGATATTTGTTTCTTCTTCGGTAAGTTGTTTTTATTTTATTTCCTCTAGTGAGCTTTTTCTTTTGTTTCGAAATATCCGTCAAATGATATATAATTATCCGTCACACATATATAAATTTTATTTTCGATCATTCCCTATTTAAGAGAGCGATTGAACTTGAGCATCTTCATGACGTCTTTGCAACATTCTTTCTTTCTTCCCAAACTCTCTTCATGTGTACACCGTGTTCTCTCTTCCTCTCCGCTGTCCATTCCTTTCCTCTTCTTCTTCTTCTTCTTCTTCTAGCTATATTTTGTTCAAATTTATGTTTCTTTACAGTGGTCCTAAATTTTCCCCGATCATTGATGTCATTTTCTGTAATGTGCATTTGTCTGAGGTCCTCTTCAGTTTCATTTAACCATTTTGATTTATTTTTGCTGGATTTTGTAATGTCAAATAATCCTTTTGTGATTCTGTTTTGGTCTATTCCATGTATGTGTCTATAAAACTTTGCTCTCCTTTTCCTAAAGTAATTGTAATTGTTTCCGTATGTTTGTATATGTCTGATGTCGGTCGTTTAATCCATATCCCGTCTTTCATAATTGTTCCAAATATTTTTTGGAGGCATTTTCGTTCTTGTTTTTCAATATCTTTAATTTTTGTTTGGTCCTGTATAAGTGTTGTTTCAGCTGCATATAATGCTTCAGGAAGTAAGACTGTATTGTAATGTCTGAGTTTTGCCTTTACTGATATTGATTTTTTGTTATAATAGTTCCAGGTGATTTTATAGGCTTTTTGCAGTTTTGTGATGCGTGCTAGGTTTGCAGTGAGGTTCAGTCCTGATGGTTCGGTGATTTCTCCTAGATATTTGAAGTGCGGGACTTTTGAAATATTTCCGTAACATGTTACTATGGGGAGGTTATTTGATGGTGACCGCTCTATGAATTGTGTTTTTTCAAAGGAGATTAGAAGGCCAGCATTTCTGAGCTATTTCATACAGTTTTTCTAGAGCATGTTTTGCTTCTTCTCTGTTGTTTGAAAGGATGGCGAGATCTTCTGCAAAGGCCAAGCCTTTGATATTCATTCTTAGATCTTTTCTTTTACCAATTTGTATTCCCTTAACTTCTTTTTCCCATGTTTTAATTACTTTTTCTAGGACTACATTAAACAAGATAGGCGAGAGTCCATCACCCTGGCGAACTCCTGTATGTATTTCAAAAGGTTCAGAAATTTCTCCTATACATTTAACTATGGCTGTGGTGTTCGTAAGTGTTTGTTTAATGATTGATCTGGTTTTCCTCTTAATTTTGGATTTCTGTGGTGTGTTGAAGAGGGGCTGCCTATCAATTGAATCGTAGGCCTTCCTGAAATCGACAAAGGTTACCACTGTGTTTTTGCAAGATCTTATCTGTAAAATAGTCTTCGGGATCCAGATTTGTTCAATGCAGGAGCGTACCCTACGGAAACCAGCTTGGTCTTTACCTATCTGTGGGTCTGCTTGTTGTACCAGTCGATTTAAGAGTGCTTGGGAGAGGATTTTATATGCAACTGAAAGAAGAGAGATCCCTCTGTAATTATTTGGGTCCGATTTATCACCTTTCTTATGTAGAGGATGGATAATTGCACATTTCCATTCCGATGGGATTTGTTCAGTCTCCCAGATGTCCACTATTCTTTTATGTATTCGTTGTGTGAGGTCGATGTCGTGTAATTTCCAGAGCTCTGCAATGATCCCATCTTCTCCTGGGGCTTTATCATTTCTTAACGATTTGATAATTTTTGTTATTTCTTCTAGCGAGGGTGGGGTAGAATCTGGGTTGGATGTGGGTTTTTCTGTGAGAGGGTCGCAATTGAGAATTATTTTGAAGTAGTCTGCTAAAATTTGGCAATTGTTCTTTGTGTTAGTTTTCAAGGTGCCATCAGGTCTACGAAAGCACAAATATCCGGTTATGTTTTCCCTGAACGCCTTGTAGAAGTTCCTGGTGCTGTTTCTTATAAAATCCTGTTCTATTTCCTTCATCTGATTTTTTTCGTACTCTCTTTTTACCCTGCGAACGGTTTTTGATGCTTGTTTTCTAATCCTAATGCATTTCTGCCAATTTTCAAGTGTTTTGTTACTGTTGTAATTGTTCCATGCTTTTACTCTTTCATTTATTGCTTGGTCACAAAGGTTGTTCCACCATTTGTGTTTTCGCTTCCTTGGAGGTTGACCTAGTTTCACTACTTTCTTTAAAATTTCTTCAAGCTCTTTCCATCCTGTGGTGTTTGTTTGTTTGATTTCTTGAGCCATTTCTTGTTCGTTAAGTTTTAAATATTCACGGACTGGATTGAAAGTTTGTTTGGGTCGTGTTGTTTTTCTATTTGGTTGGAGTTTTATTTTTATTTGTAAAAGGTGATGGTCGGACTCAAAGAACCCTTTCCTTGTCCTTACATTTAGAATTTCTTTTGAACTGTTTTTGGAGATTGCAGTGTAGTCTATCTAAAAATTCACATAGAGTAGTGTTTGGTGACTTCCATGTGTAGAGCTTACGTGTGGGTTTCTGGAACTGTGTTGACATGATTTTTAAGTTGAAAAATTCACAGAAATTTATAAGCCTTTCGCCTTTTTTGTTCGTTCTTTTGTGAGCGGTGTAGATTCCAGTTATCTTTCTGAAATTTATCTCCCTGTCCAGTTGCGCTTTAAAGTCCCCGAGGATAATTTTTACATGGTGCTTGGGGATTTTGTTTGTAGTCTCCTCTAGTTGATCCCAGAAGTCATCTTCATTCTGCAGGTTTTTCTTGTTGTGTTCATTAGTGGGTGCATGGGTGTTGATAAGGGTATAGGTTTTTTTCCTACTTCAATGAATGTGAGGATATGCATTCTCATGTAGAGTTGAAATCTACGACTGAATCCCTGATAGATTTATGAACTACAAAAGCCGTGCCGAATTGTTTGGGTCCTCCGTTGTGTTGTATGGCAGGTTTACCTTTATGTATTCTGTAGTTTTCTACGTCAAAATGATTTTCAAATGTGAAACGTGTCTCTTGAATTGCTAGAATTTTTCCATTGTGTTTGTGAGTTGTTTAAGTTTTCCAAGTTTGAATAGAGTGTTTACATTGAGTGTACCAATGTAATGCTTGTTTTTAGTTTTTAGAGAGTTTGAGACGCTCCGACTCTTCTCGCCATGATGTCCCTGGTCCCCTGGAATCCGATGATCAGGTGAAGTCAGTCCACTGACTGATGTCTGGTGTAGTGGATTTTTTTCCTTTTTTTCCATCATGTTTTGTCAAGTTGAAACTTTGTTTGTGGTGTTCACCCATTAGGACTTGATTGTTGAGATCAAGAAGAAGTGTTTGCAGCCGCACCAACTGGATGAGCAGACGCTGACCAAGTTGCCAGTGGTTTCCACAACAGACGCCTCTTGAATTTTATTTTGCTAGTTTTGGTCCGCCCTGAGTATTTTATTTCCTCAATACCCGCCACGGGATATATAAATCAAGAATCGGCTAAGAGGTAGCACTACTTGTTTCTTTCAGTATTCAGACGGCCGCACTGCCGCTAGGTTACACCTCTTTCGCGCGAATACCGATGCAATCTTGTCTTAGACAACTCTCCTGTGTCGATCAGTTATCCATCTTCTGTCGTGAATAACACTCTTTCGTCAGTCTAAAGCTACCGAAATATATTTACAGAAAGTTAGAGAAAGTACAGTGATTTGAACTGTATTGGACGTATTCCAAATCTTAGACGAAAACTCGCATTCTACAACGGAAGGAACACCGATGTCATGGGTTGGGATATTAGATATCAAAAAACTAGAAGCACCAACGAACGACCAAACAACTCAAGCTTCACTTTCTAACTGAGATGTGTGTGTGTGAGGGAGAGATGAGAGAGCTAAGACCAGCTTGTTAAGAAAACGTTAGTTTCGTCCCTTGCCACCAGATGTCAGCCACTATGCCCGGCTGTCCAAATTACCACAAGAGTGCATAGCATAGCATCGGACAACATCATGTTCACCAGGGGTGACAAGCGATTGCATTTCCATGAATGTTACTTGCTCCTGCGTGTACGTGTGATGCAACTGAGCAGAGTACAAGAGACTAAGGGGGGGATAGAAACTCGAGCGCAACCACTCTCCCCTCCTTTGAGATAAGGCAGCAGTTCATACACGGAAACAGTCTAACAGTGATGCGCAATGCCGCAAATATGGTAAAAAAATTAATACATCGATCTGAAATTTGTTTCTGGAAAATTTATGGGGATGCTTATTATTATTATTATTATTATTATTATTATTATTATTATTATTATTATTATTCCACAGCTAGCGTTAGTTCTGGATCGACTCTTGAGCCCATACGCAGCTATGGGTGCCATTTTGCCGTCGAGGAGGGTAGAGCTCGCTTGGTTTCCTGACCCTTGCACTAGGAAGAGGAGATGTGGTCAGCATCTCGCTCCGGCCGGCTTTTTGATCCCAGGATAGATCCTGGTACTCATTGTATAGCAGGCTGAGTAGGCCTGGTAGCCAGTCTGGATGTTGAGGCATGTTGAAAATTCCCACCTCATCGGGGATCGATCCCCGGCCATCCAGCCAGCACCTCAGTGCTCTACCCACTGAGGGGTGGGCTGCTTACGAATTCCTTATCAGATTTTGAAAATTTCAAGAAGACGGATCCAATAGAGCGACTGCAAATATTAAAATACGAGTAAAGTTTAGTAATTGAACTGAAATGATTATCGTTTGTTTTTAAGGTGGGACCAAAACACTTGAGTTAGTAAAATCACAGAGATATATAATTGTTTTCTTTATTCTTACTCTAATTGTCTTAAAACACATTCATATGAATAATAGTAATGGAAAAATTATTTCATGTCTATCTATCAGAGTATAGCAAATGACAAACAATATTCAGGAAGTTCTTTGACTCATTCTAAATGTAGAAGAGCATTAGGTAAAAACATGGCGGCCGTTCACAACAGTTTCGTGATTTAAGCAACTTACCTCAGAAAAAATTAATTAACTTTCTCAAATGTCTGGTGACAGATAAAAGTTATGTAAAAATGCTACGAAAATTTTTCTGCAATTCAAAGTAAATTTCCATAGCATCACCATTTTCGTGATTTAAAAGTTGGTATGTTTTTGAAAATTGTTGTTTTTTCCATATGGCGCGATGTATTACACCTTCAATTATATTTGCAGTTATGTCATCCAAATAGCCGGTAAGGTATGTTTTCCAAGTTGAAGTTTTAAAAAAGTACATGTTACTCTCTTTATTTTTGCCGAAATCAGATGCTTCAGTGTACTACTTAAAAAGAAATTTATTTAAACATATAGAAAATTACACATATACTATATATTTTCATAAGTTAATTACACAGGCACATAAACCTGAAAAAGATATATAATTCGAACTCGTATCTTTTGGATTCTAAAAGCTTAAATGCTCTGAGCGGATTGACCCTAGAAAATAATGCCGTATCGTAAATGAGAATAAACATTTGCAAAATACACGCAGTGAGAAACGCGTTGACTAACAATGTGGACGAAAATTCGGAATGCATAGCACAATTTACTTGGTTTGGAATTCAGATTATCAATGTGGGAATTCCGTTTGAGATATTTTTAACTGTTCAAATAATAGTTTGCATTTTGCACATAAATATAGTGTATGTATAAATTGTTGCATGGATATAGTATACGTGAGGCAAGTTTAGAACTGAGGGTTCCTTTACCAATTTCTGAAAACTTTACAAACGAACTGAATTTGTGTTACGACTTGATGACTCTTTTTTTTTACGTCTCTCTCTGCAGCGTACACGATTTATTTCTTCATGGTTGCTGCAAACAGTTGGCTAACAGCGATCACGATCAACATGATGCAGAATTTCAGGTGAGGATTTATTTCTTTTTAAATTCATAAAATGTCAATGAAATCTTTATATATATAAACGGGATGATTGAGTACATTAAGGGGAGCAAAAATACAGATTAACATACGTCTGGAATTGTCACAATGAAGAGATATAATGGCACCACGAAGCTAAAGAAAGGGTACGATATTGACTACCTACTTACCAGGCGAAAGGTGAATCCAAAATTGCCACTTCTGCAAACGTGTTCCATTAATTTAATAATCAATATATGTTTTATACCTTTTGACACGTCGAAATACGTGAGGAGAAACTCGTTAAATACGACAGCCACATTAACACAATTTTCCCAGGGAAAATCCCTGAGGGTAAATCGAGAACAGCAACAAGATTTACACTGGGTAGCAATTAAATACCCCCGAATTGCCACACTGACTCAAGTCGGTGGAACTGATTCACAAATCTTATTTATAAAATTATCCAAAGTCGTCCGTCTGGAGGAGAACGGTTATCGTAAATACTAAGATTGGTCCTCAATCCATTCTAACACTATTCTTAATTATTATCGGAAATAAAATAATTCTAGTTAAATTTCTTTGGTCTAATTTCACCAAATGTAGAATAATCGAGGTTTCATTTCACATATTAGGTAAATGGAATCGCGATTACATTTTTATGCGGTTCACGAAGCAAAACCAATCGTCGATTGTGTTAATGTTATGAAGAATTCTTTAGGTTGGCAGTAGTGCAGTGCATTATGAGTGACCTGAAAACAAGTAACGGGAGAAATGCGTAGACGTATAGATATTTTGTAAGTAATAACTAATTTTGTACAATAATTTAAAATTATTGCGTTAATTGATAGATAAAAAGATTCTTAAGCAGCTGAATTTTCCACGACATTCAGTCAAGTATATTTTGAAAAGGGCTTGCGGCCAAGACGTTTGGGTTTCAAAAGGTATCCTAAATCTGCCAAAGTGGAAGGAAGGAGGCTTGCTACTCACTTACGTTTGCAGAAGCAAAAGAGATAGAAGCGACAAAATGTTAGTAAACTTTCGATTGGCGTAGAAGAGCAATAGAGAGGCGAGACAAAAGGTTCTTAGCATCTTTAGAACAAAGGAGGTCAGATACTAATGACACTCAAGGAGCGGAGTACGCAGTTGTTTAAAAAGGGACAGTAGAAGAATATTAGAAAGATGGAGGAAGTCTTATTGGGAATAAACAGACAATGACAAGCTGCACGTGCAAGCCACGATCATAAAACTGAGGTGCTTAGTAAGTTTCCATGGATATTCTTGACTTGGAACTTTTGTCAGAGGTGTGACAACCACTTAGCTATATCATGAACATTATTAATTGTTAAAGTTAAAGCACATGGTCGTCTAATTATTCGCGCGTAATAATTAGTGTAAACTCGGAAGAAATAGTTAGGTTGCAAGTTGATTCGCAAACCGGACTCGCGCTATCGTAAATTCAGTGCGGAAATGGTGAACTATCAGTAGGAGACTGACAGTAGGGTGCTGACCTACTCCACTACGGTTTGACGTTTGGCTCTTTTGAAATGAGATAGTATGTGTTGGTTGCTACCTAGATAGTTTTCTTTACGATGCGCTGCGAAAAAGAGTATTCCGTTTGTAATGAATT
>NNCF01131915.1:0-39949 GCA_002313205.1 Laupala kohalensis | reverse complement strand
TTTTTTGGGTACTTAGATATATATTTTCTGACTGGGACGATAAAAAATTTTCAACGGAAAAGTGTGTATTGCACACTAGGTTGCTGTTGAATTTATATCAATTGCACACGAGTTGCACATTGTGACAGTTGTAGGCATCTTACTTCTTTTTATCCATTCACAAGCCATAGAGGCTTTTCTTACCGACAAATGCAACGTAAAATAATGAAAAATTTGATAAAATTGTGAAAAAAATTAATTTTATGAAAAATTAATAAAGTATTAAAAGTCTTTTTTTAAGGTTAGAGACATACTTTCAAAATAAACACAAATCCATTTTTGACCATAATTTTAAACTTCTTTTTATTATTTATCTACAAAAATTTCTTAGTAGACATAGTCAGTATTCATTAGAATAACATTAGCGGTACGTAGAAGTGTGTGTTGCACCTTACGTTGCTGTTGAATTTGAATCAAATGCACACAAGTTGCACATTGTGACGTCGTGTTAGGATCTTACTTTTCTTGTTACCTTATACAAGTCATTGAGACGCTTCTTACCGACAAAAAGCAATGTAAAACAATGAAATGGTTGATAAAATTGTAAAAAAAATTTTTTTTTGAAATATTCAAAAAATTATTGCTAGACATTTTTTATATTAGAGACATATATTGTAAGAATAAACAAAAGAAATTTTGAAAAATCAAACAAATCTTTTGTTTCATTTTTAGCGGTTTAGTTTTATATTTCATGAATGAACACAAAAAAACTTGTCAAAGAAATTTGTCAAATAATTTTTTTTTACTTTTTTCAAAGACTGTTGTTCTTAATAAACTCTGCCTGCAGTACTGAGGGGTGAATTGAGTAGCTTCACAGTGCTGTTGCCGGTCCCAAGCCCGGGTAAAAGAGGAGGGTTGGGTGTTGGGTCTGCTCCCCATCACCTTTAAAAAATGTAAAATGTAAAATGTAAAATGCAAAACGCCACCACAATAAGTCTCGGAAAAGTAAACAAACAAGACTACTGATGCTATGGAAATGGAAAATGAGTATCGGATCATGGAACGTTAAAACGCTGCTCCAGGCAGGAAAAATCCAAGAAATATGTAACCAAATTGATAAGACACAAATGGAGATAGTGACAGTTCAAGAGACCAGATGGAATAAAAGTGGATGTACTAAAAAGGAAAAGTTTGTATTTTATTATAGCGGCCCAGATGAAAGAACAGGTCAAGCCGGTACAGGGTTTCTCTTGGAAAAAATCATTTATGAGACATATCATTGGTTTCACTCCAATTTATTACAATTTTTACAGAGTTTGCAAATTAAGAGTGAAAGGTAAATAAAATAATATAACATTAATTAATATATACGCACCTACAAATGAGCAGGACGAGGAAAACAAGGAAATATTTTATGAGGCCTTACAAAACATAATGGATGCAGTAGTAAAAAGTGATACGTTGATTTTACTTGGTGATTTTAATGCACAACTTGGGAAAGAGACAGTATACTGTAGTGTAACTGGTGAACATACACTGCACGAAAGCACAAATGAGAATGGCGAATTCCTATGTGCCTTTGTCATGTTAAATGGTATGAAAATTATGAGCACACAGTTTAGACATAAAATGATACATAAAGGAACGTGGATATCACCAGATCAAAAAGTAATAAATCATGTTGTAATTAACCAAAATAAGAAAGAGCTTATAGAAGATGTAAGGTCTCTAAGAGGTCCAAATGTAGATTCAGATCCCTTTCTAATTAATGTAATGTTACAACAGAAATTGCCAAAAGTCTATAAAATTATAGAGGAGAAAATCTTAAAATAGAATATATCAGATATGCATGATCCTAAAACACTGAAAGAATATAGAAATAAATTAGCAAAACCTTGAAAAATCGCCAAGGGAGTGAAGAAATCAATGAGGATTGGAAAGTTTTAAGAAATAAAATAACTGAAACTGCCACAGAAACAATTGGTAAATGTACAAAAAGGGAGAAGAATGAATGGTGGGACTTAATGATTGCCTTAATGTTATCACAGAAAAGAATGATGCAAGGAAAAAATTGATATCTGTTAATACTAGAGCATATTACATCAAAGTTAAAGGAATATAGCTAATAAAGTATGTAGGTTAAAGAAAAAGAAATGGATACTGTGCAAAATGAAAGTAGTAGAAGACAATTACAGAAGGAATGAAACTAGGAAATTCTTTAAAGAAGCAATGAAATAACCCAAGAACACGAAGAAGATGCAGTTGTTCCCCCTTCTTACAATCAAATTTGCCATATTATTAATAATCTAAAAAGCCATAAAGCCTCCGTAACTGACAACATCCCTGCGGAATTGGTTAAATGTGGAGGAAAAACTTTAAGGAAGGAAATACATAAACTTGTGTTTAAAATTTGGAATAGTCAACAACTACCATCCCAATGGACAGAAGGAATAATATGTCCAATTTTTAAGAAAGGAGACAGAAATGAATGCAGCAACTACAGACCAATTACTTTAATTGATATAGTTGAAAAACTATTTTCAGACTATCAAATGAGATTCCGCCAAAATCGATCAACAATAGATAATATTTTCATAATGAGACAAATTTATGAAAAATGTCATGAACATGGGATAGATATGTATAATATGTTCATAGATCATTCTCAACCTTTTGATTCAGTACACAGGAATAAAATAATGGAGTCCCTGACTATTTATCGAGTACCCCAAAAATTAGGAAATTTGATAGCACTCACATTAAACAACGCTAAACCGAGAGTAAAAATCAATAATCTACTTAGTGCGGAATTTGAGATGACCTCTGGAGTCAAGCAAGGTTATCCTCTTTCGGAAATTCTGTTCTGCATAATTATTGATGTAATTATGCAAAAGACTGGAATTAAAGGAAACATCTCTTCACGCCTGAAACAATGTATCGCCTATGCTGATGATATACTGATTACATCAAGAACATACAAAATATTGGAAGAAACATTCTGTGCACTTGAAGAGACATCTTTAGATTATGGTCTAATAATTAACAGCAACAAAACTAAATACCTAAGATGTAAAGCAGGCAAAACAAAATTAATAAATATTGATGTAGATGGCGAAGAGTTTCAAGAAGTGAGATCATTTAAATATCTTGGATCAGTTGTAAATGGAAGCAACAAGATTGATGAAGATATTAACAAAAGAATCGCAGCCGGCAACAGAGCATACTACGCAAACAGAGCATTATATAAGAGCAAATTACTCTCGAAATCTGTTAAACCTCATCTGTATCAAGCAAGCCACAATAAGGCCAATAATGCTGCAGAAACTTGTACTCATAAACAAGCAGAATAAACAAAAACTAATGGTTTTTGAAAGAAAGATTCTAAGAAGGATATATGAACCCATAAAGGTGGAAGATGGTATTTGGAGACTAAGAACAAACCTGGAGCTAGGTACAATAATTAAACACAAGAACATCATAAATCAGATAAAAGCATCCAGAGTGAGCTGGCTCCCATGTATGCAGAATGAAAGAGGATAGAACAGTGAGAAAGATATATGAATGGAAACCGCTAACATCAAAGAAGAGAAGGAGGTCCAAAACCAGATGGAAAGATGATGTCTTAGAAGATTTAAAGAAATTGAATATTAAAAATTGGACAGTGAAAGTGTAAGATAGGAAATGGTGGAAAGCTATTGTGGAGGAAGCCAAAACGATGAGATAAATCGTTGTAGTGCTTTTTAAGAAGAATGTTCTTAATATCTCTTACTACAACATGATTGATTTGTAGCAGCGTGTGTTGAAGCTAGTTGAGCTTTTGATGCAGGAGGAAAACAACACGACGCACACACCAACACGTGTTTTGTTCAGCACTATGGCTTAGGATGTCCCAGGACATTGAGACGCATCTGAGGGAGAAAACGATTTTTCATTTTCATGAATTGTTGATGAAGTTCTGAATTTTTTTTTATAATTTTGAAAAAATCTGAAAATTATTTGAATGCAGTTTTAGCGGTTACTCATTTATCATTTCCGAATAATATCGAAAAAACGTTTGTCAATTTTTAAATTTTTTTTAACATTTTTCATGGTATCGTGTATTCAATTTCATTTAGTACAACATGAGTGATATGTAGCAGTGGGTTTAATAAAGCTGTTTGTGCTTTTGAAGCAGAAGAAGAGAAACTAAGAAAAAAGAAATAAGGGTTAATTGCGAGCATTACAATTTTTAAACAATGGGTTTATCTTGAGTGGGTTGAAAACGTACATAGTTTATTACCCTTGACTAATGGTTGGTTACGAAATTTTCCATTACTAAGGGGTAGATTTCCCAAGACGTCAAATAATGCAATTAAATAAGTGTTCTGCTTCCAGTAAAATCGTCTGTACTGGAAGTTTGTCCTTTGTATTTTTTCAGCGTATTTGTTTGTACAGAATATTAAGATTTATAATTTTTTCTATGCGCCATATTCTTGTTCGTAAGTTTTCTGAAGGTTGGGGGCGTCAAGATTTTTTTCTTATGGTAGCACATCGGGATTTAAACAAGCATGTTTCTTTTTACGTTTTAGGTTTGAAATATGAAAGAATCTTCAATGTCCTGTTTCAAGTGAAATCAGAATTTAAGTTCAGCAAACACCATAATCACTTCATTAACTAAACATAATCATTAAAAATAGAATAGAAATCACTTTTGTACATGTACATTGTAAGACTTACTCTGAACTATGCTTGTTTTTCGGGGATGTACAGCACTATTAATGTCATTCTAACTTAATAAAATAAATTTCTCATATAGTATAAATGTTCCATATTTAACCCCCAGTAGAGAAATACTCCACAAAGTAGTGAGAACAGTGAGATTTTTATAATGTTAGGTAATTTTGCAAGTGGACCAACTTATCTGGATCGCGTAACTAGTACAATATTTCATCGTGTAACCATCTGTTATCATATATATTACAAACCATTATTCTTCCTTTAAACCTATGAATTATCTTCAAAAGACATCATGTTGTATTGTATTTTATTTTATTTTCAATATCATGTATACTATTACAGTCTCACATATAACCTTGTATTTTTGCAAGATTTGATTATACTTTGCTTGTTAGTATGTTTGAGTCAAATCTTGCAACTGAATTTTAAACCATTTCCCCACAAACCATTGTTTATTCGTGCTCAAATTTGGGGCATATTTGTAAAACCGATGACAATGCAATGTTAGAATGTCTAACTAATATACCTACTTATGTGTATTTACGGAACACACATTAATAACTCAGTGGAGACAAGCTGCATCCAGGATACGAGACGGGACGCGAGAGGCACTACATACATAACCCGCGCGACATTTTGAGAAATTTCCTTCAATAGTAGTATGACAGAAACGTTTGCACTAAAATAAAATATTAAATACAAAACTAAAGTAAAGTCATATTAGGAACCTGTAAAATGAAATCATTGATGATTTGTGTTGGGTAAGCCACATTTTCTTTTAATATCGATTCTTCTAAAATGTATTATTTCAGTTTTTATTTTTTTTATATAATCTTTTTTTTCTTGTATTTTANAAGCCACATTTTCTTTTAATATCGATTCTTCTAAAATGTATTATTTCAGTTTTTATATTTTTTTATATAATCTTCCTTTTCTTTTATTTTAAAAGTTTTATTCGTTTTTCACGAGAAACCTTTTATACAAATGTGGATTAAATTATAATCAAGATTAAAATAGCTTTTAATAGTTTGTGTTGTAATATATTAGCGTTTCTCAGTCTGTCGTTGTATCAAAACGTCTTTTGTATTTGTAATTTCAATTGTAACTCTACTTTCTATATTTGTACCTTATTATATTTGTAATTTAAAATTTTTGATTCATGAAATTGTATATGTAGAAAGTAAATGTATCGCTTAGTGTTATGTATTGTATATTTAGAGGTTATGCGGAAGAGCGGGCCAGATGACCTGAGCCTCGCCACATAATAATAGCATTATTATTATTGTTATTTTATTCCGTTTTAGATCTCAGCTTTTTCTGCTGGTCTCAGTGAGGTACGGGCTTATTATTATTATTATTATTATTATTAACACAACTCCCGCTCTGGCTACCGAGATGAAAGGATAAGCGGGGATAAAAGGAGAAGGAAAATAAACGCTATTTTGAAAACATTTGTCATTCTAAACGAGGGGTGTACAAATTCTGCACACACCTTCCAGATTTCCCCACCGACAACCGAAGTAGGTCGAAGGGGTAGTAAAGCCGTTTTCGTGGAAAGTACGACCATTCAAAGCATTTAGTAAATTCAAAAGTTTTTCTAAAGAATTAAAGAAGGATAAAATCTTAGCTCGAAATAAGTTTCTTAATGGTATTTTAGGCAGGGAAAAGGACGGTAAACAGAGGTTTTACCGATAAGCCGGAAACCTTAGGAGAAGGAAAGAAGAAGTGCCTTGTTTGAAAGATTCGGAAAATAACAATTCAAAAGTATATATCAGAAAAAATATATATACATATCAGAAAATAACAATTCAAAAACCCATCCTGGCCCGGGTTTTTCTCCGTTTTTCCTTCTGGTAGAGGCGGATTTATCATACAGGTTCTCTAGGCTTTGTCTAGGGGCGTGTTTATTGTAACAATAAATCATGAATTTAGTGTTATTTCAATTCTTATGATCTTTAAACACTATACTCAGAATAATCTATAGTTCGATAATAACTTACATGTAATTTTTTGCGTTAAATTACAAACATATTGACATTCTATTAGTATTATGTACTCGTAGCCAACTTTTTATCTTATCTTGGAACTTTTTCTGAAATTTTTCAATCCGCCTCTGCCTTAGGGCCCTTGATCGGAATTGATGGGATGGTCCCTTGCTTGCTTCCGGAGAGTAAATTAGTTTATTGTCCTCCACGCAGTTTGTACTGTTTTTTGACAATAAATTTATATACAAACCTGAAGATAAAGCTAATCTATTCAATAAATACTTCGCATCAGTGTTTAGTGATAATTCTGAAGTCACAACGATATAATGTAACTTAGAATATAATTCCTTTAGAGTCAGGGCTTGTCATATCAGAAAACGTCTAAGAAACTTAAAAAATAAAAAATTGTTAGGGTCAGACGGAGTTACCACAGATATTTTAAAGTTACGAGGGGAAGCGATAGTATCATATCTAACTCGCATTTTTGAAATCTCAATTAATAATACGCAAATACCACAAGACTGGAATAATGCGATCATAGTTCCGATACACAAATCAGGTAGTAAAACTTGAGTATCAAATTACAGACCTGTGAGCTTAACATCGGGTGTATGTAAGATAATGGAACACATAATACCAAATTATTTAAGAGAAGAGTGGGGTAAAACGTCGCTATTACATGACAAACAACATGGGTTCCGAACGGGGTACTCGTGCGAAAGCCAAATAATATCGTTTTGTCAGGACATCGCAGACACGTTAGACAAGGAACAGAGCTCGTCATAGATTTTTCAAAAACGTTTGATTTAGTACCTCACAATTTATTAATTCAGAAAATAGCAAAAACTGGCATAGATAGAAGGGTGGAAGGGTGGATCCGTGAATTTATACATAATCGGAAGCAAAGCGTTAGGGTTTTGGAAATATTATCGGAAGAAGAGGAGTGGCACAAGGCAGCGTTCTCGGACCTTTACAGCGTTTATCAACGACCTGTCTGAGAAAATTACTTCAAATATTAGATTATTCGCGGATGACTGTATAATTTACCGAACAATAAACAACCCGGAAGACAGAATAACATTGCAACGAGACCTTGATGAAATCCACAAATGGGTAACTGTAAATCAAATGAAAATAAATTCAGAGAAGAGTAAAGCTACATGTTTCACTCGTACCCGCTTAAGGCAAAATTGGTCCTACGAAATCAGTTCATATCCAATACCGGAAGTAAATTCATGCAAATATTTGGGTATCATGTTTAAGAATAACTTAGAGTGATCTTATCAGGTTAACAGTGTCACACAAAATGCTTGGAAGTCTCTANCTATTACATGACAAACAACATGGGTTCCGACCGGGGTACTTGTGCGAAAGCCAAATAATATCGTTATGTCAGGACATCGCAGACACGTTAGACAAGGAACAGAGCTCGTCATAGATTTTTCAAAAACGTTTGATTTAGTACCTCACAATTTATTAATTCAGAAAATAGCAAAAACTGGCATAGATAGAAGGGTGGAAGGGTGGATCCGTGAATTTATACATAATCGGAAGCAAAGCGTTAGGGTTTTGGAAATATTATCGGAAGATCAGGAGTGGCACAAGGCAGCGTTCTCGGACCTTTACAGCGTTTATCAACGACCTGTCTGAGAAAATTACTTCAAATATTAGATTATTCGCGGATGACTGTATAATTTACCGAACAATAAACAACCCGGAAGACAGAATAACATTGCAACGAGACCTTGATGAAATCCACAAATGGGTAACTGTAAATCAAATGAAAATAAATTCAGAGAAGAGTAAAACTATATGTTTCACTCATACCCGCTTAAGGCAAAATTGATCCTATGAAATCAGTTCATATCCAATACCGGAAGTAAATTCATGCAAATATTTGGGTATCATGTTTAAGAATAACTTAGAGTGGTCTGATCAGGTTAACAGTGTCACACAAAATGCTTGGAAGTCTCTAAATTTCATTAAACGAATTTTAAAGAAAGGCAGTAATCCGACAACAAAAGAGAATACACAACCCTTGTTAGGCCCCTACTGGAATATGCATCGGCAGGACGGAATCCTTATAGAAAATATCAAATAGAAGAATTTAAAAAAATTCAGAAACAAACGATTACATTCATAAACATGGATAATAATGCAAATAATTATATAAAAATAGAACCTCTCCAAATTCGTAGAAAAAGAGCGCGACTGGGATGTTTGATCAGTACACTTAAAAAAGAACCAGCGTGACGGGATGTCAAAGAGCGTTTAGAAAAACCGACTAGATTGGGAAGACAAGATCACTTTTTTCAAAATTCGCGAAAGGAAACAAAAAACAGACGTAGGAAAATACTCGTTTCTCAATAGATCAATCAGGGACTGGAACAATTTGCCTGCGGTTGTCGTGGGAGCGCTATCGGGCTCAGCAACCTCTCTTAAATTCAAAAACGATCTACGAAAAGGGGAGCAGACAAATTAAAAGGATTTGGCAAGTTCGGGAAGAATGGGTACGTTAGTGTAGATGGGAAGCTAGTGGAGTGATAGTGTGTAGTGAAGTGAAGTGAAGTGATACGAGGGAAATAAGTGATTTAGAAAAGGTGTGAAGTAAAGTACACGAAAGGGGTAAATCGAGTGTTTGGGTCATCAGTGCAATAAAATGTGCAATAAGTTTCTTTTATCAAATATTTAGATGTTTCAGAGTAAAACGTTTTTTATATTTAATACTTTAATATTAGTTGAATCATATAGTTTAATGATTTATTTAACCATTTTTTTATTTCAGTGCTCTGTGATATGTGGTAAGATCTGCTCAATTGCAGTAAATAAATATGTTATTATTATTATTATTATTATTATATTATCCAACCCTATTAATAGACCCAGCCATAATTTAAAAGCTGACTAGTAGCTGCCGGGAGAGAGTAAAGCGTGTTGTTGCGCGCCTTCTACACACTGTCACCTTACTTTCAGAAAATTTGACTTAAGAACGGACACGGCGTTTGTTAGTTTATTGTATACGAAGTCGCAGTAAATTACTCTATTGTCTTCAACGTGATCATAGGTACTTTCTAGCAGCTCTTTAGACAATAATTATTTATTTACTGCGTGATGCTGGTACAGAGTCAATGCTGTTACTTCGCCATCGACTATGAGAGTAACAGCATTTGTACCTCGCGTTTTATTGGCAGGATATTCGAATTTCTGAAAACTTAAATCCATCGCCTCCCTCGGATACCTATTCAATTCTCGTGCTATTCTGTTCTTCCTCCGTCGAGCGTGTGGAACAAATATTACTTTGTATCTTTGTTTGTAGTGTTTTTAACTTGTATTTTTATAGCAAATAACCGCATTTGTGAGTGCTATTAATATTTATTCGGATATTACTTAAATTCATGGGAGTTGAAAATTTGTGTTAGACACCCATATTGTATAATTTTAGGCAGAGTTACATGACTTGGAGTTAATAGTTCAGCACGCTGAACGGATCTTCATTCGCGTGCTCCTCTTGCCACCACTATCAAAAGAGGTTTTGTTCTAACGTCGTCAGTAAAAAGAGACAACATTAAGAGTTGGAAACTCCAAAGGAACATTTATTTAAAACTTAGGTCTACAAACACAAAAGAGAAACGCATGCGCGAGAGCGGACACTGCCGCCGCAATGGAGACACTCCTGAGCACCTCTTGAGTACAGAACGAGAGAACGGCATCTTCAACGAAGACAGCGCCACCGTCGCACATCACGACACGATGCGACCTGGCAATTCGAAGCACACCAGACTCCTGCCTTTGTCATCCTTCAGTTCCCAGTGGACTTCTAACCTCACCTGCGCACCAAAGAAAGGCAACATCTATTTTAGTGCGTTACACATGTGTAGCTCTTGAACAAGACATACTCGATCATACAACTGATTATCTACTCAATTATACGACTGACCTCCCCATATCTATACCCTTCTATACTCTATATCAGCGATTCTCAACCTTCTTAGCTTCGCGACCCACCAAATAGTAAATATAAATAAAATTAACATTTCGCGACCCTCCCCCCGAAGGAATAATAACAGTAAGCCTTACTATTGCTAATTGAATTTTGACTGTAATTGCAAATGTAAAAAAATATTTAATATTATATAATCACATCGGATTATAGAGAAAAATTTGAATNTCGGATTATATTGAGAAAAATTTGAATGAACGAACTTTTCCTTCGAATAGACGTAACTTTATTTGTAACCACCACCCATGAAAAAGTAATTAAGTAAAAGTGTAATTTTTGTGTAATGAGAAAATAGGGTTGGTTTTAAAATTAATGACTAGTATGGTCACTTAATTACTAAATATACTCCATTAATTTAACTTTAATTATTTTTTACGTGTTCACCATAGTTTGGATAGCATGAAGATGCATTTGCGTGAGCTAAGATCTCAGTTGACGGAGTATTTCTCGGAAGATAAAAATGATTTCTCGAAGAGATGGACATTGAATCCGTTTAGTGAAAACGTTGTTACCACTGCTAAGTTACCAATTGGGATTCACGACCATCTCATCGAAATGTCTGACGATAAAACGGTACAACTGCAATTTACATCTGATGATTTAAATACGTTTTGGCTTACTCGTCGAAATGAATATGGAAATTTAATCACAGAAGCATTGAAAATATTAATCCTTTCCTCCACGTCTTATTTAGAAAAGGGTTTTTCGTCTTTTATCACTCGAAAACCTTTTGCTTTTGTGTTTCTTACGTAGATCCACGTGTGGAAAAACTTGTAAAAAAAAACAAATGCGAACATAACATGAAATTATTTTCTTTACATGTTCATTTATTGTAAGTAAAACGTTTATAATAAAGGATTTTTTCTCATAAAATTATTTCATTATTGTTTAGGTGGTTTAGGTTTTGGCGATGCCCCTTTAATAACTCCGCGACCCCCCTGCTCTATACTAGTATACACTGCCCCCCACCCAAAAAAAAGTTTTAAAAATAGATTTGCAAGAATCCTTCAATTTAAGAGAGTAATTCAAACAGGTAAAAATTATTCATCAAAGATGAAAACTCTCTTTAAATCGTAAAACGTGGACGAATAATTTTTACAAGCTTTTTTACTTTTACACGGCCGCAACAATTATTTATCCACGTTTGTTAGTCGGTGTGATAATGCAAAAACCGATTCAAAAGAAAAATATAAATTAATTTCTTCTACCATTTCGATGGTCATTAAATTAAATACGACCATTTTTGGTAGATTTAAAATTAAAATTAAAATTAATTTAAATTAATTTTGTAGAAAAATTTGACATTATTGAGAAACAACAAATTTTCTAAAATTAAAAATCATTTTAAATATACCAAACGTATTTATGCACCTAATTAAAAAGACGACATCAAGAAGAAACATGTACCTTGGGGTAGATCTCGTGGATTTTGAAGGAATTCTTGTAGATGTACGTTTGACCACTCTTGAGCGGACAACCAGCCTTGCTGCCGTCTGCGTTGAACAGATTGTCGCAGGCGGAGGTGCCGTCGACGCCCAGGAACGGGAAAGGCACTCCAAGCAGCTTGGCGTGGACGCTGTTCTTCACGTCCTTGACGTCCTCGCCAGCGTCCTTATTCTTGGCCTCTACGCAACACAACAAGCAGTTCGTTTCGTTCAGAGTCCGCTGATGACATTTCAAGAACGCTTGTGCACGCAACTGAAGTCATTCGATTTTTTTTTTATATTTTTCCTTCCGCGCTTCAACATTACGAGGTTAAATGAAACTCACTTCCGAATAAATCGACCTCTCGTGACTCAAGTCAAGTCATCCAACCGATTTCTTTTGTCCGTTTCGTAACTTTATTTGTAACTACCATCCATGAAAAAGTAATTAAGTAAAAGTAGACACTTTTTGTAATTTTCATGTAACGAGATTAATGACTAGTATTGTCACTTAATTACTAAATATACTCCATTAATTTAACTTTAATTATTTTTAACGTGTTGATTTTTTGTTCTTCCTAGAACTTACAGTGTCTCAAAGCATAATTTTTTTTTCTGGGAGAGCAGAAACATCTCCTAGATCCAATGCCATATCTTTATTTTCAACAACTAATTTATTTTAAGCTGGAAAAGTTAAACAGTATATATTTGTTTAAGTATTTTCAATAGTTCGTATTATAATGAAATGTTTTTATATTGTAATGTAAGACGGGTTTACACCAAACACAATTTTCTATTTTCCCTCGGTGAACATGCCACGTAAAATGTTAATTCTGGCGGCATATATTTATAACATAGTTGTGCCCACCAACGTTTGATGAAAAATTAGATGTAAAGTGTACTATAACTCGCCAACGACAATTGGACAGCGCTCTTCCAGAGGATTCAAGAGAAAATTTATCGGGTGCACAAAAAATTATATTTAACGAAATAAAAGTTGACATTCTTCCTGTAGCCTTCCTGATTGGTTGAAATAAAATATAAATAAACCACGACATGAACATGAATAAGACATGAATGAAAACAAATGGAAAATAAAGAGACTTGAATTGACCTTGTCTTCTAAGAAGATATATAAGAGGAAAAGGATTTATTTGTATGCTGAACGAGTGTTACATACATAACATGTCCTTCAAGGTTAAAAGAAAGTAATGTCCCACAAGATTTGTGTTTCGTTCATTCCACGCGTATGTATTTTTATCAATCGACTTCTCTCTGCTCCTCTACTTGTCAGACAAACATTTCCATAGCACAATTCAATACGGATATACGATCCAGTTGATAATATCTATTTCGTTCGTTGCAACACCTACTCATTTTTCCATGAATCCTACAAATTTTAAACATAAAATAGTTTTACGTTGTGTGTTTGTATTAAAAAAACAGCACAAGTATGAAAATAACTTCTGCGTTCAAAGCAGACAATACAAGAATTTTTATCTACTTCGCCTTATTATATATGAAATAATGCGTCATACTTGTCTAATATTCTTTGAATTCTGATATTTAAAAATTGTTTCTGTTATAATAACAAATTCTCTGCAGTGTATGGTCTAATACAAATAAAATGAGTTAAGAGAATTAATTACGTAATGTAAAAATATTTCTTTGAAGAATTTAATTAATACATGTGAAAGTTAAAAAATACCGAAATGAGTGCCATTGATACCTGGTAGAAGAATAATTCAACAAATCCACGTAATAACAGTCTGAATTAAAATTGATTAATGAACCTATTGGCAGGTGATTTAATAACTTCATTTGCACTGCGCTATCACAAGCAATTACTTTTTAAAGTAGGATTCAGTAGTCATTAATCTCTGTCACAATCTCTCCTTTAACCTTTATCTGATGAAGTTCAAGCAAGATTATGTATATTGGTTGAGGTTATCAACTTTTTGCAAGCTCAAGCACACTTGATATATTAGTCATTGAGAGAGGTTAGCAACACTTTTTTATGAGCCAGCGACCAAAAGATATCTCTGGACTCGTCATTACCTTCTCTGATTTTGGTATCAAGGGTATTGGTAATATCGTATTAATTTGTAGTCGCAGTAAATTACTTTATTGTCCTCAACGTGGTCATAGGTATTTTATAACAATTCTCTTGATAATAAATAATTTATTTCTTCATTTATTTATTGTCAGTCTGGCTTGGTGTAGGCACAGAGCTAGTGCTCAATGTAACCAACGCTTTTACTTCGCCATCGTCCATAACAGTAATTATTTNGAGTAATAATATTTGTACCTCGCGTTATGTTGGCAGGACATTCTAACTTCTCAAAACTTAAATCCATCGCCCACCTCGGACACCAATTCAACTCGCGTGCTTTTGTGAGGTTATTGTTCTTTCTCCGTCGAGCGAACGGAAGAAGAAATGTTACCTTGTATCTTAGTTTCTTGTGTTATTAACTTGTATTTCTTTACAGCAGAGTCTCTTTTGTGACTACCATTAATATTTATGTGGATATAATTTTAATTCGTAGATGTTGGCAATTCGTATTAAGCAGCCATATTGCATAATTTTCGGCAAAGTTACATGACATGGAGGGTATATTGTGCTTATATCAGTAGTTATGTCTACTGATAAACTATTTTGTTCGGCACAAATCGCGTATGTTATTTGATGATAACCCAATATCTAATTACATAAAAACCATTTTCCCTCTTAACTCTTTCTAGTTACGTAAATAGTTTCGCAATTTTCTTCAAAACAATATTCATTGAATCTAGGTCGTGTCTACGATCCATTTCTTACCTGGTACATGGACTTTCAGTTCCACTACGACATCAGTCTTCTTTTTGAACCTGCACACTCTGGAAGTGTCGCTACAGGAGCTCACGCTGAAGTCGGCTGTGTTGGCATGTTTGCCTTGCGCTACAACACAAGAACAATGTTATCAGTAATGGCTCACATTAATTTTCCACCAACAAGACTCTACAAGATGAAGATGTAACGACACGATAAGCCCTCTCGAATTGACATTCGTATTTTGACTCATTGTCAGTAATTGAATTCTTGAAGTCCAGAATTCCGACACGTGCAAGATCTGGATTAGGTGGTCGCTTTGATATTGACGACGCCGACTGAAGAAGCGAATAGTGCATTTGACAGTTTTTATTTGTAGTATTTGTAAATGAGAAATATAGCGTGCAATTGGAGCTTATCTACATGGGGCGATAGGATATAGGACGGTGGTAGGTTTATTGCTAGTGCGTGGGTCGGTTAGCTGGGTTAACCAACAAATTGGCCCACGTGCAGGAGTTAGGAGTAGTTAGTAATGGTTAGAGTTATTGATACTTGGAGTAGTAGGAAGTGAATAGAAGAAGGACGGTTTGCTTTTCAATCGTCACAGCTATATATGAGACATTAAAATGAAGGATTACAATTTTCTTCTGACCCCGTCGTAAATTGTACCCGGAGAGACTAGGTGCCGAGCAAAAACGCTACTTCCTGAGCCACCGGAGGGGCTAAAGAACATTTAGTTAATAAGTATAAAGGGTGTTGACAATAAACTTCTTTTTATTCTCGTGTCGATGCGTATTCACCCAGCTTATAGGTCTGATGGGTGCATCTAGCTGGGTATCTTTAATAGAGAGCGAACAATACTTGTTCCTCGGATAATAGGCTTTTGGTTAAGGGGTGTAATTTGAATGGAATGCAGATTTAATTTTTCCAAAACGTTGATGAGAGTCTTACGGAGAGTATTTAATTATACTTAATTTAAGTATGTTTGTATTGATGGCAGAAATGACTCTGATAAGTTTAATCATGAACCTGACCAACATCAATTTTTTCCTTTGTACATTTGGAGTAACACTATGTCGTTTTCTATGGTAAAAATATCTGGAGGTTTGGTTATAACTAATTAGGTTCAACAAATATGTAATCAGTGATGATACAATTGTGATTTATCAAATGAGATAGTAGAATAATAAAAAGAAATCGAAATACAATATTTGATCGAGCGGAAAAGAAACTAAAACGAAGCAAAAAGCAAGTTAAACACGTAGTTCAATAATATCAAATCGTAAGGGCTACATCATCTCCCACAACCACAAACGAATAAAAAAAGAATACTTGGAAGAGAAAATAAGTCTAGCTTAAAATATTGTTTCATCATATTTTGTTAGTTAGCTTATACTGGAATGCCGACACAGTCAGGATGAATGCGATCTAATTTGAAACGTATGAAACATGTGTACAAGCGCACAATCTGATGGAATTATTCCGAAATAGAAGTTCATATCCGAAAGGATCGTCAAAATTCTCAGAGGAAACTTTTTTTCTTTTGTTTCAACCGTCCAAATTATGTAAAGTAGGTCGATGTCAAAATTATCTTGTTTGTCCGGGACAAACCTCGCTTCAGAAGACATAACTACCAACGTTTCGGCCATCTTGCTGTGACCTTCTTCAGGGCAGTGTCGGAGTCGTACAGACCAAAGTCTGCTGTCGTACTCTGCTAAGGACATTGCCCTGAAGAAGGCCGAAACGTTGGTAGTTATGTCTTCTGAAACGCGGTTCGTCCCGGACAAACAATCTTTCACATCCAAATTATGTTGTTTTGTTTTGTTGAATGATGGCTGCGTACACCAATAAAGCAATTGGTGAACATTCAAAAACCGTAGCTCTTAATCTCTTATATAAACGGTTCATGGACGAAGTCTAAAAACACGATTTCTACAGATATAGGATATTGGAAAGAAAAACATCCCAATAACACACCGTAGAAGTTACGCTGTGATTTACCAATAAATCCGTAGTTTTATGAGACTGAAAACCTTTCAGAATCGTTACTCCTACTAGTACAATAGTTCAACAACGAGGCATTAGCATGTTTTACTGCCAGTATTTTTAATTGGCATACAACGAATAGTTATATGTATGGTTATCTGCGTGTTTCCTGGGAAGGAATGAGTCATCTTATCTCACTCTTCTATACAATGAACAAGCCCCGAGAATAAGGAGTTGTTCTCTTCAGTTTCGAAGGGTTAGTTCATCATGCCTCATAAAAAGTCTTAATGACCATGAGTTCGCGAAATTGAAAGCAACCTCTTACGAACAACAGAGTGATTTTATTTTGTAGTTTCATTTCAATGTTTTTTCTCTGAGCTTTTTCAACAGAAGTATTTATGTCTGTACAACGTTCGGAGTAATAATGATTCTGAGAAATAAACATAGTTTTACATTCCGACTGATGAAGGTTTACTCGCATTCTTGGCATAAAGAGTGATGTCACGGGAGTACGCAATACTTAAAAACAAACAGTGTATAATTTAAACAAACTGAAAAGATAAAATAATCTTTAATATTAGTCACGAATCTCTATTTTATGCATTGTTCTACTTCAGATGATAATAAAATATTTTTGTGCATTCCCCTTCATTAGTGCAAATCGTCGTTGAGCCAAGAACAGTTTATTGTAGCATACTAATCAAATATGACTAAATCCGATTAAGTACAGCAAATTATCATTGAATCTCTTCGTGATAAACACCACGAAAATAAAAAACAGTAATTTTATAATATAGTTAACTTTGAAACAAAATTATTCTCATAAAGTTATGAGCATGACGGTATACCTCACTTCTAACTTCGTTTTGTCGCATAATAAGAAGAGAAAAAGCAATTCTAGAATTAGAACCTTTTATATTCCCACTTCTTAAAACATTTTTCATAATCAGAAATTTTGAAAATATAGTTGCAAGAAAATTGTATTATTGCAAGCATTTCTACTTGACTCCAATTAATAAATCAGCCCTTCTGGTGGCTCATGTGGTAGCGTTCTTTGCTCTTCACTAAGTAATACCGGGTTCGATTCCCACATTTGAAGCTTTTCAATTCAATATCCCAGTTCATACAGTTGTCAATCGCGAACCCCCTTCTCCTCCTCCTCCTACTAACATCTCCACGTGGGTCAAGTTGTTGGTAAACCCAGCTAACCGGCCCACCTACTAACAATAGCCCTACCTCCCAACTCCTATCGCTCCATGTAGATAAGCTTCAATCATCTCTCTTTCATCTCTCCGAACATGTACAAAGATTGAAACTAGTTTTCCTAGTGAGGTTCCCTCAACGTGTCCTCATTAGTTCCGCTAACTAAACCCTCCAGTGCGCAAGGTAATACCTCTAGCTGACACATCATATCAGTCTCTGGCGTCCCAACCTTCGTATTCTATTGCCGCGGATCTCTTGGTGAAACTCATCGGTGATATTGCAATGCAGCAACAGTACTTTGGTCTAGTCACGTTTTCTAAATATTGGTAATGTTTTAAAGTTATACATTTGTAATTAGTTCTCCAACTGCACAATTAAACCAGATGAATACATTCAAAAATATTCGTATCTCGCAATAGACAGGAAACAAGGAAACGTGTTATTCGTCGACAATAAACCTTTTAAATTCTATTCCTTCTATTTTATTATACTCATATTACTTTAATAAATGTATAAAATATATTTATATTAATATAAGTTAATCATGTTACGTCGAATGAAAATGGGAGACGGGACCGGGGTTCGAACCCGGGACCTTGAGCTCTGCGCGCTCATGCGCCTACCGACTGCGCCATCCTGTTCGCCACCCGGGCCCGTCTACCATTCTCATTCAACTTGTGAAACCCAAAGACCTCTGAGGTGGTCTCGTAGAGACTAAACTCCTCATCTGAGGCGACTCCCTTAGGAAGTACTTTATTTGGGTAGTATTTTTCCATTTCTGGTTCACAAACATAGAAATCTCTTAGATTGCGGTGAACCTCACCGCCAGGTAACAGATTAATCATGTTACGTCGAATGAAAATGGGAGACGGGACCGGGGTTCGAACTGATAAATGATAAATGTCCATGTGCAATAGATGAATAAGTGTTCAGAACACCTCGTGGGATTGTGATGGGAATGAAAACAAAAGCGATTGATACAACTTTTCGAAATTGGGAAACATGGTTTACAATATTGGAAATACACAATAATTACTTAACGATTTGAAAATAGAAAAATATTTAACAATTTAAAGACTATACGACAAAAATAAGTGAAATGAAATATACTGCACAGAGGAATTAACAAGAGTCATATCTGTACAAGGAGATCTGTACAATGAAAAGCTAAACACTAAGAAGCAAAGAAACACATTGTGACAATGTTAAGCACTGGTTATATGAAAGGAAATACATTAAAGAAAGAAAAACACTAAACAAATAGATGGGTTCAATGTCCGCTCATTCATTAGCATACGTTCATTATTACAATGACACAGTTCTCTCCGAACGTCATTGCGGGAAGAAGTGAAATGGAGAAATGACTCTCCTCTCTAAAATTCTACCGTTTCCTTGCCTTCACAGACATTGACAGCTTAGGGTAAGGGGAACTGTCTAGTAAGGGAACATCTGGATTATGTTCAATGATGACAGAATTAGCAGGTGATAATTTAGAGCTATTATTCAGAACTTATATATAATTGTATTGATATATTTTGGTGTATACTCTTTACACAATTTTTCTATGCAGTTGTAAAATAATAGGACCAAACATGTTTAGAGAAAGGCGTATACATTTCGTTTTGTTTATATTTATTCGCTAAAAATTGTTACAGTATGGATTTAGAAGAGTCTAGTGCGAATTAATTGGATTTACACATACATATGGAAAAAATTGCCTCGTTTTTCGTCGATTTCTGATTTAGCACAGATTCTCAACGAAAACCGATGCATCACATATTGAAAACAAATCCTAAAATTTATTTATGTGTCCCTAAAATTGGGCGCAAGAATGTCTCCTGGTGCAAGAACCCTAATTTTCCGTTTGTAACGAACTGTCAAGGTGCTGTGACTGCAGGAACCATTCAGTGCTGTTGTCGCCACTACATGTCACGTACAGCTCTCGAGTCAATGCGTTCTTTGCTCTGTGCCCGACTTTCTCTCTCCGCTTTCGCCTGTCACAGCCTGCCAGGGGCACTGAACTCTTGACCTCGTCCTCTCCAATGCCTTTAACCCCAAACCCCTTCATTACGAAAAGATTTCTAATGCGATCGGCAAGATTCGTTTCTACAGCCAGCAATACATGTTGGCCAAGCTGCTGACGCGAGCGCATGCAAATTGAGACTAGGCGAATGCTACCTATATACGTCTATATACTGCAACCGTCTATACATTGGACACCGATGCCAACGGCGAATACAGACGAATGGAGCTGTCTACATGTTGACCGTAATCCGTTTCTATAGTAAATTGATTGGCTTACTGGCCGAGTCCAGTCGAGCGTCTTTGATTTGTGCAAAAAAAAAACTGACACCTCTCCGAAGTAAAGCTAGGGCCACACACATGCCACACCAAGCCAACGAGTCATCGGCAAATATTTGCGAACACAACTTTTAAAATATTTCAAATGATTTTTTTTTAACTTGTATTGCCTCCGACGTAATTTGTTCATATTTTATTTTATTCAATCGAATATCAATCATTTTTTAAAAACGGAGAAGCCGTTAGTGCTATCTTTTCGTTGAAGTCGAAATTCGTGGAACACTTATTTAACCTATAATTCTTGTTCAACAACACCGGAACAATCTTCGTAGCTTTATTGTAATTAAAATACGTATAAATAATACATAGCTACCTGTATATGCCCTTTATATTATATGCAACCTAATGTAACAACAATATTACATAACTTGGAATGCTGATGCACGCGGGATGCTGTGTTAAAAAATGTTATAATTATTGTAAAAACTTCAGTAAATTTAATTTCATGCTCGCATATGTTATAACTTTATACTTATTTCTCGAATTATATCCCCACATATTTGCTTACATACAGTTTTGATTTAATTACGAGATAATTTACGCACACTATTGGCGTTCTTCGACGAGTGTGTAGCCAGATCGACAAGGAACTCCTTTGACTTGGACTTGGGACTGGAAGGTCTTTGTCATTCGCAAAGACAAGCCTTCCAATACCTTCGAGCATCGAATATTTGACTGTCTTTGCCAAAAGGGAATCGGTCACACTGATTCAATGATCAACTTTGGATATTACTTGGCAATGATCGCCATGTGTATGGTCTAGGCTTATTTGGAGTAGTGGCGAACTACTCCGAATGGTGACACGCCACGCCGAAAGAACTTTGCTACATCTTTCTTTCGACCAGGTGGCGAGTGATAACGGGCAATGGCAAGGCAAGCCATATGGGCTGTCTACACGTTGGTATCTGGATTCATTCGGCTATATTGGGCCAACATTCATTGCCGACTTAGTTATTCGTTTCTAATACGTATTTGTTGTTTGTTGACGTATTTACGTTCTGTGGGTTTTTTTGTTCTGACGTGTGTTTCTAAAGGTTGGCGTTTCGTGTTGTTTTTACAATATATAATATACAATAGATATTACGGACACGCAGATGTAATAGTGCTGTTTGACAGCATCCACGGAAAAGGTCATTTGCGGGGTAAACATTCATCCTTGTCGGACAAAAGTTTTTAAATATTAATGTTCATGATAATAGATCAGGAACATATCTTCAAGCTCCTTCAGGTATATTAAAGAAGACACACAATAAACATTCCTCACTTTATTATGTATCTTTTCTTACCACTGTTCCTATATTATAGTGAACTATTGCGTGCTTCTCGCTAACTATGGGTTCCTTGACTATTTGACTGATTTAACATTCAACGGTTAACTTCAACTTGCGCTAAATTTTCAACAAACAAACACTTAAACGATTAAGGAAGTTACCGTTTTGAGGAACGGAGTAACGAATATCGAAGTTAAATTGCAAATTAACTTTGCCCACCGGTGATTGTTACCATGATATTTTTTAAATGTTACATAAGGGATGTAATGTCTCGCGAAAATTTCATTTCTGTTCAGATACAAACGAATTCCCCATTAGGACTTCTTTGCCATGGGAGACATACTAGCTCCCACTTTGTTCTATGTCACTAAAATAAAAAAAGATTAATTGTTTGCCATAATAGGTTGCATTTTCCCACACATTTTCGACTTGATTTACATAACAATGAGTCGTATTGTCCTTGCTCAATTCAGACTTTCCCAAAACATCAATTCTTAAATCCTTCGCGAGTAGAAGAAACTTAATTACTAACCTTGATACTCTATAAAACATTACGAGCAAGCGTAATTGAATAAGCTATTCTTTGGTGTTGACAACATAATTGACCTATGCTCTGTCCTGGGCTAGTACCAAATAAATACAAAAGTTGCAATATCTTCCGTCAGGTAACACAACAATAACAGAACATAACAATCACTATTGAAATTCTGTAATGCACAAAGACGTAGCTAGACATATTAATATTCGCTTGTTCAAAAACAATAACAATTACAAAAATTAAATGTATCATTGTCCTGTTTTAGCGCATATCCAATATTTCATTTAACATTTTCTTACAGTCCTCGCTGCGAAAGAAGAGTAACGAGATGTAACTAATGAAGCGAAAGCTCGAAGGCTGCTCTAATGTATCGAAAACTTCAGACAGTGTCCTTTCGGCCAAAGGGTAGTGATGAAGCCCTCTCAGTCTCATACGGAATATCAAGTACCTCCTGTTTTACGAATCGGCTGTTGTAGGCGGCAGCACCCGAACGTAAACTCAATACGATTCTGCTGACTCAAGTAAAACGTGCATGTTTCTACAGAGAGTAAGAGACGGCAATTTCGTGATACTGACATTGATTCCTCGAATTTCACGTGTTCTTTCGGCTTCTCCCTCCTTACTTCGCTTTCGCCGCGAGTGCTATAGGTTCTGAATGAAAACCTTTTCCCCAGAATGAAATAGTTGTTTTCTTCAGATATGTTAAATATTCTGCAGAAAATACCGTCCAAATGGTATATTTGACAACGAATTATTTAATACTTAATTATATACCACTATTTCTCACTATCGTGAGTAATAATCAGATCTAGAACGACTTGAAAAAAATCTCTACTGCGGCTATAACCGGTTCATCAAGATCGGGTTTGAATAAAGTCATAAAGCTGTGTGAAGGCAACACGTGAGTTCATAAGGAAGGCAGAATTTTGCGCACTTAAGCTCTAGATGGTATTTACTTTCAGTATTACCATTTTGCTTTTGTGTATCACGTTATGTTACTGGAAATATAATTTGTTTTACATATTCTCACAACGAACTCTTAAGTAAGAAGAGGAAAAGCGGGAAATATTTCAGTACGATATTTACAAGTCCCAAACACGATTCGTGTTTTCAAATTTACTTAAATTATTCCGAAATCTTGAAATTCTGATAATTAGAATGTGAATAAAAATATGATATTTAGATAAATTTTAAGGAGTCGTTTGATATCATGAAACTCATGTTTCATATTTAATTTAATTTATAAATCATATTGAATTGTTGGGTTCTATTCTGCAATAAGCTTTCTGCATTAAATGTAACCAAAACTCCTATGAGTCATCATCAGTTACAAGAAAAGATTTCTCTTCTTGTCACTCTGATCTCTCTTCTCTACTACTCAGAAAATCATGAAAGATGCATTAGTGCAAAACATTGACTTCTTGAAAATGACCATGTTCCTAAGACCTCTTTCCTATACAGAATACCTGTGGCGAATGCTCCATTGAAATCTATACTTCAGCAGGAAACAGCTCTTAAATTTACTAATACCATCCACAGGTACACATAATATGACTTGAATATAAATATTGTTCGCCTCCACCATAGTACATCATACGAAAATTCTTGAAAAGATCCAGTTTTTTCCGTATTTTTAAGTAAATCTATTTTTTTTACAATTATTTCATTTATTCTCAAATTTAACAGAGAGTAGATATGTTCTTTGTAAACACTTCTGTCGAGTTTCGTAATTTTATTTTGATATGTTACTCTTTTACATAAATTTTGTAAACTTTCGTTGAGTTTTTATCTTACGCCAAAAAATCACTTCAAAACTCCGTTGGCATCGTCCGACGATCATTCAAACGAAAGTTGTGTTTAACACATCAATAAAATACATAATTTGTTATGAGTAGATGTTTGTAGGAGTATTTTTTTTTTCCACGCGGACGGCTGGGCTGCACGACTGGAGTCAACCCTCAGGTCCACTCTCTTTTTCCTGGACGATCTTTTTCTCTAATTGTAGTGTTTGTAAATGGGAAGAAATGTAGCTAAGTGCTATTGAAGCTTATCTACATGGAGCGATAGGAGTAAGGAGTTGGGTGGTAGGGGCCATTGTTAGTAGGTGGGCCAGTTAGCTGGGTTTACCAACAACTTGGCCTATGTGGAAGGGTTAGCTGGAGTGGTTAGTAATAGTTATAGTTATTGATACTAGGAGCTGAAGGAGGTAAATAGAAGGAGGAGGGTTCGCCTTTCCAGTAGTCACAGAGCTGTATGAACAGAGACGTTAATGTCAAAAGCAATACATTTTTTTTTCTGACCCCGCCGGGATTTGAACCCGAGATGAGTTGGTGATGAGCAAGCATGCTAACCCCTCAATTAACATCTCATTCGTAAATGTATGTATGATTTCGGCAGAGCACGACATCGTCACCCTGTCCTTGAATACTTCTCAAGGCATATGGGAAGTAATTTCTAATTCAACAGATGCAGGTAAGTTGGGTCAATGATGACCTCTAAATGCAATGACACTCCCACGTTGAATTTCAAAGGACTCGACCTTAACAACCTGTCTGCCCGACAACGGTTTCCGCATTGTCTTAGACTTCTATGGCTTCTTTCAACGATTTTCCCTACTCCGAAGACTTAAAAACTGGAAATTAAAATCTGTAATTGTCGATAAGAGTCCTTTTTTTGGGGGGGGGACCTCAGTTTTTTGTCCTCTGTAACCCTTAGTAAATATTAAATCCTCTTTACCAAAATATTTTTGGTCTTTTTCGGATAATAGAACAAGCAAAAAGCAATTTACAATGTTGAAATATTTTAATTGTAGCTATAGTTTTATTTAGTACTAAAAATTGATGATGGAAGATATCGAGCAGTCTCCAGAACTTTGGTACCTGACCAGTGCCTACTAGGACCATACAAAGTAAGGCACAAAGCGATACTCTCATACCGCATATTTCGAGAATCTATGAAAAAGGAGCAACTTTTTCTGACAATAAGTTCCTGTTTCGGATGATTTGTAAATCTCACCCCCGAAACTCTTGTAAACCTTTATTCAAGGAATTAAATATCTTAACACTTCCCTGCATTTATATTTATGAAACAGTCTCGTTCACGAACACAATACTCGCAATAGTAATAATATTCATCGCCCTAGAGTGTCAACCACTCTTTGCCAAAAGGGACCATACCATTCGGGAATCGTTCTATATAATTCCCTGCCCAAGAATATAAAAGATATTATGAAATTGAATATCTTCAAATCCGCGGTTAAAAACTACCTCCTGCACCAGTGCTTCTACACTGTAAAAGAATTTATTGATTTTAACAAAAGTTAAATTCGTCTTGTGCTTTATCACGCCATTGCTGTAGTACTTTTTAAACAACTTATAACAATTTCAAAAACTATTTTCTTGCATGATTGTGTTGTCTTATGGCTCATATTAATTTAGTTTTATGTGTACTCAACATTGGCACGTTTGTGTACATAAATTCTGTAGCCCCATCCTGGCCCGGGTTTTTCTCCGGTTTTCCTTCGGGTAGAGGCGGATTTATCATACAGGTTCTCTAGGCTTTGTCTAGGGGCGGGTCTATTGTAACAATAAATCGTGAATTTAGTGTTATTTCAATTTTTAAGCACTATACTCAGAATAATCTATAGTTCGATAATAACTTACATGTAATTTTTTGCTTAAAATTACAAACATATTGACATTCTATTAGTATTATAACTCGCAGCTAACTTTTTATCTTATCTAGGAATTTTTGCTGAATTTTTTGAATCCGCCTCTGCCTTAGGGCCCTTGATCGGAATTGATGGGATGGTCCCTTGCTTGCTTCCGGAGAGTAAATTAGTTTATTGTCCTCCACGTGGTCATACGCAGTTTGTACTGTTTCTTGACAATAAATTTATTTAATATCACAATACATCTTAATCTTAACCCTATCTGAAAAAAAAGACAAAATTCTAACTCTTCCCTTTTCAACATTTATTCCTAAATATTCTTCTCTGACGATTCACTACCGCGTATTGTGATTTCTTGGATATGAGTCGAATTTGCGAGCAAGGCACGTAGCATGGTGATGCAGGTTGAATTTTGATAAGCCTCCGGGAAAAACTGCACATGCTTGATTATCATGAACGATGACACCTAAATGTGCTTTACCAGATAACTTGAAACGAACCAAAACGTTACGACTCTTTTTTTGTCATATTTGTTTCTTTCTCTCCATTAACTTATTTAATAAAAAATTGAGAATGACAACTTAATACGTAGTTAATTAAATTATACGTATTTGAAAAAAAATATTTTGGGTTTGTTGGATTCATTTTGTATTACTTTTGGCTTGCTGAATTCCTTCACAGAAAGTACTTCCACGAGTACAGAATTTTGTCAGATTCTTTTTTACTTTTATGAATTCAGGAAGCATCAGCTCGCAGAAATAAATAAAGAAATAAACTTATTGTCAAAAAAGCAGTTACAAATTGCATGTGACCACGTGGAGGACAATAAACTAATTTACCGTCCGGTAGCAAGCATGGGATCATTCCATCAATTCCGATCAAGGATACTAAAGCAGAGGCGGATTTAACGTTTCAGCATACTCCTAAGATAAGAATAAAAGAATAAGCGCTGAGAATAAAATAATAAGAATAAAAGAATAAGAGAAAAAGTGTAAGAATAAAAGAATAATCACTAAGTAGATTATGGATTAGTGTATTGGATAGCACACCAGCGCGTAATGCTAGAGAACTCGGGTTCGATCCCCGGTTCCGTCTCCCATTTCATATTACATACTTAATTCGAAAGTTTTTTTCTCCACACATCGTGAAGAGCGAACACGTTCTAATACTAAGTAGATGTTTAGTCCTGTTTCTAAAAATTTAACGTCTTATAGGTATTGTTTTTGACGGTGGCAAGTATTATCAAGTTAGAACATAAAATTGAATGGCATATTCACTTTTATGCCGCTTCATAAATCTTACGGCATAAAATTGAATGGCATATTCACTTTCATGCCGCTTCATAAATCTTACGGCCAACGTCTAGCTAAACAGATTAATTCTGGACGATGCACAAGTTTGACTTATCTCGCACTGAACTGCTGTACATGCTCCCCTTTTTGATTCATTAGAAAGGTACCAATGCGAGAAAAGCAGAATAAATGGAGTCCATTACTGATATTATCTTAGTATATCAGTGCACTGTTAGCCATGAAAATGTCTTCTACCACATTTCCCAACCCCAAGAACGAGAAATGTGTTTCTTTTTTTGCAGTTCTCTAAATCAGAATACCCCAAAATTTATTTCTAATGCTTTTATTTAGTTTTTATGTATTTTAATAATTTTTTTCATATATGACTGTCGTCTTACCGTATTAGTTTCCATTTCGATCTTTGCAGTAACACGTATTTCCGTTACGGTCGTCAACTCCAATAAAATGTATTTTTTTATTTATTTCATGTCTTGTGGCGAGGTTCAGGCCATGAGGTCTGCCCTTCCACCTTGAGTGAGGGAATTGTGAAGGAGAGATGTTGTGTTGCCAGGGAACTTACGGTACCGAACCGACATGTCTGGAGTAGGTGAGGGAAACCCCCGCTGAAAACCTCAACTAGTTCGGGGGAGCATGGTTTGAAGCCGTGCTTTACTGCTTAACGGCATAGCAATGATCATATCTGAGCAACAAATGAGCGAAGAATGGATTCCAAACGGCGGGACTCAACACAACCATAACATACGTTCAGTTCAAATGTCCAGCGCGTTGCGACATGTATTTGTCTTCCTAAGTCGTCAACACCGCAGACCACATTCCTGTAGCCCGGACGGAAATGATGTGGATCGATTTTTGAAAAAAGTTCTTACAAATATTCCGAACAAACAGAAATTTTTAGCTTTGGGCGATACAAGTTCAATTCAACTATTTCACACATTCGTTGAATAATTTTGAAAAAAAAAAAATCTGTTCTATCTCATATTTTCTTCAGCTCCAAAGAATTTCTGATATGTTTAGTCCTCATTTAAATGTTCATTTTAAAAACTTTCGAGAGCAGAAATATATTTTCATTTATGGCGGCATTGGAAGTATCATAGTCTTTCTGCAGACGCTACAGGGTATAGTGTTAAGTGCATAATGGAAATTTTTACAAATGAGATAATATGGAGGAGAGACAAGAAAAACACAAAATTGGAAAATAAAAAATAACAATAGAAAAAGGGAGTAATTGAAAATATAGAAGAAAGAATAAATAATATCAAGTAACGTTGATGAATAGCAGTACGTGGAGAGAGAAAATATAAACAAGAGCAATGTCACGTACGCAATGAAGGACGCAAGATGAGAATGAGGCGAAGGTGAAGGTTGAGGAGAATATGGAAAAGGAAATACCAAAGTGACATAAGAGAAAAGGGACGTTAAGACTGCACGATACGTGTGAAATGGTTCAAGGAAGACACGGTGTCAAGACGTAGATACCACAGGCGACAACACTAATGGAGCTCTGGATGAAGAAAATAAAAACTTCGATGCACTGATTTGAACACAAGGTCAGGCGAGAGTCACCTTCCGCCATCGGCCAGCGAGAGGCGCGGCGCCGGACGGAAGGCGTGTCTACACAAAAACACGACAGGGGAAAGAGAGGCAGGAAAGAAAACAGTGGTGTACCGGAGGGTGAATTAATCGCGATTAATACATAAAAACATTTTGGAGTGATTATTTTGGACATCGATTAAATTTTATGATTATTTTGGTACAATTATAATATTTTTTTAAATTATGTTGCATAAATGAGAAAAATTTTACCACCAAAACATTCACCAACTACGTATGACCACGTGGAGGGCAATAAACTAATTTACTCTCCGGAAACAAGCAAGGATCAACCCATCTTAATCTTCTTTTTTTTTAACTTGTTAAATCGGATAAACACGAGAAAATGAATATATGTAGTAAGTAATGCCAGACTCAGCTCGGGGTACCGTGTTTGCCAAACACGTACTTACTAGATGTAAGTCCCCTGTGAGTCAATTTATCAATCACAGATTATATATATAAATAATAATTAAATGCTATTCGTTGATAAGCGCGTCACTTGAGAACTGCTCGACCGATTTTGGTAATTTTTTTAAAAAAAATTCGTAATAAACAAAATAATGATTTTAGGGAAAGAAAAATCGGAAAAGTTGTCCGGAAAATTGGAAAATTCGGGAAAAACTGAAAGTGCTTTTTCTATGGGATTTTTGTATGAACTCAAGACCATAACCCACGATTCGATATGAGTAATTTTGTTGCTTTGTTTTGTTCGTTATGGAAAAGTTTTCAGGAAAAAAATTCGGGACAATTACAAAGAAAAGTCAGAAAATTCGGAAAAACTGCAAAAAACATTATTTTTGTATGCAGTTTCGATCATAACTGACGATAGGAACAATCATTTTTACTTTGTTTACACATTTAAAAATAGCTTTTCACAATTTCAAAAAACGATGACGAACGAATTTATTGACATTTGGACAGCACAACGTCTGTCGGGTCAGCTAGTTGGAAATATTTCCAATACTCGTGCATCCTTACTACGGTGAGCAGCGACTGCTACGGAAGTGAGGCGTGTCTCCTGCAAGAGGAACGGAGGTGGTGACGACGACAGCGGCGGTATTGAAAAGTAGGCGAGTGACCGTGGCCCGCTTCTTCACAACGGGATCGAAGCGTTAGCGTCCGTCTCAAGATCAGCGCCCTCTACTGTCGGAGGGTCACTCAGGCACGTGAGCTACCGTCACGAGAGAACCAACGCGCTTTCACGCACGCGCTTCCCTTCTCCGTCGCCTTTTCCTTTTCATCATACTCTCATTCCGTCAGGTTCGTCATTTTCACTCGTACACTCGAAATCATGTTTCTACATGTGCCACCCTTGCTTTATACGAAACAGTTTCGTTCACGAACACAATACTCGCAATAGTAGTAATATTCATCGCCCTAGAGTGTCAACCACTCTTTGCCAAAAAGGACCATATCATTCGGGAATCGTTCTATATAATTCCCTGCCCAAGAATATAAAAGATATTATGAAATTGAATCTCTTCAAATCCGCGGTTGAAAACTACCTCCTGCACCACTGCTTCTGGAATGTAAAAGAATTTATTGATTGTAATAAAAGTTAAATCCGTCTTGTACTTTATCACGCCATTGCTGTAGTACACTTTAAATAACTTATAACAATTTCAAAAACTATTTTCTTGCATGATTGTGTTGTCTTATGGCTCATATTAATTTAGTATTACGTGTACTCAACTTTAGCACGGTTGTGTACATTAATTCTGTAGCCCCATCCTGGCCCGGGTTTTTCTCCGTTTTTCCTTCTGGTAGAGGCGGATTTCTTATACAGGTTCTCTAGGCTTTGTATAGGGGCGTGTTTATTGTAACAATAAATCGTGAATTTAGTGTTATTTCAACTCTTATGATTTTTAAACATTATACTCAGAATAATCTATAGTTCGATAATAATTTGTACATGTAAATTTTTTGCATTAAATTACAAACATATTGACATTCTATTAGAACTATAACTCGTAGCTAACTTTGTACCTTATCTAGGAACTTTTGCTGAAATTTTTGAATCCGCCTCTGCCTTAGGGCCCTTGATTGGAATTGATGCGATGGTCCCTTGCTTACTTCCGGAGAGTAAATTAGTTTATTGTCCTCCACGTGGTCATACGCAGTTTGTACTGTTTTTTGACAATAAATTAATTATCCTTCGAGAAAATTTAACTTCGGAAAAAAACATGAACGGAAAAGCTCTGTGTTTATTAGTTTATTTTATATTTGTCGCAGTGGTCATAGGTAGTTAGTAGCAGCTCCTGAAACAATAAATTATTTATAAATTGATGTATTGGTTGATAGTCTAAATGACTTGATGTCGGTACAGAGCTTGTACACAATGTAGCCAACGCTTTTACTTCGCCATCGTCCATAAGAGTAATGATATTTGTACCCCGCGTTATGTTGGCAGGACATTCGAAGTTCTGAAAACTTAAATCCATTGCCAACCTCGGCTACCGATTCAATTCACGTGCTCTTCTGGCGCCATTCTGTTCTTTCTGCATCGAGCGAATGGAACGAATATTACCTTGTGTCTGTTTGTTGTGTTGATAACTTGTATTTCTTTACAACAAATAGTCGCTTTTGTGGCGACTATTATTATTTACTCGGGTGTTACTTAAATTCGTAGGAGTTGGCAATTTGTGTTAGGTAGCCATATTACATAATTTTTGGCAAATCTACATGACTTTGTGTGTAATTTGTGGCACTAAACGTATTCTCGGTGGTCGCTGAGAACTTAACCACTTTTCTCGGAATTCTATTAGCAGTATCGGAATATTTGCATTTCCACCCCCAATTAGCATTCTCTACCTGGTTGCAAGAATTCTAGCTGCTAGTTACACACTCGGCGACTGATATCGGTTATGGGTTTTTTTCGTGTGAAGTTATTGCTTTACAAATGTTGTTTTTACTTTCTACTTATTAAGTTCCCACATCATAGGATTACGAAAACAACCAACTCAGGTTTTTACATTCTCGAATAGCCAAGTAACAAGAATGTTTGGCTAGTACAGAATACTTGCAATGTAGTTTTGCATTTTCATATCATTCTTCAGTTCTTGACTTTGTAATTTTGTATCGAAAAGTTATTAATTACATTATATTATATACTTTTACTTATTGCACAAATTTTCCATTTTCAGTGGAATATTGTATATATTTGCTTCAATATATCATGTTTTATACTCTAGTATTTATTGTTATTAATTAATCAGTTTTTAATTGCCCGGGGCGGTAAAAAAGGTTAAATAAGACCCTCAATCTTAGGTAATATGAGCTGTTTTAATATTTTATTCAATAATTATGTAATTTTTTTAGCTTAAAGGACTCATACCCTTTACGTTGTTGGTTCGATTCTAACACAAGATGAAAATTTTAATGTAATACCATATATATATATATATATATATATTCATAGGTAAGTTTACATTTCATTTTCAAATCAGATTGGCATCAACTAGGTCGTTCGATTATTTTTTTAAACGCCAAAACATGGAGTGATATTTCCATATTGACTATCTCTATTGCACGGGAAACGTGAAAGACAGAAAAATAAATTTTTAATTCTTCGAACAAACTATCAATAAATTTTTTATGACCACTTGATTCGCATACTTTTTTCCTGGAAACACACATTGCTACGGTCTTTGTTTTTAATTAGGTCGCGACTCGGTCGTAACTACGTAACTAATTTAAGGAACAGTAAAGAATTCATAAATAAACTTATACTTTAAACGCGTTTTCATGGAGAGGAGAGAAACTTTCCCAGTACTTAAGAGATATCGCTATTAAAAAGATTTCAAAAGATGTATTTCCAACTTTTTTTCGAAAAAAACAAAGCAATTTACGTACTTTCAAATAGGTAAACGAGTCATTCTAACAAAAAATGTATCCGAAGTTATAACTAGATCTTGTCTCATTAATTCTTCAGTTCTATTAAATTACCTCATTAAAATATTTTGAAGTCTTCAATGGTCTTCTAGTTCGTTCATATTGATTGTTAAATTTCTGGTATTAAAAAAATCAGTAGTGAAATGTGTTGAGGTAAAGTCAAAGATCGTCTATATTCTAGCGGGATGAAGAAACGTTCCACTTTTGTATTCCTTGGTCAAAATAATAACAACAATTCTCCTCAGCGTTTTATAATATTTTTATAGCACATACAAATATTAATCAAAAACTATTGGTTAATTTAAACAAATTTATTGGTTCAAGATTTCCTAAGTCTGCAAGTCTTTTGTTACAACTTAAGATATTTTTGTAAAATATTATGGAATACTTAACAATATCCAGCAACACAATATGGTCAATATGAAACCTCCAAATAAACGTACTCTGGTGGTGTAAACAATTGTATTTCAGACACACAAAAGTCTTCAAGAGAAATTTGGACAAAATAAATTAATATGTTCTAAAAATATGTTTGGTTAGTTTGGAAAAGCCATTCCGTCTTCTTTCGTTACAAGTTAGTTATCATAACATATTTTGTTTTTCTATTCTACTGTAATAAATTACCCAGGAAACGGGGCGTACTAGTAAAATTTTAAGTATTACAATATGAAAATTAAATATATATACAAAATAAATCAAATTTTGAACAGAATTTTTTAGCTTTACTTTTTTGTGTGGTATTTTACGAAGTCAATTCAAATTCCTGGGGTGGGGGGATCCATGGGATCCAACACTGTGAGCAAAAGCATTAAGAACACTCCTTAATTTCACACGATCGAAGTAGCTGGTGCACTAAATGCACTATGCAAGGACAATTACCAAGTATAATAAAGAAATAACATTTGAAATGTAACATTTTCCCAACGCATAAAACAATCATGGTCGTTAGTTTTCATCTTCTTTCTTACGAAAGTAAATGTGAAATTGCGTTTCACGGATTGAGTTTTACAAAATAAGCACACGGTGCTTTGTTTCACTCCAGATTCGTGGAACCACAAATCGGGAATTGAAACGAATAATATAATGGTCGAAAAATGGTCACATTTTCACCACACACAATTTCATCAAAGTGAATAAAAGCACTATATGGCACACAATGGACGTTGACACAGTGAAATAAATTTCACCGCTACGCCCTAGACGAGGAAACTTTATAGTCATGATTTGATCGTAAAATACAAGGCACTAATTATCAAGTTTTCCGCTCTTTGTCATTGCCAATTACTTTTTTACGGGTCCAAAAGACAATAATAAAGAATTGGAACAGAATACTTTTTTCATAAATAAGAAATGAAATAAATTGCCTCAATTATGAGGAACAACAAGTAATTTTAAAAATTGTTCCGTAATTGTAGCACATAAAACTAAATGAGTTTCTTATACTGATTTAGTACCTAGGTTCCATTAACGGTTTTATTTCCATCATTCCAGATATGACACAAGTTTATAGTGTTAAAATTTACAAAGGTGAAGCATCAGTGGTATAATTTGTTGTCGGAAATTAAGTTGGTGAACGATTCAGTTGCCTGCACTATACATGAAACTACTTCATTTGTTAATTTAAATAAATGATACATTTCTTAAAAGAAACAAATCTACTCTACTCCCCGGAAGAAACAAAGCAACTTCTCATGTATTTGTCAGAAAACAGTATATGACATGGCGAAGGAATCTAGCTTCATGGTGAGGTTGGAGAAAAGATTTTCAGCAAAATAGTAGATAGTATCGTATATGTGAATTACATTAAACCAATTTATATTTGAAGTTGGTTCTTTATTTATTTCAAAACTTTAATAATAACTTTTTACTTTTAGGTAAAAATTTCTAAACTACTCAAGAAACATCACATTGATGAATTTTGTTATTATTCCTGTTTTGTGTTTAAAAGCATGGATTTATAATTAAATACAGTATCAAGTTTTCCATATTTCACTTAGTCCAAAACGATTACCGAATATACATACAATGAGGTTAGATTAGTAACTATGGTTCTATATTAATATTATTTACATATATCTATCAAATTTATTTTATTTCTGAAATTTCTACATTATGGAGTGATATACACCGAACATCCTTTTCCGTGTTAAATTCCTTTTTTCGGCCAGGAAACTTCATGAATCAGGGGTAACACAAGGAGCATAAGTACAAATAGGTTCATAAACGTCACTCAATTTTATTTTTTTTAAATTGCTTGGAACTTAATTCAGAAATGTTGTAGCTTCCGTCTTCTCAGTATATTTATAATTACAGTTTTGAGTTCAAACTGTTGCTACAACGTTTAGCGTTAAAACTGATGGCTTTTTCTTTCTATTTATAGTACGATAGTGCTATTTGTAGTCCGAAGAACTGTACAAAATAACTGTACAAAAATGTAACATTTTGATTTAAAGCAGCAACAAGGGAATTAAAGTCCTACACGAGTACTCAGAGAACTGGAGTGGGAATTCTGACAAACTACAGCACGCACAGAAAATCGGCATTACTCAAAATCGTCTTCCCCGTTGCGTCATCGTAATTATGTTCAAGCGCTTGTTAGATTGCCCAGAACCATTACATAGGATGAACTATTAAAAATCGAAATAGTTTTAAGGACAATTTTATCTAATCTGACCCAAAGCCACCGACAGTGAGTTAAGACTCAATTTCAGGAAAAAAAAGGGTAATTAGCTCGGTTTTCTTTAATTTGTCACAGGACCGAGGCTTTACTGAGCATAAACATAAATAAATATATAAATACATACATAAGATCATATGTTGGAATCATTTTTAAAATCAATAATTTCTAAATAAATAATTCACTTGGGAGAAAAGGGGGACATAACGTGACAATAAAATGTCTACTATGACTAAATATTGAAACCATGAGATCGAAATCAAGTGCTTTTTATCCTTTGGCGAAAGAGCGGGAATGAAGGCCGGATGCGTATAATTCCGTGAGAAAAATCTCACGCTCGGAACATGTAACATTTTGATTTAAAGCAGCAACTTTTACTTGTTTTAATTATTATATGTCAGCATTTTAACATGTTTATTTGCCAAACGCAAAAAAAGTTACACAATTCTATAATACTTCTTGGAACACTTGTATTCGTTCAGGATTCCAAGGAATCTAGGAATTTTTGTGAAATTTTTTAATCCGCTTCTGCCTTAGGGCCCTTGATTGGAATTGATGAGATGGTCCTCTCTTGCTCCCAGAGAATAAATTAGTTTATTGTCCTCCACGTGGTCATATGCAGTTTGTGCTGCTTTTTTGACAATCAATTTATCTATCTACCCAAACGTGAGTTTTTCCTGGTATTTCCTGCGGTGGAATAAATAGAAAAAAAGAGATGATCCGATAGTTCGGAAGTAAATAAATATCCAAAATCAACAACGTTTTTAGTTATAGTGTAAAAATTATGAAGGCAATGTTATAGTGTGAGCATAATTTAAGCACTATTACTAGGCACTTGAAGCCATAAAACATTTTTCCTAACTAGTTTAATTTGATTTACGAGTAATGGATTCAAACTCGAACAACAATTCAAACGACCAATCTATACGTAACAACGGGCCGGTAACAACATGATGTATTCTTTTATGGTTACGTAATAAATAAGATGATAACCAGAAAAATCAATCTATACGACAGATAAGTGCGAAACGACAACAATCATTATAATACATCATAACTGACAAAGAAGGATTATTTGATAAAGCCAAATATTCATCTTTTGTCGGCCTTTTACGTCATAACGGAGTGCAAATTTCATCGCGAAAATAAAGATTTCTTTATGTTTTCCACATTTCTTGAAATCGTAAGATATTTCGAAACTTTTTTTCGGGGTAAACAATAGGAAATACCAAACAATGAATTATCTTGGATCATTGATTTTTCGTCCATCAAATTAAATGTAGACTCAGTTTGTGTATGGGCCACACCGAGTAAGGTTTACATTGTCGATGTAAAACAGTAGAAAGCCTGAAACCGAAATTACATTTGAGGTCCTTTTTAAGCATCATATAATTCTTCGCCAGTTATATTACTTTATTGCTATTACTTCGACTAAGAAAAAAACTAGCCAACTTCTTGGTTATTTACAAACCATCATCAAGGATAAAAACGCAGAAATAATTTACATGAGGGTACTACCGTACTCTTGCTTCACAGTCCACGAAAAAGATTACATAAATTATAACTGGTCACTTAATATGTTTTCCATCAAGATAATAATATCAAAATATCAGAGTTTTCCATTGAGTTGATTCAAACATAACACAGTGATATAAGAGCAATTTTTGTGAAAATGAGTTATTAATAATGTATGTTTCACTTCCCTGGTGTTACATCGCGACGTATTGCGAGCCGTAATTAAATGCGATCCAACTTTGGCATAAAGATATAAATGTGCTATTTAATTGTTCTTGCGTTTGGGCAATATGTTTGTTAACTACGCCAACGTTTCGACAGCGAACGTTATCTTCCTCAGGACTTAGTTGATTCTCAATACAATTCCATCAGTGAACTACTTCATCCCCATCGGCAATTATAACAACACACCAACTACCATTTTATCACTAGACAACAACAAAAAATTTTTTTTGATGAGAATCGACTAAGCCCTGAGGAAGATAGCGTTCGCTGTTGAAACGTTGGTGTAGTTAATAAACATATTGCCCAAACGCAAGAATATAATTTTACCTTTCAACACAATAGCAAAGTACGTCCCACTTATTTAATTTGATTCTAAATATACCAGCAATAGAAACTTTAAATGAGCGTGGAAAATAATTTCTCTCCAACGGTGGCGATACATTCGTCGCGTTAGAAGCGCAGCGAAGAAAGTCCCATTAGCGAAGTGAACAACTCACGTGATCCACACGACAAGAAGTCGACGGCTGAAACAACGCTGGTGCAAGCGACCAGGAAGGCGAAGGTAGCTGCTGCGACGGCGGGGGTCCTCATGGCGGAAGGCGACGGCGCTGTTGCGAGAGGAGAGGAGCGTGTGGAGCAAGCGACTGTCTGACGCCGACTGGTGCTCGAGCCGTGCGCAGCCTTCGCTTCACCTGGACGCCGCTGCCGTTGCCGCTCTCAGTCTCATGGGCGGCGGAGGCGGCGAGGGAGGCGGTGGCGGAAGTGGAGGTGAACAACAACGACTCGATACGCGCGGAGAAGAAGGAAAGACTTAAAGTAGTAGAGTTAAATCACCAAAATATCTTAAATCGGCGTAAATAAACAGAATAACATGAATTTATTGTGATTTCAACTTGAGAAACATACCTCACCACCCATTTAAATGAAATAATTGCAATTATACTTGATGTAATACATTGTATCTTATGAAAAAAGTTATTTTCAAAAAAAGGGCAACTTTTAAATGACGAAAGTGATGGAAATTTCCTTTGCTGTATAGTAAATATCTTTTTCTAATGACCGGTGATGTAAAAAATACTACGGAACATTATAGTAAATTTTATGGTCATACTCAGTTTGCAACTACTTTTTTGACAAAATTCCTGATTTTTATTATGCGTTTGAAACTGTCTAATTTACAGGAAATTATAATTTAAAAATAATGCTTTTGGCGTTTTTAGATAATTATTAACCGGATATGCACTCGTGGTACAAGAATTACTGAAATTGTATTGTGTTACAAAATGGACACGCGGAAACTCATAACTGTTTTGAAACTAGACGACACAATTAACACTTGTAGATATGCCGGTAAGACAGATCGAACTGCAATAAAGAAATGTGTACCACTCAAATTTCGATATTTATTATTCAACAACAAATTTCATTAAAATACATTCTATGGAATTGGGTTGGAGAGATGATAGGTTGGGTTCTTTTGGACGATTCTATTCCAAAGTCAAGTGTATTTTATTGATAGCAACTATTTTTCGTCGGTTACCCTTACAATAGGAATTTGAAAATGGAAAATAAACCGAAAATATGTTAAGTGTTGCATAAACGCGTGAAAATTTGGAAATTATCACTTCAAGAACGCGTAAAACCATTTTATGTTCAATAGCATAACTCAAAGGTTATATACTCGTATGTGGGAAGGTATAATTCCTTAACAATATTGAGCAACCAGGTTGAAGAAGGAAAAGCAGCTGCAAGAAGGGGATTGCGCGTAGATGAATGCGTCCTGCAACGCACACAGCGCTGACGTAACACTTGAGGTATTCCGGGTGATGGCGAAAGTGTCACAGAGTGCACGTGGTGAAAATGCGTGTAAAAGACTGAACTTCAATACCCTCGGACATGGTAAAGCAATGAAGCTACTATTCACAGAATTTGGTGGAACGCCCTGTTTCAAATGAGGCTCTTTCTGTGTCTTAACTCAATTCTAGTTTCCGATTAATAAATCTGGCTCGATTTCTCATATTCAGTGTATAATCGTCATTTGTTTACTTGAGACGCGATTAGAGTTTATCAACAAATATGTAGGTTCATATTCGTACCGTTCATCCTAATATTTAAAAAAAGTGGATATATATAATTTGGTATGTATTAAAGAATAATATAAGAAATAAAGTTAAGTGATAAATTTAAAAATAATAAATATCAATAATTATTATTAATTTTTTAAATTAAAGACTTAGGACTTTTAACGGACGAATAGTATATATTTTGTGATTAAAAGCTCACCTTTATGTTGAAGTAGTCGTCAGGTAGTAAAAATTATAACGAGAAACATAACAGAACCATTGAACATGATATTAAACATAAATAAAAGTACGAACTACCTTTACAAAATACATACTGTTCATCCGTTGAAGGTCGCAAGTCTTTAATATTTATTTAAGTTGATTATAAAATGGACGTTTTATAATTTATTATAACAAAACATTATATATTATACACATAAATGACAAAATAACAATATAAGTCGCTGACTCAACCATTCGTGAAAGCAAATAAAAACCTATTAATGGGATATGGTCGCAAAAAAAGCATTACAAACATTAAGTGTATATTTGTAACAACTTCATGAATGTTAGTGACATGTCAGGCAAGTTTAGTACACCAACACATTTATTACTCTAAAAAAATAGTGTAAGTAACAGCCTGAAATGGGATTCTCGAATGAAATCGCCCTTGAAATATAGGAAGAACGAATTTTTTATATGAAGACGACTTTATATAGCACCAGTTTAT
>NNCF01131911.1:0-16765 GCA_002313205.1 Laupala kohalensis | reverse complement strand
AAAAATGGAATCTATATTTGATAATAAAAATCATTTTGTAAAGTTCTCGCGGAGTACATTGGTAGGAAGCTGAGTTGAAATTTGAAAATAATCATTTGTCGTGTTCCACAATACACCTAAAGCATGTACTTAGGTTTCAGAAGTATCAATTTCTAATATTTCATTGCCTTCTCGATTCTGAGGAGAAATTTGATTTAGAACAGAAAGGACATTTGAAGCTCATTTACGTAAATGAAAACCGCTCTTAAGAAATAAAGTACTTAACTGAGACGTAGCATTTTGTGTCTCAATAGGCGAATCGGCTTCTGAAATAAATCATCAATTTAAATGTATTTCCGTACAATAGTAGAGGCCAAACGAAGTAGTTTTCCTCCGTCATGAGTTACTTGAATTAGAGCTCTGGTCGCCAGGCATGATGCAGACGCGGTACAGTAAATGACAGTGTTCAATTAATTGTCACGCACTGGTTCGCGCGGGAAATTTCTGCATAAAATACATTGAAGATCCCTGTCTTCAGAATGAATAAGTATTTGCAGATACACTTTCTGTAAATCTGAGATGAAACAATAAGGAAATGTACGAAAACTAGCTAAAATAGAAATTAAATCTTGTTGAATAAGAGGCATTAAGAGGCATTAAGAAGATTGCCATTAAGTGATTTTCAGAACTAGATGGAGCAGTTGAGGCATCAAGTACTACTCTGCATTTTGTAATCGTGCTAGTGGCTTTGAATACCGAATGATTGGGAATATGATATCGTAACCTTGTGGGATTAAATGGAATAGGCACATTTTATTCATTTCTGAATTTGACATACTTTTCTTAAAGTGAGGCGTTTTTTTAAGTCGTCTTACAAGAGAATAAAATTTACACAACACAAGAGATCGCGTAGAAGGGATTGTGCGTCAGCTTATTTCTTGGAAAGTATTACTATGTATCTGCCGTCAGGGTCGCGTGAATAATTTTCGCGAAACGATATTTCACATAATTGCCCTTTCTGGGTTAAAACTCTGTCAGGACTCTGATTCAGTTAGAAATGTAAATAAACCAGAACCGGAAATATATTGCGTTTCAGTAGGCAACTGACGTAATAAATTTCGTCCCATGTTCGTATTTTGAAGTAAAGGATATGTNTATGGCCCGATGGGTGTTAATTTAGAGGGCAGCAATATTGAATAAAAAATTGAGCGCCTTGAAGCGAGTCAATGAATTTGGTTTCGTTGAACTGAGGATCTATATTACACAATTCCGAATGGAGATTCCACGATTTTATATCAAAAGTGACATGAGGTAAACTCGAAGTAGATGAAGAAATTACGTTAGAGCATATTGAAGCATTCCATGACGCCCATCGTGATGCTAAATTTAATTGCATTTCTAAAGAAGTACTCGTCTGATTACCTTCTAAACTATCAATAAATGAAGAGGCGGGTTTTTTCTTGTGACCAAAAGCGAAAGCACATTGTTCAGATATGATATTATGCGTACTAGCCGAATCAAGGATAGCTCTGCATGGGAAGTGTAGTCCATTACAATTTGTAACTAAGACAATCGCAGTAGCCAGCAGCGTCCGATCTTTCTAGTGTGGTATGTAGCCCCAAACTCCTCTTTGATGAGTGACAGCTGGAGCAGGCGGTGACCGCATGTAATCAGGTAGCGTTCTGGTGTGCTTTATGGTGCCTTTATGGTACCTTTCCAAGAATTTGATGAATCGATAAAACGAGGAAGTTCGGAATCTAACGTCTACTCCCATTCTACATAATGGTGGAGTCGAGATTTCCTAACATGAGATGCATTAATAAGAATTCATCAAGGGGAACTTTTAAATTTAAATTCTTAAGTGCTTGCCGATGACTGATAAAATGATTTCAGTTCTCTCTGAGAGAAAACGCTTGTAAATTTAAGAGTTTTGAACATGGCGGTGACGAGTGTTGAAATGAGACGCATCGTATCTTCATACCTGTACGTTAATAGCTTTCAAGCGGCCTCGAATCTTTCGTCGGAGACACGACGTCGAATTACATTACGCGCTTCACCTTCTATTACTGAATTTAAGTAATGTAATGAAGCAGTATTGCTGAGGGCTGTTTAGTCAATGACAAGAGACCTAAAGAGATTGCGAAAATTAATCTACTCAGCAACGATTCCTCTGAATTTCGGCAAGGCTATGTCAGATAGTTCAATACTGCATTGACGCGCAAATTCATTTCATTGGCGGTCGGAGAAACAGTTTCTGCTCGCGTGGAGTAGAGCAACGTCTTTTTTTAATTGCTCCACGAGTGCTTCCATAATTCCTAAAAGAGAAAAATATTTTATTACAAAACCCTCGCGCACTTCTAGGTCATGTCATNTTCAAACTAGTTATATGTGCCGTGTTATATTGAGAAGAATCATTAATCAAAGGATTGTTAGGAAAAAAATTCTTGTTGATATAGAATCTCTTCATTGCCAGGTCTCCGAACTTAATTAACAGTCCTCGCGTATTCTTTGATGGACAAAGTTGCCGTTTGCTGCCACGAAGAGATATTTTTTTAAATATTGAGCAATTTAGATTAAGTGAATGGAAGCTTCTGATGGGACAGGCATCATTCCACGCCTTCACCATGTTGGCACTCATCGTCTATGGTCTCACGGTTTAATCGTAACACGGTCTCCTAAAAAGAAAATAGCGAGCACCATGTCCGCTGAAAAACCAGCGACTTAGGTACTCATATCTGGGATAATAATATATAGGGGTATAACGGAGGGAGGGAGTATGATGAGGGTCTGAAAATTTTGAAAGAGAATTTAAAGAAGAAATTTGAAAGTGAGTAACAGGAAAATTTGAAGAAGGAAATAATTAATGATTATTGAATGAAGAGAAATTTTGGAAGATTAAAACTTATGAACAGGTAGTTTGAGGATATCTAAAGGGAATTTTCAGCGTGAGGCCGGATTGACTTTGCGTGCCAAATGACGCGAGTATTTTCTGAAAGTGTTGTGAGGGGAGTGGTCGTGGAATGCTTTCCAGATGTGATTCCAGGCATGATGGAAAATAAATATAGATATGGGTACTAAGTTAGAGAGAGAGCGGACATAAGAATTGGGAGTGCGTAAAGGTAGTCTAACAGCCATCCAAAGAAACCGGTTCTCGATGATGTGAAGGCGGAGGTGGTAAGGTATCGAAGCAGTTGCCCATGTTTCGCAGGTGTAAAGCGCAAGGCTGCGAATACACGCTTTGTAGATAAGGAGTTTCACCTTGAGCCGGATCATGCGATTTTTAAAGATCGGAGATAGACGGGCAAGCGTGCTCTACCTTTTGGCGTGGATAGATTTGGCATTCTTTCCAGCTGAGTTTCCTGTCCATCGTGACCCCAAGGTACTGGACACATGTGGACCAGGTCACAGTGGTGTCCTTGACCTTGAGCGACGGCAGGTTTTGGAAGGCTTTGCTGGTCAGATGTTTGCCATAAAAGATTATAGCCTGGCACTTGGAGGGGTTCAAGGTAAGCCCATTAGAGGAACTTTAATTTTCCAGGCGGGAGGTAGAATATTGAAGGTTAGAGATAGCGAGAGGGAGATTGAATGCACGTGCCGCATACGCGATGTCATCAGCGTAAAGAAATTTGGAAACATGCCGAGGGTCAGAAAGATCGTAAACAAGAAAGAGAACAGAAAGGGTGCCCAGACACTACCCTTCGGAACCCCAGCGCAGATGGGGCGGATAAAAGAGAGGGAACGTTGGTAACGAACCTGAAAGGATCGCCCGGAAAGGTAGCTGCGCAGGATGTGGTGAAACACAGGAGGGACCAAGGAATTGGTTTTGTGAAGGAGTAGTTCATGATGGATAGTGTCAAAGGCCAAAGAAAAGTCAAAGAAGATGGCAGGAATGGCAATTCTTCGAGAAAGGATGGGCGCTAATTCGTGTGCCAGTCACAAAGTCTGCAAAGCTGCAGACTTGTTGTGCCGGAATCCGAACTGGGTGGGACGAATAGCATGAGAGGATTCGATGAGAGGAGTAAGTTTTGTGAGGGCAAGCCGATCGAAGATTTTGCCAAGAAGAGAAAGAAGGCTGATGGGACGATAGTTGTTAGGATCCAGAATGTTCTTTCCCTGGCTTAAGAATAAGAACGATAGTGGCATGTTTCCATGAGAGAGGAAAATAACCGATAGAAAGGCAAGAGTTGAATATATTAGTGAGAAGGAGGACAGCGTTGTGAGAAAGATGGCGAAGATAGACACCACGGAGCTTATCGGAGCCACCCACCTTCTTGGTGTTGACGTTCTTCAGTGCGACCTTAATATCCCACATTCCTAAGGTCCACTCATCGTCTGGGGTTATGGGAGAAAACTGGGGCAGAGAGGTAGACAAGGAAAAGGAGTGGGTCATAATGATTGGAGGCGAGAAGCGGAATCCTAAGATATCGCCGAAGATCCCAAATTTTTTAACCGGGTCGTAGGTGGGAGTAGGCGTACCAAGAATGAGGAGAGGGGTAATGGGAGTGAAAGGGTGTCGGAGGGTCCTCTGGATCTTCTACGCGTCGTCGGAAGAGGAAACGTTTGCCCGGGAAAGATAGTCTTGCCATTGCTGGGCATGAAATTCACGGAGTCTTTCTCGTAATGTTTATCTCATGTTGAGGAAATGGGTCTTGTCAGCATGATCCCTTGTGCAGAAGAATTGCCGTTGTGCATGGCGACGTTCCCGCACCAGAGCATGAATGTCTGTGGAAATGTCAGGGTGAGAGGCAGTTGTAAGTGTAATGGTACTGTATTGTCGGAAGGTAGTCAGTATGTGGTTCGAAACGTGCGAGATGGCATGGTCAATGTCGTCGGGTGAGGTAAGTGGGAGATGGGAATCCACCTTCTTACTTAGCCGGGAACTGTACCCTCTCCAGTCCGTCTTTATAGACGGGGTAGGTTTGAAATCGTGAAGGAAGGGGCCTAGGTAGGAGGAGAAAACTATGGGGAGATGGTCCGAGGTTAGCTCGAACCAGGGGTGTTGAGTGGTGATTTGGATAATAGAGAAGTGAAGGACAATGTCGAGGATGTCGTGGGGAACATTGTCAACTAGATAGGTAGGTCCAGACGGAGGAGGAAGGATGAGGTTAAGATGTTGTGCANTGAAGGAAGGGGCCTAGGTAGGAGGAGAAAACTATGGGGAGATGGTCCGAGGTTAGCTCGAACCAGGGGTGTTGAGTGGTGATTTGGATAATAGAGAAGTGAAGGACAATGTCGAGGATGTCGTGGGGAAAATTGTCAACTAGATGGGTAGGTCCAGAGGGAGGAGGAAGGATGAGATTGGGATGTTGTGCAAGGTAGATTGCCAGAGTCTCACCACCGGCGTTACAAACTGTGCAACTCCAGTCGGTATGGTTGCAGTTGAGATTTCCAGCAATGACGATGCAGTTACCCAGACTCTGGAGAGAGACAAGGTCCGCACTGTCGAGAGTCTTTTTAGGCCTCCGGTACGCAGACACCAGAATGACTGGACCCCTTGGAGTGACAAATTCCAAGAGAAGTAAGAGGAGGAAGTGGAAGACGAGAATGAGGAATAGATTTTCGAATAGCGATGGCTGTACCGTCGTGGGGGTTGAGATTTGGTATAGCTTAGGGTCTATCATCACGATAAATGTGATAGCCCGGAAGAGAAAATTTAAGTGAGGGAGTAAGCCATGTCTCCTGAAGGAGAAGGACATGGATAGAGAAGTCAGAAAGAAAATGCCGGATTTCAGAGGTCTTCAAGATGGAGATGCCGTGACAGTTCCACGACGCAAAGTAGGTGATAGATTGGGATGCCATTTAGAAGAGAGCAGAAACAGCCGTTAAGGCAGTAAGTGCCTTGGGGAGAAACGGGCCAGGGGCGGATAGTATAGGAAGTACTTGTTTAACTGCGTCAATAATAGCACGCAGATCAAACTGTTGCAAGAGTGAGAACAGTTCAGATAGAGTCTGAATGTCCCCGGCGGTGATCCCGCCGAACAAGGAGGAAGCCGATACAGAAGAGGACGTATGAGGAGGAGATGGAAGAAGAGGAGAGCCCTGAACAATGTCAGCAAAAGACACCGACATTGGTCCTGGAAAAGATTCTGTTGTCACAGTTGGCGTGCTGCGGCATTGACCCTATGTGTTGCCTGCGCCGACTCACGTTTTTTACGAGCTCGAGTAAGCTTTTCCGCTCGGCGTTGCTTGAGCGCAAGAAAGGCCGGGCAGCCAGACCATGAGGCGCAGTGGTCACCAGCGCAACTATTACATGTTAGCTTGTTTTGCTGAGGAGTGCAGTTTACTCCTACCCTTACTGTCAGCCGTCGCGGTGATAGAGACTGAATCTACTTTAGTGTTACCGTTCGCATCATTGGTGTCCCTAGCCGATAGTAAGGGCGATATTTTTCAAACCTATTTGTTAATGTCATGAGCCTCCTTTCCTTAGACAGTTTCGGTCGAAAGATATTTTTGGCCGCAGTGTATCCGTCCTCGCACTCCATTGTCGCATTATTATGCGGTCGGGAAGCTGGAATGACCCTGGTCACACATTTAATTATAGTAGTAGAACCGGCATCACTTGACTTACCTGGAAGATCCAGGAAACCGGTTCTCGTCACCGCGTCGTCAGTGCTGATATACGGGTCGGTGTTCACTGATGCCACAGTAGGAGGCACCGCGGAGACGGGCAGCATTTTGGACGAAGAAGCAACAGTATCCATCAAGAAAGAAGCCGGCACTGATGTCATCCTGCAGGCGGGGCGATGCTTCATTCTCGTTCGTCCAGACGAGAAAAGCCACTAAAAGTCCACACGACGATGTCGGCGGAGTAGATGCTTCCTCCGGTAGGCCTCGGAGAAAGCCCTAAAGAATGTTCGTATCAATAGTTTAAATTTAGAAATTTAAAAAAAATTAAAGAAATATGAAAAAAGAAATTTCGATCATTAAGCTCAAAGCAACTACTTCATAATAAGATAAATTTCTCAAGATAAAAAAAACACGAATGCTGCAACCCGCCCGACACGGGTTGCAGTGAAAACTGCAACAACGCACAAGTCCTCTCCCTGGAGGCGCCGCGGGACCACGTGGTCCAAGAGCAAACAAACTACGAAAGACCGAATGCCACGTGACAAAAAACGCGGGAAACGCGGAGCGCACCAGCACACGTCCGTCCACCACGACGGGCGAACTCGGAATGAAATAAATGTAAGTTACCGCGAAGTGTTAAAGCAACTCGACAACTATGAATTATCTTAGCGTAGCGCATTGTCTACGACAAAAGGAAATATTACACACTTTACAAACTAATCACAGCAATTATCACTGAGGTACCAAATACACAAACATGAAGTACACACATCTAAAAATTATAAAAAGAAAAACTCATATTAAAGAGATCAAAAAATATTTTATTTATAGATTCATAAATTATAGATTTTGAGAATAAAAGTTATGAAATTGATGTTATTTTAATAGTAGTGTATCTTAATTATTTTAATGNTTAATAGTAGAGTATCTTCATTATTTTATTAAAATCAATATATCAGATAATTCAAAGGTCGAAGCTAATTCATATCCGCCAACTGGAAGAACCAAATTTCTGGAGCATGAACCGTACACTAAAATCACTTGCCAATTATACGAGTGGATGGTTTCTTAATCTTAATAATTAACAGATTTTAAAATAGAGGACTACATGGATCACCATGATTTTATATTTAAAAAACTATAAACCAATGGACATACTAATATTATTCATTTTTACAAACGAATGACACAAAAACACGTTCCCTAATAATCCCACCAAAAATATAACCTAAACACGCAAGAAATCAATGGACTTACCCGGAAAATATCTAATAATAAAACTTACAGCTAAACACATGACATTAGATAAAAGAGGCATGGTTATGTACACTAATGATAAGAAAAAGGGCCCATTTATTTTTCTAAGTCCCACGCTCTGACCAGTTTTAGATTTGTTAAGTTTGCAACGCTTCTTTCCTGCTCCTTCACCATCCACTGGGAAAGTTTCGTTCGACCAATCGTAGGTCTATTTGAAACGGCTCCCATATTTGGAAGACTAATAGTACCGCTAGTAAATCGTAACGAGATAAAATGTTTCATTACACCGCTATTAAAGAAATATTTTATATTTTTTTATTATACACATTTTGGTCTTCTATAACAAAAATATTCTGTATATTCTTGACTTCAATAAACTTTACCATTCTCTATATTTAAACGACCTCTCGAGATTCGTTGTGTCGCAAGGTCTTCATAGGCATTGTAAAAGATACTAGAGTTTCTGAAAAAAACGTTTGCGTAATACTAAGATAAAATATAGTTCTTAAAAGAATTTGAATATAATTTCACGGTATAGTGTGGAATTGGGATAATTCGAACCACAAATTTCTTACAAATATTCCTATAATTTCTTACATTTATACAGTGAAGTAAAGACATCTGATCTCATTGCCTACAAGTGATGTGTATTGTCGAAAGTAATGTCACAAAATTTGCGATTCTCTTAAGTTTGAAATATGAAAACCATATTTCAGATATGAATAAATAAAAAAAGACCAATTCCTTTTATTTACTCCATTAAATTGAAATGTATTATCTCATATTAATACCATAGGTTCTTTTCTTTATTCATTCCTACATCTTTCACTCTGTCATTCGTTCCTTTTTCCTTTTGTTTCTTTCTTTTCCTTTTTTTCTTTCTCTCTTTCTTTCTTTCATTCATTCATTCCTTCTTTTCGTGTTTCTTTCCGCGTTGTTTCTTTCTTTCCTGTTTATCTTTATTTAAAAATCAAATGTTCCCAATATCTTATCTTATCTGATCAGAAAAACATTACTACCCGAGGTCTAAAACTATCCAAGTGTAATAAAGACTTATAGTTTCTCAACCTCTGTATTTCTATTCTTAGCAAGTCATACAAATGAGAATGCTATTTCAATGCTTCGAATACTGTTAGTTTAATTCAATAAGTGCATAAACCTTTTTTCTTTATTAAATTTTGTGCTCCATATGATAAATCTAGATGCTATATGAATGTATTTTCATTGAAAATATTGTTTGGATATAAATTAGACATCTTAAGGCTTATCTATATCCTATTCAATATTTTTATTAAAATCAAGTATACTTTTACATAGTTCCAACTTCACTAATGTTGGTGAGCGTAGTAAACAATGCTATGGTGTATTAACATATCACACTTAATTTTCAGTCAGAATTCGAATCTCTCGAATTGCCTTTTGTATTATTGTTTTCTTTAAATATTTGTAGAATTGATTGCTTTTTAATTCAATACTGAATAATTTCTGCATGGGTTAATTGAAATTAAAAAAAACTTTAAATTATTCCTTGTGAAATATATTATTGAATACTCTCATTCACAAATGAACAAACTAAAAATAACTTAAGAGATCAAGCATAGAAATAATTTAAAAGAAACGTTGAACTAATGAACTAAGGAATACTTAGGAAACGTTTCAACGTAATGCAGATTGAACTTCGAAAGTGTAGCAACTTTATCTCCTTTAGTAGCTAGCCACATTGCCAAATTGGTCGTAATGCGACGTTGCCGCATTGCCAATTGCTCAGCGTATGTTTTAGGATTTTCCTAAGCAATGTGAGAGCATGAATTAAGGTTTTGTTCATTACAGCTTCCAAACAGAAATTACAAGCTGAATTAATGTTTAAACCATTTTCAAAAATCACTTCACAAGTGTCACCGGGATTCGAACCCACTTTGTGGTGACAGAACAATCATAGCAGAGCTTTACAGTTCTCATTCAATTACACTTTTGCTGGAGGAGGTAAAATGTCTGTTGAAAAATTCGAACAAATAAATAGCCACTCAAGTCTGCGTGTTTCAGTCGGTTTGACAATGAATGACATTCTTTTTTTCATGAATTGCCTGTTGCCATACCTTATGGTTTAAGATTTAATAGATTTGTAAGTTACATAAGTAAATGGAGATACGAAATATTTTTTGATGTTGTTGTGGATTAAATTTGTTTTTGTGACTTCTCTTTTTATTATCTTATTCATTTGGAGCACAATATTTAGTTTAGAAAAAGTTGTATGTATTCATTGATTTTAAACTAACAGTATTCGTCGCGATTATTCACTACTGTTAGTTTAATAATTTAAACTAACGGTATTCGTATTTGTATGTCATGCTATGTTTTGATATACGGAGGATGAAATCTTCATGTCTTTGTTACCAAGTGACAGTTTTTGACACGATGGAATAAACAAGATAATTAATAATTATTATTTGGTCATAATAATAAATAACTTTTAAAAGATATGCCAAATATATTTTTATTTCAAAGAAATATTGTGTGTAAAAAATTATATAATTATTCCGAGAGAATAAGGAAAATAGAATAATAATTATCTACTCGGGCACTGTGGCACAATGGTTAAGTAACTGCCCACTAGGAAGATAGTATGTAGAGATCTTGCCGAGTTCTAATCCACTTAGCTTTGTATATCTTATTTTTCGTTTCAAACTGTTATCTATAAGACTAAACATCTTCTACACACAATATTTAACGTTGATCTGTTTGGGAGCTGTAATGAATTAAGCCTTAATTCATGCTTTCACATTGCTTAGGAAAATCCTAAAACATACGCTGAGCAATTGTCAATTCTGCAACGTAGCATTACGACATAATTACACTATGGCAACGTGGCAGGGTAGTTTACGACAAAGTTCATCTGCCGACGAGACGACAAAGTTTCTATAAAATAATTTCTATTCATGTTCTCTTTAAGTTTCGATATTTTAGTTTATTCATGTCTAAATGAAAGTGTTCAATGATATATTTTACGAGAAATTTAGAAACGTTTTTCAAAATTTCAATAAACATGTGCAAAAAATTTTTATACTGAATTTAAGCAAATAATTTATATTTAAAGAAAACAATGATACTAAAAGAAATTCACGAGTTCGTAATTATACCGCAAGTTTTAAAACTATATTTTAATAAAAATATTGAGTAGAAAACGGGTCTAATATATATCCAATCCATATTTTCAATAAATATTTATTCATATAGCATCTAGATTTACATCATTATACATTTGGAGAACAATATTTACTAAAGAAAAAGGTATATGCCCTATTAATTTAATCTAACAGTTTTCGTAGCAATAAAGTAGCAATCGGATCTTCCAATTTTACTACGCTTCATAAACTCAAATTCTCCGTCTACAGAGTAACACGAGGCTGTCTTATCAGCTATGGGATTTCAAACCTTTCTTCTTATACTCGTAGATGAAAGAAATAATTTCAACCAGGAATACCTAGGATTTGCGCAGGTTATTTACACATCCGTTTTACTTGAACACAAATGCTTCTTCATTTGAAGTATACTTTTGAAATATATTCAAAAACTGTTCCAACTATTTAATTTTTTTAAATATACTGTATTCATAGTGTAATTAGTATATGTTTAAACCGCATTGTTCGTCACAAAAACACAAAATATCTGCCAAAACAACGTATCTTGACACAGCGCCCGCTGTAGTTAACCTGGAGCAGGTTTTTAACAAGAAATAAATATCAAGAATATCACATCAAAAATAAAAAACACACCTATTGTTGAAGCAGAATTTTGTTAATTTTGCAGAACTACGCTAGCGCAGAACCCACATGTAAACGGGAGTTGACTGATCGCTTCAGGTGCTTTCAATTCTCTACCTGCACGATCATTTCGAAACACGCATTATCGGTAAAATTTGGAATAGATGCAGTGAAATAATTTCCACTCACATCACGTACTTTTTCCTTTACCAACGGTGACAATCCAAAGAGTGTGTTTGTAGATATGTCATTTTAATGTTATTTTTAAAGGAGAATAAAAGATGGTGTGCAACTCATTTTTCTAATTGTATTTGTAATCTTCCACCCACACGAACGTCCTTAGTCGCGAATTCACATCCAATGACGGTGTATCATTTCGAAGCGTTTGAAGGTGTGCCCTACTTCATTTGCTGAACTTTCTTGTTACATTTTGCTTAGCTCCGTATTTTATTTTTCCATTATTTTGATGGTAATGAGTGACACCATTTTGTTGATTTTTAACTTTTTTTTTGAGTTCAGAACTATATCAGTTGGAAACGTAGAAATAGTATTGTAAATATTACATTTTACACTTTCAGATTTCTTTGTCAAGAAAGATAAGTAGAGTAACGAAGTTGCATGAAAATACAAAACACACGGACGCATGGATATTGAAGAAGTATTTAAAATATAAAAGAGTATCAAATATTTAAAAAAATTATTAATAGATGCAATTAACGTTCTTTAATTGAACTATGAAATTTAAAGGAAGAGAAAGAGAGAAGTAGGAACAAAGAAAGAAAACAAGAATCTGTGGTTGTATTTCACAATTTAAATTGAATCAATTAATGAAAGAGATTTCAGTTTTAGTTATATTTGTTGTAATCTAAAACACGTTTCTTGTAATATTAATCTCGGATCATGATTTTATAAACTGCACGATTACAACCAGCTATATTGTAGATCATTATATTTTTAGAACATGTAATTTATTTGTTCATTAAATAGTTTTATATTATTTATAACTCGAGAATTAAACTTTTGTGTTATTAGTTCATATTTTAAACAGACGTTTTCAATATTTATTTAACTCCTTTTCACATATATAAAAACTTAAGAGAATCGCAAATTATGTGAAATTATTTTCGACAATACACATCACTTGTAGGCAATGAGATCAGATGTCTTTACTTCACTGTATAAATATAAGAATTTATAGGAATATTTGTGAGTACTTTGTGATTCGAATTATACCAATTCCACACGATATCTTGTAATTATATTCAAACTCTGTTAAAAACTATATTTTATCTTGGTTACGCAAACGTTTTCTACAGAAACTCTAATATCTCTTACAATGCCTCTAAAGACCTTGCGAGACAACGAATCTCGAGAGGTCGTTTAAAAAATAGAGAATGGCAAAGTTTATTGAAGTCAAGAATATACAGAATATTTTTGTTATAGAACTCCAAAATGTGTATAATAAAAAATTCAAAATATTTCTTTAATAGTGGCGTAATGAAACATTTTATCTTGGTACGATTTACTAGCGGTACTATTAGTCTTTCAAATATGGGAGCCGTTTCAAATAGACCTACGATTGGTCGAACGAAACTTTCTCAGTGGAAGGGGAAGGAGCAGAAGAGAGGCGTTGCAAACTTAACATATTCAAAACTGGTCAGAGCGTGGGACTTAGAAAAATAAATGGGTCTTTTTTTGTTATCAGTAGTGTAAAACAAGTAGTAAAATGTTGTTGAATTCGTCAATGATGGGAGGTAAAATTGAACATGAAAGATCATAGTGTTGGTTAGATTTTCACTGACCAGTGAAAGGAATGTGAGCTCATAGTTACAATCTTGTTGCGATTGCAAACACTCTGTTCGCTAAGAGCATCCCAGGCATTTGGAAGATGTGGGAGGAAGCGACGGTATGGGGATCCATCAGTAGTATTTAAAGTTTATATGATCACACGGTTACCATGATCACAAAAAAACCATATTCACGACAGGTTTAGATGGTAGCATCACATGTTTGAAGGAAATGTATAGTTTTCCCTCACGCTAAACACGCTTCACAAAATGTTAATGACGGACGCTGTTATGAACCGATTTTGACTTGACAAAGTCTGAAGAGAAACTGATGCTTGAGCTAATAGCTTCGAGGTCTTCCCAATTAACACGACGGAATACACTCCCGCTCAAGTACTTTATTACTGAATTGTTTCTTGTGCAAATTAAAGAACTTGATATCATATAAATAATTTATTTAATGTTACAATACAATTAGAAAACTGACATTCCAAATTTGTGGCAATTTTTCATGTAATGAATAGGTATAAATGTACATTTTATTGTCATAAAATATCAAAGTAAAATAAATCTCTCTAGTACCTGATAAACGTATTTAAGCCTTTTAGATCTATTGATTGTATTAGATAATATTATCAGCTTCTTGTGGAAATACACCAATAAAACTGCACGTTAAAAATCAAGAAATGGTTTTCTAAGGTATCTCGTAATAAATTATGTTTAGGGGTGCTCGTCAAGAGCACGCAATATTTTCCTCAAGTACCTTCACAAATGCATACACTAAACTGACTGCCCGTCGAAGATCAGATTATTATCTCACAGGAGATGCTAGACAATGGAGACAAGACCTGTGCTTAGATTAACCAGAAATATATTTGGTGCATACAAGTTTATTGGATGAAACCGAAGTTGAAATTACACTTTCACAAACGATTTAGAGTTGCTTAATACAAAATGATAATAATCAGAATAATATTGAAATCCTAAAATAAGGATTACAATTGCCAAAAGAAGGTATTCAAGCGAATGAACGCCCTAAGATAATTAATCAAAGGGGCAAAAATGTTTCAGAAGCTTCTCACGGGGTACAGAAATGGAGTGGGTAATTTATCATACCCGATCATAGGGATTATTAAGTAATTGAGTGTAGTTGACCTCAGATGGTCGAATAATAATTAAAATACTAGTTAAAGCAGTGCGTTCCCGTAGGCACATATGATCATGTGCCGCACCGGTACTACACTCGACTTAGGCGTAGAGCAAGAAAAAAATTTAAACAATTGACATAATTGTACCAATATTCGATAAAAATTTGGGGATTAGGAACAATACAGGGAAATTAGAAACAAAGCGAATATAGCGGTCAAACAGTCGAAACAGCAGAACTGGGAAGAATTCGGAAACAAAGTCAAAGAGTCTGTACCGGCGNGTCTGTACCGGCAAACCATTAATGAACTGAGAAGAAAATATAAAAATCCAGTGAGAAATATAATAAAGAGTGATGGTGAAATGAATCACATCCCGAGAGAATCTTAGAAGTTTGGTAATTCTATTACATTGCTTTTAGGCGCAAATGACGTAACTTGGAACAGTTAGTTATTTCGGGATAGCAACTTGTATATTTTTGAGATTCGAATGATCTGGGTAGATTTCCAAATTAATTGATAACACCAGTATTTATATCTGTGTGTAATTGTTGCTTTAAGATAGCAATAACTCTGTAATAACAAATTCAAACTTGTATTTATGATTTGAGTGTTCGTTCAAATTTGTAAATACGGAGATTTCAATTTAACTTGTATTAAAGGAATATTTTATTGTTATTACACGTGTGTTTGATTGCTTGGAAAACAAAGCTGGTGGCAGCGAACTTTACCATAAAGGTTGTGGTTTATGGTTGTATCCCGTTTTTACCCAAAAAATACCCACATCGCATCTGGACTTCTGGTGTGGTGTAACATGTATGCAATATACATATCCTTTCTTCTACTTAGAGCTTTATCTATGAGTGTTCCGATTAGGTGGATATGGTCTTGGGTCTGTCTAAATGATCGGAATACGGCTTGTTCTTCCTCAAATTCCTATTCAACAAATCTTCTTAGTTTGTTTTCAATTATTCTGGAGAATACTTTGCTCACACAGGAAGCCAGAGATATAGCTCTGTAGTTTTCACATCTCCAAGTGCTACCTTTTTTATGGATGGGTATAATTATCTTGTTTTCGCCCCGAGTCACCTGCCACAATATTCTGCACGATTAGTGACCTCTTTTCCTGTCTCTCATCCGTTATGTTTTGTTTCTCTATGCCTTCAAGTCTCTGAATACTTAGTTCATAATCAGATCTTGTCGGAGCTTTCTGCCACAAATGTCCTAGACCGGTAGTTTCGATTATAGTTCTAACTTTTTGACCCCACCCATTGTTACATGTTAACTCGTAGCAATCGTATATATTGTTGTTCCTTTCCCCGTTTCTTACTGAAACCCAATATTTAATGGCCCTCATCTTAATTTGTACTTCTAACGGTAAAACTCCGAATTCCCAAAGAGTACCGCAGTTAGCTGTACTCGGCGGTACGCCAACAAAATTTTAAAAAAATTGGTTTTGAAGCGAATTAAGTGATGTGCAATCTCCAACACCCCATTTTTCACCTCCATACGCTTCTGCAGGTACGAATAGTGACGTGTACATCGTTACTACAATCCTAGGATCAATGTCAGCGATGGTACCAGTACTTGTTTGGGTTTCATTTAGAACATACATGCCTTTTTGTTTTGATTTTTGTATATGTCTTGACCAGGTTACGTTCGTGCTTATTTTGACCCCTAGATAAGTGTAATCTTTAACTTTCTCAAAAGGTTGACGTTTGTAATTCCAAATTTCATTTTTACTAAACATCTATCCGTTGTTGAACACCATGACTTTAGTTTTATGTATGTTTATATGTAGAGACATTTTATCACAGAACAGCCCCAACGTATGTAGACCTATCTGATGTCCCGACGGTGTTGTGGAGAATAGAACGAGATCGTCCGCAAATAGCGACCCCGGTATTTGTTTCGGTTCAGGAGGAGCACCTATTGTTGGGGCATCTGTGGATGCCTCACATAATTTTTCTATTATATCGTTAATAAATAATATAAATAGCAACGGAGAGAGAACACACCCCTACTTTACTCCCCGAGTTACTTGAAAAGTTGAAGTTAGTGTAATATTTTTTGTTTTAACGCATGCATTGTCTGAGCAATATAGAACTTGCAAAGTACGTAGGAATTTTTTTGACACTCCCTTGCCCGCTAATACACACCAAAGGATGTCTCTGTTTACGGTGTTCAAAGCTTTTTCAAAATCTACGAACACGCTGTACAGCTTTCCGCGTTTCTTTCGAGTTTCTCTCTCGGCTAAAGTGTTTAAAAT
>NNCF01131908.1:34333-47388 GCA_002313205.1 Laupala kohalensis | reverse complement strand
TTTCGTGTACCAGAATTTCAATGTCTGTCAATTTGTTTGAAAGGGATTGGACATTATGATGAAATATAATTATTTTATTTTCGCAAAGAGTTTGTGACTCACGAGAAATGGAATCGACGTTAGATTGTGGAGAGGAATTTGAAATTGGTACAGCTCCTAGTTCCGGATGAAGCCCGCACACAGCACCTTTCAGTCAGCAGTCCGGTAACACGGGTTCATCTTTACTATAATATATGGAATAGGGACTAACATATATACATACCTTCATCAGACAAGTGTCGATGTTGTCTTAACCTTCTTTAATTCACCCACCACCACAAAGATGTGCGAACATGTAACTCCTCTCTCGGCTCACTTAACCGCGAGAAAATAACATTTAAATACTGTAGTCTATCTTTATAACAATTCTCTCTATAACGATGAAATGAACGAGGGTTGTTATGTTTTGCCATAACAAGGGAATGCCGCAAGGAAACCATATTGGAGCCGGCGGAAAATGAAGCTACGGAGGCGCTGTTGACGGGTGACGCGTCGATGGCGAAGAAGGAAGACACGCGACGGGTGATTCATGGTCGTTGGGAGGAGGTGGAAGAGGCAACGATGGTGGCGACGGAGGCGGCGATGATGGACGCGACCACGGGGGCGAGGGATGCGGTGACCGTGGAGAGGGAAGAGGTGATGCCGGCGAGGGAGAATGATCCGGTGACTACAGGGAAATTGAGAGCTTTTCTATGTCGACAATGGGAATAAATTTAATTACCACTAATAGGGTAAGAGGGGTTGTGGGGGGTCTTTTGCGGCTGCTGCAGGTGAATTGTAGAAATAAAACGTTACAGTACGATACTTTATTAGACTTGTACGATCCACACATAGTTATAGGTACAGAATCGTGGCTTCACGTTAAAATTAATGATGCAGATATATTTAGATCAGGAGATGCAATTTATCGAAGGGACAGAAAATAAAATAGGAGGAGGGGTTTTTATTTGTATTAAAAATATTTTCAACAGCTCTTTAATATTCTCAGATGGTTACCATGAATTGTTAGGCGTTCAAATTGAAAACAAAGACTGCGAAAACAAATTTAAAATTGTCGCAGTATATACAGCACCGAATACATGTAAAGGAATACTCGAGAAAATTAAAGTACTCATCGTTATCGATAATAGTTTTAGGAGTCATGTAATAATCGGAGGAGATCTAAACTTTCCAGAATGAAGATGGGAAGGAAAAGTTGATGCGAGAGGTGATGCACAATTATTAGCGAACGACTTGGTATGGGAAAGGGGGTTAACACAGGTAACACCAGCGCCGACTAGGGGAGAAGCTTTACTGGATGTTTTCCTCGTTAAGCCCGATGATTTATTTCTCTCATCCGCGGTAATACCAGGTATAAGTGACCACAAAGCAGTTCTACTAGAATTACAATGGGCAACTCACTTAAAACTAAATTCCACAGTGACTAGGAAAATATTTCAATACGGAAAAGCGTACATAAATGCAATTCAAGAATTTTTATATTTTAATAAAACTAAGTGGAACATTGAAGAAATATGGAGAAATTGTATATTGTTAATCACGGACGCTACACATCTATTCGTTCCAATCAAAACAATTAAATCGAACTCAGATTCCGAATATTACACCCCAAAAATTAGGAAACTTAAAAGAAAAGCAAGAAGGGTTGGGGCGCAACGCAGGGCAAACGTAACACTAGAAAGTAAATTCAAAAGTTTATCTAAAGAATTAAATAAGGAAAAAATCTTAGCTCGAAATAAGTTTCTTAGTGATATTTTAGGCAGGGAAAAGGAAGGTAAACAGAGGTTTTACCGATATGCCAGAAACCTTAGGGGAAGGAAAGAAGAAGTGCCTTCCTTGAAAGATTCGGAAAATAACAATTCGAAAGTATACAAACCTGAAGATAAAGCTAATCTATTCAATAAATACTTCGCGTCAGTGTTTAGTGATAATTCTGAAGTCACAACAATAGAATGTAACTTAGGATGTAATTCCTTTAGAGTCAGAGCGGGTCATATCAGAAAGAAAAGAAAGTTAAAGAATAAAAATCGGTAGGGTCAGACGGGGTTACCACAGAAATTTTAAAGTTAGGAGAGGAAGCGATAGTATCATATCTAACTTGTATTTTTGAAATCTCAATTGATAATACGCAAATACCACAAGACTGGAAGAATGCAATCATAGTTCCGATACACAAATCAGGTAGTAAAACTTCAGTATCAAATTACAGACCTGTGAGCTTAACATCGGTTGTATGTAAGATAATGGAACACTTAATAGCAAAATTATTTAAGAGAAGAGTGCAGTAAGACGGCTCTATTACATGACAAACAACATGGGTTCCGACCAGGGTACTCGTGCGAAAGCCAAATAATATCGTTATGTCAGGACGTTAGACAAGGGGCAGAGCATATATGCAGTCGTCATAGATTTTTCAAAAGCGTTTGATTTTAGTACCTCATAATCTGTTAATTCAGAAAATATCAAATACTGGCATAGATAGAAGAGTAGTAGAGTGGATCCGTGAATTTCTACATAATCGGAAGCAAAGGGTTAGGGTTTCGGAAATACTTTCGAAAGAAGTAGACGTCACTTCAGGANATTTTAGTACCTCATAATCTGTTAATTCAGAAAATATCAAATACTGGCATAGATAGAAGAGTAGTAGAGTGGATCCGTGAATTTCTACTTAATCGGAAGCAAAGGGTTAGGGTTTCGGAAATACTTTCGAAAGAAGTAGACGTCAGTTCAGGAGTGGCACAAGGCAGCGTTCTCGGACCTTTACTATTTATAGCATTTATCAACGACCTGCCTGAGAAACTAAGTTCAAATATTAGATTATTACCGAACAATAAACAACACGGAAGACAGGATAACATTGCAACGAGACCTTGATGAAATCACAAATGGGTAACTATAAATCAAATGAAAATAAATTTAGAGAAGAGTAAAGCTATATGTTTCACTCGTACCCGCTTAAGGCAAAATTGATCCTATGAAATCAGTTCATATCCAATATCGGAAGTAAATTCATGCAAATACTTGGGTATCATGTTTAAGAATAACTTGGAGTGGTCTGATCAGGTTAACAGGCGTTGCACAAAAAGCTTGGAAGTCTCTAAATTTCATTAAACGAATTTTAAAGAAAGGCAGTAATCCGACAACAAAAGAGTTAGCATACACAACCCTTGTTAGGTCTCCACTGGAAAATGCATCGGCATGATGGGGACCTTATAGAAAATATCACATAGAATAATTAGAAAAATTTCAGAAAAAAGCTATTAAATTCATAAACATGGGTAATAATGCGAATAATTATATAAAAATAGAACCTCTCCAAATTCGTAGAACTGAGCGCGACTGGGTTGTTTGTTCAGTACACTTAAAAACGAACCAGTTCGGCGAGATGTCAAAGAGCGTTTAGAAAAACCGACTAGATTGGGTAGACAAGATCAATTTTTCAAAATTCGTGAAAGGAACCAAAAAACTGACGTAGGAAGATACTCCTTCCTCAATAGATCAATCAGGGACTGGAACAATTTGCCTGCGGTTGTCGTGGAAGCGCTATCGGGTTCAGCAACCTCTCTTAAATTCAAAAAAGTTCAAAGAAAAAGGGAATAGACAAATTAAATGGATTAGGCTGGTTCGGGAAGAATGGATACGTTAGTGTAGATGGGAAGCTAATGGAGTAATAGTGGGTAGTGAAGTGAAGTGATACGAGGGAAATAAATGATTTAGAAAAGGTAGGAAGGGAAATGTGAAGTGAAGTACATGAAAGGGGTAAATAGAGTGTTTGGGTCATCAGTACAATTTTTAAAAAAATCTTACTGCACATTTTATCAATTATTTCGATGTTTCAGGTAAAAAGTTTTTCTTGTATATTTAATACTTTAATATTAGTTGAATCATATAGTTTAGTAATTTATTTACCAATTTTTTATTTCAATTCTCTGTGATATGTATTTTTGAATTGTATTTTCTTATATACTGTCACCGGGTAAGATCTACCCAATTGCAGTAAATAAATATTTTAAAAAATATATAAAAACCAATGCGTTTATTCTATCTCTATACCGATATTGATCTCTCTCTCTCTCTCTTTATAACGATGATATTTTAGTCGTTGAAGACGTTTTACTTCAAGGTTTAATCGCTTCAGTTCTTTGCGGTTTCAAGACAAAGTCAGATCTGTGCGTTGAAAGGGGAAAAAGAAGCAAACTAAGATCTCGGGGTTCTTCCGTTAATCTAAATAGAGTAGAAAAATAATAGTGTATAACAGGAGGAATATACATAGATACAGCAGAAAATCCTAAAACAGCTTTTTTTCAATTGTAATGTAAGAAAATAATTGCAACATTTGATGGAATAAATATTTGTTGTGTAACTGTATTTTTTAAACGTAATAAATAAAGTTTTTTTTCTGTCTATCGATTTTTTTCTACGGCGATGAAAACGCCTAGTCCCTTGAAGATCGTTATAGAGAGAGAGGACTAACTACAAGATCTCAAGCCAAACTCACATTAAGAAGCCAGATTCAAGAACTTACAGATCGACAAGAATTCGGCAAATAAACCTCGCATAGCTACCGTAGCAAAAGCGTGACCAGGAATTAAACCGTGATCAATAATTATCCGTGTATAATCTCCAACAAACTTGAAATTCTTCAATTCCGCTTATTACGTAAACCGTATAAACTGACTTATTCGTTCCTTACTCTGTAAACGTCCACTTTCAAGGTTGGATTTACCTACAAGCATAAGAAGGACATTTTAAGGACTTCCTATGCTCAATATACGAGTACATACTTATTTCAAGAAATTTTATAAATAATAAAGAGTTCAAAGAATAATTATTAAATTTTTAATGTGCTTAAATTCCCAGAAAGTATCAGCAACTAAATAAATTTTTCGAAAAATATTGACGTCAGAGTAGAGAATCATAACCCGTTACAAAAAAGCTAGACTAGTTAGCCATACTTAATGTTTTATTATTTGTAGTTCACAATTTATGTTGTTTAATTTTTAACCGTTTAATAAAAGTAATGTCAATGCTTCAAAATCAGTTTGAATACATTACTCTGGTGAAACAAAAGCACGAGAAAACTCTTTCTTACGCTAACACACTGCTAATCATATCAACTGCTTTATTCAGGCATTTTGGTTCCGATCAAATGATTCATTTCTGTACGTCAACTAACAGCCATTACATCTATTCTCTTAAAGTTATATTTCATTTTCTTAGTACATTGTAGAAATAAAAGCTGTACTTTGTCACATGACAATTAGAAAACTTTCCCAATACAAAATTATTGAGTAAAAAAAGTACTAATTTATATGCTTAACTAAATAGAAAATTATACTTTCTAGATAAACTCAAGGTTATTTTTTCAAATCAGAAAGTTTACAAAATATATATTTCCCATCAATTATTTAATGATTAGAAAAAAGATTCTTTCGTTTAAATTTCTTTGTAATTCAAAAATATTTACTCTGATTCTTTTATACACGTCCATTATGAAAACAAGTTACATAAATCATAAAGTTATGTTGCCGCTGTTTCTTGTTATAATTTGTTTACATCTGGTGACGACTCAAACCACGAGTCGAAACTTTGTGTTCCAGAAAAACACAAATATATTGATAGTCCACAAAAGGTCCTAATTCATAATTTATATATTTATTTATATGTTTAGTCTAATGCTTACCAGAAGCATAATTAATTTTTTTATAAGTTCACAAATTCGATTGTCGATTTTGCTGTTGGATTTTGATTAACCTCAAACGAAACAATTAACAATGTAAGTGTAAATAATTTACATTTCTTTATACAGAGTAAGTATTTATCGTATCTACCAGTAAACTTTGGATACAGCATTAAGAATTCATAGAGATAAGAAAAATGCATTTCTAAAAGAGCACTTAATATTATTTTTAATTTTCCTCTTACGAACATAAAACATGACTTCGCGAACTTGATCAAATAATTGGGCAAAACGAGAAAGATACTCATATATGCGTGTTTTTAGGGGGGTCAACAGAAATATCGTTTTCTGACATAAATAATATTTAAAAGATATTGACGTTGACGGTTTTCTTTGCTGCACGGTCGCTCTGTTTAGACAAGCGATCTCTAGAGGAAACCTAAAAAGTTAATGAAAAGTGTAAAAGATTTTTTGACTCATTTGCATTCAAAGCCATTCCAATCAAAACATTGGCAGATATAATATTAAAAAAATCCCCCAAAACATGAAATACCAATATTTAAATACGTATACTTTTCCCTTTGACCGCTGAAAGATCGCTTTCATGCACTTTAAATTGTGACCAATTTAATTTCATATTGCATTGAATTCATGCGAAATTTTGTACACATTAGATGTACGTATACTGGAGTAATTAATTATTTATTAAAAGTAATTGTAAGTAATTATTTTTATGCTAAACGTTTACAACACATGCACACATGCACACATGTACGTCGCGCGTGTAAGTACAAATACGTCGCACATTCTCAAAGTAAATAAAGGGGTGGACGTATTTAAAAGACTCCAATCATTGTCATGATAATTATTTATCATAACATATTATATGGATTTAGTTGGAAAAAATATATTTATATTGCATGTGTGAAAAGAAATGTGCAAATACAATTGTGAATATACGTCCTCCGGTATTCCATCAATAACATTGAAATCGTTAGAAATAACATTGAACTAGGTATAAGTGTAATTACACGCAAAATAGTATTTGCGTTTTTGAAAATAAGTATTCTAAAATGTGTTATGAAATGTGATCATGATTATTTCAGTAATCGTAGAAAAAATAATTACTTCGCTCCCCTTTATGAGAAAAAATTAATTCTTAAAGTATGTATATTCCGTCGCTTACCTGGGTCCCAGACTTCCATTACTGGGCCTCCAAATGGGTCGTCAAAATTCATTCAAAGACTTAAATTAAAATTGAATATTTATAAAAATAGTTATACAACAGTGAAATAAATAATACTTCAGATTATTGTTAAATACGTATACAATATTCCAGTGAACTGGATTTTGTGTTGTACATACAAGTTGACATATTTATGTGGGCATGAGAATTGAAATTCGGAGACCCTAAAAAGACTATTGTCTTGAGCTTTGATAGGTGGTGCACCGCTGGATACGAAGAGAGATCTGGCTCCCATGTATAACTCAGGTCACAAGAATACAAAAATACACGCGAATCACATTATGATCTGTATTGTAGTATTTAAATCACATGACTCCCATTCGAATAATTTAACAGACTTCGCGTAAGTTCTTGTTTAAGTGAAGGTAGTTGTAACGTCAGAACCTAAACATTCGAGAGGTTTGTGAATTATTAATATTTTGACGCATTTTCACTAGCCGGACGCTGCTAAGAAGTTCCGTCTATCCCGACGCCGCTAAGACGGAAGTGTGACGGGTTTGGGACCCAAAGCTAAGCCTTTCCCTGTAAGGTGCAATTGTCTGACCCGTTTCCTGCAATACAGGAAACAAAAGGGAGTACCCGGCGAAGAAGCTGACCCACGCGCCCTCCCCTTTGGTATTTCATTATTTCTGAAGGATGGATTTGACCAAGGCGAGGCCCACTATGGAATGTCGGTGAAAAGAAGAATGTTAGGACGTGGTGAATGGAGGACTTTTACCGGATGCTGAGACAGTGGCCATCCCGGGAAACAACCCTCCGGGCGCTTGGCTGGTGTCAACGGCAGCTTGACCTACCGGTGAAGACACGGCGTTCTCAGAATGGCCAAGGGGTGAACAACGATTTTAAGTACTCATTGTGGCAGCGAAGGCGTCGTCACGTGACCTCCGCTTCCGTATATATTGGGATGATTGAGAATCCTCGAGGACTTTTTACGTGTGAGTTGAGTCCGCAGGTTACGTGCGATGTGACCTGGCTCGCATCGGTCGCAGAGACTCGATTAATCATGAGGCTGCTGCGGTAGTCTTGGTAAACTGGTTACTAGTTAGGAGTGACGTAACGTGTAACAGTTCAACGTGTAATTTTGGAGGTTCATATAACCTAGAGGGTTTTTACAAATTAGTTGTCTTCAACTAAATTTATCTATGTGTAATTAATGCTTTCTGATAGCATTACTTGTGTAGTAACATATTTATATATGTATTAATGATTTTGGGAGTTTGTCTCCGTTTGTAAATTCAGTTTTTTATTCAATTTGTATTAAATCATTAATTATTGTTATTACACATGTGTTTAATTGCCCGGGAAACTGGGCTGGTGGCAGCGACGAAAACTACCATAGGAATTGTGGTATTTTTGTGGATCCCGCTTCTACAAAAAATACACACACCGCATCAGGGCTTGTGGTGTGATGTTACAGTAGTGTTTAGTGCGAAGTGCTGCCGGGACCGGTGGGTCAATAGGTGGCACTCCATTAATTTTATAAATATCAACTCAATAATGCCGGTTGATTTATATATGATGAGATTTGTGTTAAGTGTATATCAAATCGCTAGTTTTTTTGTTCTCATATCTTTGTTACCACGTTACCTCGAGACAATTGAAGGGGTGAGTGGATGAAGTAGGCATGTAACTTTTTTTTCAAATTGAGTTATTGTCAGGGATGAAAAAGGTATGAATTGGCCTGTTTTTGGTACTTGAAACAACTCTCTAGGAGCCTTATTAAGCTGGATACTATTGTAATGAGGTAGGTATGTGACAACAAAATAGTATATTTCTGATGCAAGAAGGATGTATGTAACATAAATTACCAAATACCTCCTCCTTCCTGCAGTTATTAATTTTTACCAAATATATCTCTAGTGGATAAAGGAGGTATGTAATGTAAAATATTCCTTCGTATATACCATGTACCTAAGGTGGTATGTACAATATATATTTTATTCTTGTTTTAAACTTCAATTAAAACAAAAATTCTGACTGAATAAAATTTTTACCACTTACATGAATAGTATATTTTAGTGAGAACTTAATAAAATAATAACAAAAATTACCGCAATGACAACTTTAAGGTTAAATATCTCAAAACACATTTGCTGTTACATACCCCCTTCATCCACTCCTTCAATTATCAAACAAAAAATATTTTACCCTTGAAAAATTCTTCTAACGTTTCATATGAAGACCACAAATATTAACATTGCTTATGATTGAGAAACTATATTATGCTTATTAAAAAGTTGAGAAACCATTATTCCCGCTCAGAATTGGGATTTAAACTTTCAAAGTTTAGATACTAACTACCTGGAATCAAAGCTAAAAAATGTTCCTGATTTCGTATCCTCTTTTCAATAACTGGCCATTTAAAAGTTTCCATTTTCACCAGCCGAACAAAAATTCTTACGGTAGGAGGTGAATATACTAGATCGGAGCTCATATTGTCAGCTCCAGGGATGCTAGCTTTCTAAAACTTCCAAACAAAATGCACTTTCTACTCGTTCAGAGAACCTTTTATTAAATTATTGATTTTAATAATGTGGGCGGCAGCGACCAAAACAAGATTCTTCTAACACGAGTAGAACGCCCACGTAAGAAAGATTCGGCAATCTCGCAATGCTGGCTTTGGCCTCTCAACGTTCACGTGGTCTTTATGTTCCTCTCATTAGCTTTCTTTTGTTGCGAGGAGAATACGTAGATACAAGCTCACAGCTATCATTGTCAACAATTAAAAAAAAATTGTGTTGCTTAACCACGTCATCATATTTAAAATACTCGACGTTCTTAGGCAGTTGCAACTGATATCCTCAGGAGCTAATCTTATACTGAACTTAATGTTCAAGATCCAATATTTCAAATATGACGACGCATCTTAACAACCCGAAAAAAGTTTTAATTATTGCTTTTACACGTCATGTACTGTCGTTATAGAAGTCTTGATCGTTTTAGAAGTTATGAGCTTCTTGTCTATGACCATAAAAATATTGACATTATAAACGAATAGTTCTTAAAGTATCGCTAAATCTCTAATATTTTGTTAGAAATTCATTCTTTAGACACCAACGTATAAAGAATATTAAATAATATCTCTTTGAATTCAAATAACCTACATTCAGTTATAAATTATGTTATCGGAAAACGCTTTTGTAACAATTCGTTTCACTTGTAAAATTCAAACTTCACGTGTCTTCAACATACTTTCATTAGGTGTCACGCATGTATTGTCGGAAAGTTACGATAGCGTTGGGTAAATTTCCAGCATCGCATGTCGAGCCTGAGTATTGTATACAATATGAATAAACATACGATTTTTTTCTTGAAAGTCATTGTTTTTCACTTTGATTGAAGAAGCGGATGAATGTTTAGAAAGCTCTTTGTCTCATTGTTGGAGAGGAGACAGTTTTTCTCAGCGCGACAACCACAAGAGCGTTTGTTGAATCACGACCGTTTTTTTGTTGTTTTTTTTGGTGTGGGACTTAAGGGCTCGTCAAGGCCATTAGAGCCCTTCAAGGTTATCGCCCTTAGCAGCTCTGTGCTATTTTTTTACTCGGTAGCGTCGTATTGTGTTTGCATTTGGGGTGCGCTCTCTGCTGAGTTAACTTAGCATGATATAAAACGTAAATATTAATACAAAATATGGTGACAAAAAAGTAGAAATAACACAAACATCTCATAAAATAGTATTGTAAATAATCGACAGTTTTCCGTGACTGTACTTAAACTCCAATTTGATGGATTGGGGTAACACTTTAATATTAAACAAAGAGGCTATTTATTATAAATGTTGCACAGAAACTGAAATTATGTTGACAAAAACAGTAATGGGAGTTTAAGTTTACATACTGAGAGGATCGCGGTTTTATATAATTATTTTATTACATGCATGTGTCATTTCTATTTTTTCTAATCATATTTTGCGTAAATATTATGCTATGTTGATATAACATGTTCAATCGTTATGTTGCAATGTTAATATTTGTTGTTTCAATATGTTTCACCTGACGAAGACTCAAATCTAGAGTCGAAGGTTGTGTTGAAAAAAATAACAAAAAATATCATGAATCGTTCAAAGAAAGTAGCACGAAATTTATTTCACAGTTCTCAATATCTCCCATTGTATTTTTTTTATCTGTAAAATACGCGACATTGTTCCTGAAATCATTATCCACAATACTCATAAGGACTATCCCTTTGTTGTCCATACAAAGTCTTGACATTTCTTCCCACTATCTCTTGGAACAAAATAATGTGAAACAGTTTAACTTGATTACTCTTAGTCAGCTCTTAGTCATGAAATCTAATGATATAAGCGTCAGACTGACTCACTCGCCCCCTCAACGTAGAGAAAGAACTAGAGAGAGAGAAACGTTTGAATAACGTTGTAGAATCACTGACGCTAAATCTTCAATGTATGTATGTAATTGGCCAAACCCCACTTTTGGACAAAATATTTTGTCCCAGGTCAAATATGTTTCTCCTGTGCATTCCAGGACAACAGGTTTGGACTACACTGAATCAGGTCAACTTAGGATAAACTAGTTTAGCCTAAGTGCATTAGGATAAACTAGTTTAGCCTAAGTGTATTAGGAGAAACTAGTTTACCCTAGCACATTTTTAGGGTATACTATTGTGTTGATATTTAGGATTCACTTTGCTCGATCGGGGGCTCCCACACTCCCCTTTTTAATGTCTTCGGTCTAACACATTATTTCTTTACATAACAGTTTCTATAACGTAACAACCTGTTGGAAGATACCATGTTTCTAATTTGGAGATCATTGTATTCACGTTTTTTTTAATGTCAATTCGGACGTAAGGAATTGATTGCAAAATAAAAAAACAGTAAATTGCTAGTACGTATAGAAATCGTTTGGTTGAGCATTTAAGTCCTTGTGGTGAGTTTTTGGTTTATTTCAGTGAATTGGATCAGTTAATGAAGTTCAATACTACTCCACTTCTCAATACTCGACGAGATGCAAAAAGGTCGACTATTTAAGACAATTTCTTCTCCCGAAATTTTTCCAAAATGCCCGGAAATGATTTTTTTAGTTTCAAAAGAACGGATATGAGGATATGATTGTAACGAATCGAATGCAAAAACTGCAAGTCAGATATTATATTATATAACTTAACTGATTTTTAAAAATAATTGTCTATCTTGTATCATTTATGAAGTTGGCAGTCTCCTTCAGATGGTTGTGAAAGTAGTTTTTTGGAGTGACGTAATGCTCGCGTCTTTTAAGAAACGTTTTAGCAGACCTACTCAGCCTGCTGTAAAATGAGTATCAGGGTCTATCTTGGGTACAAACAGGTCGGAGCGAAATACTGACCTCATCTCCTCCTCCTAGTACCGAGGTCAAATAATTGCGGAGCTCTACTCTCCACGAACTCCATAGACCTTCGGGGCCTGTTGTGGGATGGTTTTTTGTTTTTTTTTGACATTATCTGGTTATTTCCATAAAGACTCACATTTTTCGAGAAAAGTTATTACCTTCTGATTCTCAGCATGTTTCTTACTTTCTCATATCAGCTCCCATGCTTTCTTATGGAGAATCTTTTGTGCATCAAAAATTTACTTTATACATTTCAGCTTCTCAGTTTCTATTTTCATCACCTATAGCAGTATTAAAACTGAGTGTGGAGATCAAGCGATGTCCGTAAATCTAGTAGAAATTGATCAGATTTCTGACAGTGAATTGCTCACGGACGCTTGTATACTTTAGTATTTGGTATTTTAAAAATGTTTTATACTTTCGTTGATACATTAAATGCAAAATCTTTTGAGTCATGTCGGGTATTTTAATTGAGTTTTTGTTGTTGTTTATATGCGGATTGGGGGACAGAGCCAGTAGTATGCAGTAATTAAAAGCCATACCAAATTAATTCCCAATTAAGCAATTTGTGTTACGCATTCCGAATCTTAGTTAACGCAGTTAGTCCACCTATTTCCCGTTGCGTTTATTTTGCAAACGTTTACTCCCATTTACGTTACGGCATTACCTTCTGGGGTAATTCCGGTCAGAGTATTCAAACTTTCAGAATACAGAAGAGGATAGTTCGGATAATTTGTAAATCTCACCCCCGAAACTCTTGTAA
>NNCF01131908.1:6302-33790 GCA_002313205.1 Laupala kohalensis | reverse complement strand
TTTATTGTAACAATAAATCGTGAATGTAGTGTTATTTCAATTCTTATGATTTTTAAACACTATACTCAGAATAATCTATAGTTCGATAATAACTTGTACATGTAATTTTTTGTGTAAAATTACAAACATATTGACATTATATATGTATTATAACTCGCAGCTAACTTTTTTATCTTATCTAGGAACTTTTGCTGAAATTTTTTGAATCCGCCCCTGCCTTATGAATTGCCCTTGATCGGAATTTTTGGAATACGTCCCTTGCTTGCTTCCGGAGAGTAAATTAGTTTTTTTCCCTCCACGTGGTCATACGCAGTTTGTACTGTTTTTTGACAATAAATTTATAAATTTCAAACATATTTGGTTCATTTTGTGAGTCAAGAATATACGAGTGATTCGTATGTCCGGTAGTTGATTCACTTTACACAATGGTCTAGATATGATGTGCAGACTAATGGTATGGGATTGAGCAATAAAAAGGCTCGGAAAAAATAATGTTCTATGCATGAGTCTGCGCCACTCCGGAATAATTAGATGGAATATTCTGCAACACGCTGACGTGTTAACCCGATTAACATTCTCAAGAGCATTATGTTTTGAAACTCTATTCTTCATTTTCACACACTCCAAAACGTACACTAATAATAACTGCGATTCGGTATTAACATGTAGACATCCACATAATTGTCTCATTGTGTATTCCAGTTTTGAGAGGAAATTAAAAAAGTTAGATAATAATACGTACGATAATAATACGTACTTGTGAAATAATTTTTTTGTATTAAATTAAAAATTTGTTGATATTATATTGATGACACTTAGCTAACTTTTTATCTTATCTAGAAGTTAGCTGAAATTTTTCAATCCGCTTGTGTCTTAGGGTCATTGATCAGAATTGATGAGATGGTCCCTAGCTTGCTTCTGGAGAGTAAATTAGTTTATTGTCCTCCTCGTCGCCAGATGCTGTTTGTTCTGCATTTTTGACAATAAATTATTTTTTTATTTATTTTATTATGACAAATACGTTTGTCAGCAGGAGAAAAGGTGGAGGTAGAGAAGAACGGAAGGAAGAGAATAACTACAGAGTTTTTGGTAAGGTTTTCTGGTAAGATGGGAAATGTCAATACTGGGAAGACCGGTCATTGAATAGTTTATGTTGCATATTAATTAGAATAACATTCATTAGAACAACAGAATGAAAAGTGGTTTAAACCGTCCAGTGCAGACGGTCTCAAATCTTTTTAAGACTCTGACCACCACCGTCATAATGAAATTCACTTTAATTTATAAGGATTTCATCATCTTCTATTCATTAATCGCGGAATATTTTACACGTTGATAAGTAGCCAAATGGTGATCTTATAAATTTATAAATTTATTGTCAAAAAACAGTACAAACTGCGTATGACCACGTGGAGGGAAAAAAAACTAATTTACTCTAACTAACTAATAAAACTAAATGTGATCGATGATCACATTTCTAGAAACAAACAACTTGCAGAACGAAAGGTCGAAACTTCCCACTCGATACATTCGTGGTTCATCCATGGCGTGCTAAGCGAACTTCGGACTTTATTCAATATGATCGTTTAGAGTACGTGCGCCCTGTAACGTATCAATCTTCATCAATACTTGAACTGTTTATTCGAATTTAGTTATTATGATCTGATCATTCTTCCAAACATTTCTGTAATTGGTGAAGTGTAGGTTGACTTCGAAAAAGAAGTAAAAGATAACTTTGTCCTAGCCAAATGATACATTCCCTACAAAACCGTTTTTGACAGCATTCCTGCCATTTTCAGTGGATCTGCTTTTAAGCTACACTCTCGCTCGCTCCCTTGTTGCGTATCCACTGAAGCTGACAGCAATGCAGTCAAAAACGGTTTTTGAGGAAATAAATCATTTGGTAGTGGCAACGTCATCATTTACTTCTTTTTTTTCAAATATTTGATGGACTACGTAATTCTGAAGGGAAAAGAAGTTAGAATCATTAATTCAGGATAGCTGAAAATAATAACGCCTATTTCTTTTCGTCGTGGGATAAAATTATAAATAAAAATTGATGCAATGCGAGTTGATAGTGCTGATTTTTTACAAGAATTGTCTCCTAAAGTAATTAGTTTCCTAAAATTTGCCTNACCGTTTTTGACAGCATTCCTGCCATTTTCAGTGGATCTGCTTTTAAGCTACACTCTCGCTCGCTCCCTTGTTGCGTATCCACTGAAGCTGACAGCAATGCAGTCAAAAACGGTTTTTGAGGAAATAAATCATTTGGTAGTGGCAACGTCATCATTTACTTCTTTTTTTTCAAATATTTGATGGACTACGTAATTCTGAAGGGAAAAGAAGTTAGAATCATTAATTCAGGATAGCTGAAAATAATAACGCGTTTATCTTTGTATGTAATTACGAGGAAATTAATGCTTTCCAATTTATAGTGCTACTAGCTGGCTTTGCCCGGGATATTTCTTAGACTAACCTTCTTTCACTCGGGAAAATATAAAATATATCTATGTTGTAAGATCAAAATACTTTTACTTCCTGGTTTTACGCACAAAACATATAGAACATACTTATCTTTCAAATTTATAATAATACAATTTTAATACAAAATTTGGCTGCGGCGGTCGAATTTTCACTTCCGAGGCATGTCGCGACTGCACCATTTCATTAAAAATCTAATTGTAAAATATAAACTATTTTCTGAAATTTTACGATTAAAAGACGTTTTTATATGTTAAATGCAAAATAATAATAATAATAATCTATTAAATTTGATGATGATTGATTTTTTCCTTCTGAAAATTGAAGTATTTTAACAATTCTATTTTTAATAACGTTTTATCGATAATTTTCGTTGATTTTTGTAGATATATATGTCGCAGACTTTTTTGTAGAACTCTTTGAGGCAAACAATATTGCCATTCAGAGATGTCACCTATCTCTAATTGTTTCGGCAGCGTAAGCATATATAACTCTCTTTTTCCGATTTTACCGTAATTTACTGTCAAAAAACCTTTTCTTACTTTATCACACATTTAAAAAAATAAAAGTTAGCCTACGTTCATTCTGGGTACCCCAACTGTCTCCTTGCCAAATCTAATCTCGAGCGATTCAGTGGTTTAGTCGTGATCAGGTAGCAGGCAGACATACATACTATCGCGTTACGCATTTATATATTAGTATGAATTACCACAAAAAAAACTCTTCAGACCTAGCAGTAACGAAGTTCTTAACTCAAATATGTGATAGAAAATAAAAATAAGTTTCAAAGGTACCTTTATTTTCTTAGATAAGTTAAGAGCATTTTAACTTATTTTCTAAGGTAAGTGAAGTAGTTATATTATTATCATGTCGGGGGTGTAGATTGTGAGTAATATTTAAAGTGCATAAATTATGTTTAATGATTCAGAAGATGATTGCGTGTTGGTATTTTTGATTTCCCCTACAAAATAAAAACGATTATACTAAGAAAGGTAAATTGAAATACTACGCTACGTTACAGGAATAATACGCGCAGGTTCATATGATAAGACACTAACAATTTAATAGCTCAAACTGAAATATTTGCAAGGACGGTACACGATATAGAATATACATTTACTTTAGTCAGCTAGTCAGTTTGTCTCTCGTGGTTGGTTTGATAATTTTCAGTTAATACTCACACAATTCCTGATCTCCCGGTCCCCCTGCCTATCATTCCATCACAACATTCACTCATCATCATCTCACCGCTATAATCATTCATCAATCACCCGCCCCGTGGAGGTGCGACAGGAAGGGCTTCCGGCACCCTAGTATTCCCCAGCCAAATCAGTACCCCCCTCCCCCATCATCTACCATATCCATCTAGCGGACCCTGCACTTTGCGGGACAAACGCTCGGGAGGAAGAAAACACAATTCCTGATAAGACAGATTATAACAGTTTTTAAGCGTACTCAAAGTCCTCCTGGTTCCACGTTGCTGTTCACAATTCAAAGTTTATGGAAGTCAGAGATTAAGAGTTACTGGAAAATTAGCGACCATTCTTCATATACACTTTGTTCCATTACAGAGTTCCATGCACAGAAGCTAATGACAAATATAAAAGTTACACTTAGTTCATAACACACTTGTACAGAAGCGCGGTAAAATATTCGCAAGCTTTTGCGGTCGAAAAGCAGTTAGTAAGTATAACACTCGTATTTGGTCGCAATCAAATATTGACACTTTTGAGCTGCTCGCGACATGACTCGTATGGACTCGTTCGCTAGCACAGATCGTCTCGGAGTAATGCTTGTCTATAATAAAAACAAGTGGCGTTTTACTCCGGTTACCAATGATGTCCGGATTGGTGGGTTGCACTGTTTTCGTCGCTTGTTTTTTTTTGGTGGGGGGCACATTGTTATCAGCACTTTTCCTTTGTCTTGTTCTAGAAGAAATTTGTACCAAGTTCATTTGTTACCTTCTAGAATGGTCTATCAATAGAATATTAATAGAAGGTTTAATAGAATGTAGCATAACCGCTACAATCATATGAAACGCTTCACTACTCCACTCACATCATTATACATTTTATAAATTGGTAGATTAAAAAGGTCGATGAATTGTCCGCGGAACAAGTAATGGTGATGATTGAACTGAAATAATTACACGTTTCATATTCATGGAAATACGCGACGATTCACGTGAAGATAACGCCGTCTACATGTCCTTTTCTATGGATGTTTCACTAATTCAATAAATAAACTTATTACGGGAAAGTCTACGAATCTATACAGCAAACAAATAAGCCAAAATTTATGGCAGAACAAAATAAAAATTATTTCTGAATTTATATTCGAAGCACGATCGACTACAAACAACTGGTAAATTGCCGTACATGATTATTCCAAACATGAATTCAAATGATTACATTTGTAGGAAAAGACACAGTCATGGTCATGTAAATAAATGGCAAACATTCAATTGTATTCATCTACGAATCATTATTAATTTTGAAATATATCCTGGTAATATGCGTCGGAATCCGGAACCCCGAAGAACATTCATGATAGACAAAATGAAAATATACTAAGATAACATCTGTAGATTTTTGAGTTGAGTAAGCGAGAAATTTTTATGATACAATATAAATTTTCATAGTAGTCCAATAATGAAAACACAGGAATTACTGTCAAACAGAAAACATTTACTTGACCAGACCGTATATACGAATTGACCTATCAGTCTTGATAAATCAAAGAAGAGGCCTCACTTTGACTTATTTTCATTTTTGCCATTTTCTCTCGCTTTTAGTTAAGCGAAGAAATTGATCATCGATTTGTACAGTTGGTCACCCCGTTAGAAGCCAGGAATGCTCAACAACGATAATCTTTTGTTTTTATGTTTATTTGAATGTGTTCGTGATATATGTCGCTGTTTATGTGCATTGGTGTGTTTAGTGATTTTTCTCAGAAACAAAACTATTTCTTGAAACGACGCAACCAAGGAGTATTTGTTAGAACAGGCAGGGAGTTCCAAGAAGAAAGGAAGTGGTATATTATAAAAATTCAATAACAATCGCAAAAGTATGGTAAGAAATGATTAGAACAAGAGAATACTGGACTGACACCATCTCGAAATATGGCCGAAGTTAGTACTTATAAACTAGACCTTCATAGAGATAAAGTTCTCTATAGTAGAGCATTGTAGGTACAGGAATTCTCACACCGCCATTTTGGTGCCAAATTCGGCTCATGTATGTTGTGAGTTCCATGAAAAAGCATCGACAACGGTATTACTTTAGAGTTTGTGTTCAGAAGGAAGTAATACTTTCACGAAATTTGGGTCAATAACAAATGTTTTCTGTCGTTAACGTAAACTTAAAGGGGAATTTAATTCGTGTTTGTTTATACATGCTTGTAGGATAAAAAACTCCAAATAACTGCCCTTTTCCTATTCATATAAAGGGGAATGAAACGTTCTTCCATAGATTTACGAATAATTGAATCCTGAAACATTTCATAACGTTAACAGAGTAAATGATGTTCATGAACATGTTGACTAAGGCTTACATGGTGTTTATGTATAAAACGTTCATATTGTCAACTGCTGTCTAAGAACACACTTTCTTATGGTGCCTTACAGAAACCTTAGTGAGAACTACAACATACTTGACTATTCACTACCATAAATAAACATTTATACGACCCTCTTATCGCTCTTGAACTCGTGTCGAGTTTGGGGATATCTGGAGCGCTATGGTGAGGATTTGAACCATAATAGAGTGTAGTGCAAGAGGACTATAATATACAAGAGGGGCTCATTAGCGAAAAAAATGTGAAATCTGTGACGTCACTCGCCGGTGGTTCGTGTAACCCACGCTTAGCGCTGCATGTATCATAGCGCAGTCACTCAAATATATTCGTAAATTTAAATTGCTGCTCATTGAACGCTAATTGTGGTGGATTTCACCGAATATTTTGCTTAGGTGAATATTTTTCTTCTCTAAGGAATGAAATTTTTCAAGACCTTGATTGCATTCAGAATCGGTAGAAAGGAAAATGGATGTACACAAATAAAAACAATTTAGAAGGTGAAATAAGTCAATACTTATTGACAAGTAGCCTTCAGATTACTTACTTACAAATTACATCTTATCACAGCAGCATACATATTTAATGTCAACACGAGATCAACACAATTTGCTCGACCGCGAAGGTAATACGATAAATACCGTCTTCATCATGTACACGAGGTCTCCGCCGTTTGTTTACTTCTCTACGTCCATGCACCAATCAACAAAATCATGTCAACTGTATGTGAACCTCTCCATTGCATATCGTAATGATGGAAAGTTGCAATTTCATTATGTAAAGTTGGCTATATTCGATGTCAGCGGTGAGTGATGGTTACAAGAACTAACCTGGCGATGAAGAAGGAAGTATTGGCATTGAACCCCTCTCTTAAATTCTACTGCTCTCGGTGTAGTGCCTCAAAACACGAACTTGATAGCACTACTGTCATCCCTATCCTTTATACGTCACTAGAATCACTCTCTCCCGCGACGTGGTTCGGTTTCCGACCAGCCTCCCCGGTAAATGCGCTCCTACATCCCCCAATTGTGAGCACGATTATCAAGCGATTTATTTGCAATATGGGAGGGTCACATACATAACGATATTCAGTAGTATGATCAAGTAGGTCAACCGAGTTTCATTGTAGGAAGAATATAGTGGCTGTGTTAGTATTCATGCTCAATGAAACACCATTTAACGCTTTTTTTGTAAATATATGGCACAGTCCAGTACTCTTATGTTTTCAATTACAGTTCCCACAAACATCAGAGCTGTTCTCTGAAACTTACGTCTAGACATGGCCTCCTAAAGTACCAGGCCGGAGTCTAACGCTTGCCAACACCGATCTTGTATGTCGGCCAAAGAGAAGTATCTTAGCAAACACGTTCATATATTCAGTCGTCAATATCATAGAAGCTAAAAATATATAGCGTGACCAAAATAAATAAATAATTACTTTAAGGTCAGATTCACTTGACATGAAGAATATGAATGTGTAGGCAATCCATTCGCTGAAATAAAGTTAACGCATTTAACCAAGCCGCCAACGGTACACCGTTGCCACATAATGCGTGATCCAGTCTGGTAATTGTAGGAAGCCACGGTCTATATTATAGGCGTCCTACATGTTGGCTTTTCTGGGTCACATTGATTGAGTAGTAGGCGTAATAATATGATTAAATGTGTACATGCGTATTTTGTTCTTAAGAAATGATATGACTTTGAGCAATATCATTAAATGAGAAATTCTACGGTAGAATGATAAATTGGAAACCTCCTGTCTTGGAATAAGTTTTAACAGCGAATAAAATGTCATTACAGCGACAATTTTTAAGTGTACAATTTTAAGGTACCTATTGTCTTATGGGAAAGCTTCCGCGAGTTAGCCATTTTAATAACTAAGCTGAAAAATATCAATAAAAAACGGCAGACATAGATCACAATTATTTTAACGAAGGTGGTAAACATAACTTACATACTTATTAATTTCAACGTTGAAAACAGTACTCTTTCTCGGTGTTACAGCACACCACAAGCCCACATGCGATGTGTTGTAAGCTTTTGGTGGAGAAGCGGGATTTAACCATAAACCACAACCTTTGTGGTAGAGTTCGCTGCCACCAGCTTGGTTTCCCCAAGCAATCAAACACTCGAGTAATAACAATAAAACATTTAATTCAAATTAAATAAAGCTCTGAATATTTACAAATGTAGACAAACTCGCAAATCATAAATACAAGTTTGAACTTGTTATTACTTGATATTGCTATCTAAAAGCAATAATTACACACAGTTATAACTACTGGTGTTATGAATTAACTCGGAAATCCACCCAGATTATCCGAAGTTCAAAAAGTTCCAAGTTGCTATCTCCAAATAAATAACTGTTCCAAGCTATGTTATTCGCGCCTATAGCAGGTAATAGAATTACCGCAGCAATTCTCAGTGGTCTGACCACCAAACTAACCAAGTTACATATTAAATAACTTGCGTACTTCTATACGCTTTCGCACTTGTCTCAAAGTCTGAAAGCCTCCAGTATAAAAGTCACTTAGCAGCTGAAATCCCTCCAATATATATTGAGGCGGAGGTCACGTGACTACCTCTTCGCCCGTTTCCAACACTCCACCCCGGCTTGGTCACTCCTCAGCTTCCGAGAAAAACTGCCTTTTCGGATGAACACTATTTCTGTCAAATGCTGAAATATTCCATTTACATTCACTTTTCTTTTCAGAGGTCTTTCCTTTCAATTTTCAGAAGTGGGGATCTGGTCAGTCACTACACAATGAACGGAAAGTCCTTGTAGCGGTATTTTCCTTATTCGGCGGAGACGCGGTCGGCTTTTAATCGCCTTAGGAATTTCCGCTAGCAAATGGCTTCGAAATGTTAATATTGCAAAATCTACACTGGCCACGATGTTACACTCGGGTATTATTGAAGAGATTGGTAAATTTAAATAAATTATATAATTATTATATAAATATATATTGTTTTTATTGCCTTGCAATTAATTGCCAATGCATAACCATTTGACATTTGATCTTATTTTATTTTATTTATTTTCCGATGTCGAAACAAGAAACCGAAGTGGAACGGATATTCTTCACTGATACCAAATTATGAAGAGTGAAAAAGTCATAACGGTGTCCATTTTTGGAACTCTAATGACCTCGATGTCACCGAGCAATCCCCCCCCCCCCAAGAAAAAAGTTATCCATTTTATAAACAAATAATGAACTCATAATACAAAAACTTCAATTAGATTTTATTATTAATACTGACTTTTTTGTATACAGAAATACAGTTTTAATTCATTAAGGTATTTTCTTGTTTCTTTTTTTTTTGTAAATGATATATAGTTGATCGTTTGACTAGCGTCTGAAGCCACCATTCAACCGCAAATGGGTAAAATCGCGAAAGAGAAATTACGAAAGGATTTTCAATTTATAATTCTCACAGGCCGTGATTTGAACACGTTTGATACAAACAATATAGTAAAACTGAATGTTTGAAAATATAGTTCGGGAATGGGATTTAAAAAAATTGTAATTTCCTCAGAATGTATTTGTACTGATTCAGGTTTACAATCTTCTAGTATTACACAATGCTACTGTGATTGGAGGACAAGCTTTATCAATCACTATATTAACTCCCCCAGCATCGCTGGAGAGTTTAATTGATTTCTTCTCTGCAATAACGCACAATTTCACGATTTGATTAAATCAATAATGTCAGGAGTAATATATTTTATAACTGCAAATCGAATAAAATTATTTGTTAATATCTTCACAGAAAGGCCCATCCGAACAGCCTCTCTTGGCGACGTCTATTTTTATTTTACCCGGTTAAATTTAACATTTCAAAACATTTCGCGTGAATAATTTTTGTGTTGAAGAGACTATACCTGTTAGTGATTCCACGTCGACAAGTACTTGTCTTCGGAAGTTTCGATAGATTAGCAGGTTATTCATTTTTCTGTTTACTCATCCCTACTGAATACTATCCATCTTTATCATCTTCACATAGATACGACGAACATGCATGACCAGCTTCCCTGACTTCGCTCGGATCATAAGCTACTGCACATAACGGAGAATTGATTCTTAACAAATGGGAAAAATTTTAATAAATGTTTAATCAAATATATTTGTATGTCAATTTCTTCTCTTCTATAAAAGCACTACAACGATTTATTTACTCGTTTTGACGTTCCAGCTTTTCCTAACCTGCACTTTCATTGTCCAATTCGTAATGTTCATATTCTTTGAGTTAACCCTTTCATCTGGTTCTCGGTCTTCATCTCTTCTTTGATATAAGCGGTTTCCAGTCATAGACCTTCTTCACTGTTCTATCTTCCTTCATCCTATATTTATGACCCAGACAGCTCAGTCTAGAAGCTTTAATGTGATTTATGCTCTTGGATTTATTTAATGTCTCTAGGTTGTTCTATGTTTCCAATTTCATTCACTGACCTTTATAGGTTCCTATATCCTTCTCAGAATCTTTATTCCGAAAAACCATTAGTTTTTTAATATATACTAAAGTGTCCAGGATCCTGCAGCATATGTTACTATTGGCATATGATTCTTGATACTTGTGCAAACATATACATTTGCATGTCAGTTTAGTGTAATAACAGTTGGTTTACAATTTAAACTTACCAATGTAAACTGAGGGCGGAATCCCGAGTTGCCACATATAGAATAAGGGATCACTTAAGTAATGCGTGTTTACTCATTATGAGGGACCACTTAAGTGGTTTTGTTTACTAGAGACGGCACTTATAAGAAGTAAACACTTAAGCATATCCCAGAAATAAGTAAAAACGTATAGCTGCGTAGCATGTGGCAACGTGTGGAAAAGTGGGATGTCAATTATTTATTTATTGAACATAGACTTATATTTATGTTATTGCGTAGTGTGGAGATGTGGTCGAGTTCACAACCAAACCTCCGCTTCCACGATAAATATCATGGACAGGTTTCTTTTAACTTCTTGCCTTGTAGCAATTTATTGAATACAACTGGAAAGCGTTTAAAGAAATGACACCGTGTGACAACACGGAAACCTGGACGTCGTCAGTTGCAGAACGTCCGTGGCGGCGATCCGTAGTCGTTCGTCCCTCAGAGATTTGTGGCGTTGTAGGACGATTCGCAGGGCTCGCGATCGTCTGCAGAGGTGCCCTTCTCGTGAGGAATCCGGTCGAGGTGTCTTGTGGTCTTTCCAGTTCAAGTGTCGCAGAAGTTCTTCGCCTTGGAGAATTCTTGACGGATTTGGCTTGTCGCCGAATTTAAATATTCGTATTCCAGGTTGTGGACGTACGTAGTAAGTAAAGCTAGTTGCTTTTAGGATCTCGGAATTGAAATTAGGTGTAATTCATCGAGATTGGAACTTTCGTATATAAGATCGCACGTAGCACGTTTTAACGCGTGTGAGCTGAACGGCTGGGATCGGCTGGAAGTTCTGGCTGGAAGAAGGCTGGAATGAATGTTATCCGTTGGCAAGGATGGTTCCTTAAAAATGAAGATAAATGACGGTCTAATTCATACCAGACGTAATTTGCTCCGATGGATGTAGAAGGTGTCGTCACAAGGTGGTTAGGTACTCATGTACTCATCAAGAAATACGCATAGAAATCATTTACGTCGAATTCCATTCCTTGTCCGGGCCTTGGAATGTGTTGGCCTTGGAATGTTCGTTTTCTATTCCGTGTCCGGGCCTCGGGATGTGTTGGCCTTGGAACGTTGTGCCTTGGACTTCATCTATACAGATGGGCCATGCCGTCGATGTGTAAACAGTAAGTACAGTGAATATTCATGACGAAAGCTTTTGATTTACGTTGTAGAACGGCATGCATTTTGCGATGCTGTAGTGAGCTATATTTGTAGGAAACTGTGTTCCTGGATCATCAACAACTATTGTGCGTGCGAGCAGGTTGATGGGGCAAGAGCAAAGGAGTAGAATGTAGAAGATGTGCATTGTAGGAAGGACACATTTCTTTCTACAATGTCTATAATATTGAATTGTAACACCTTTATTTGCGTTCTAGCTATTCTGCTATTCTTGTGTTCCGAGTTTCGTTGCGTCCGGATGCAATTTGTGACATTTTGTGGTGCAGTTCTACTTTTTTATTTTTCCTGTATTCTTGCTGTCTTATTTCTGTGCAATAAATAAATTTCTGTTTATTTAAATTGTTGTATTAAAAATTTTAGCGAGCAACAATGTTAATTTCATAAGACTGTATTTCAATTAATGTTTTTAAGTGTTATTAATTATCATTACATTGATTTACCGTTACAATTAATTGGAAAGACACTTGAAATTGACGAAACTGCAATTCATAAATATGACTAAAAATTCAGACAATTTTACATTTGTACTTCATAAATGCGTTATTGTAGAACAATTTGAGTACTCTTCGCATTTCACTTGTAATATTTAAAAAATACCAATTATATGAATATTCAAAAGTATGTTTTGGTCACGTAACCTCACATTGTACTAGAATCAAGTGTATTCTGGAATGATTCTGTAGCAAAGAATCTCAAAGCAACAGATCTCGGATGTATCTTCTCAGAACTTTTAGAATACATATTCGTGGAATTTCTCAAACTCCCCGAATTCATCATGCATTTTCGCTAATATATAGTATACCAAGAAACTAGAACGCAATGTCTACCGAGTTTCACGTAAGGTCCACTTAAGTGGACGCCAATCTGCACTTATAGCAATGAGTGATTCCTTAAGTGCTTTTTAAGCGATCCCTTGAGTGTGGTCTCTGGATTGCGAATGAGTAGAAGAGTTCACTTATAATAAGTGGCGACTCTGGTATTCGCTCTTAATCTCTCATTGTATTTGTAAGATCACAAAGTTTTCACTAAAATCTCGGGAGCGCTTGGTACAGGAGGCCGTTTATGTTAGACAGACACTACGACTATATTTTCGCCAATGTAGTTTTCTCTACCGTCAGATAAAAACTTTCTGAAACAAATTTCAGAATTTAACCTAGCCGATGTTTTAAGATAAACGGGTCTGATTCATATGGGAAAATCCTGAAATATAATTAACCCTTTTAATTTTCAAGGTCACATACAAAAAAATCTTATTTTTATTTGATGTATTATAATTGATTGCTACGTACTTTTTTTCTAACGCACGCCTTAACTTTACCGTCGCAACCTGCTGCACATATCTTGACGAAACAGTGACGACGGCCAAGTGTGGAATGAATAATATGGACATGTTGATGGAATGATATACTCTGGGTTTAGATTAGTTCAATGTTGCATTCGAATACGCGCGTGTTTTTATATAACTATTATATAGATGTCACACCTGTGACAAGTAAAAAACTGTTTTTAAATATATATATATATATATATATATATATATATATATATATATATATATATAATATATAAGCGAAATACCACTCACTGACTAATCACGAACTATCAGAAACTAAAAAATCCTACAAACTTTAAATTTGGCAAATCGGTTACAGCCTTTTAGGCTGTAGACATCTTCTAAGAATGCATTTTACGAAAATCCACCCCTAACAAAGTGAAATGGGGGTTAAAATGTGTTGTTTGTATCCCCTACCATAACTCTAGAGTGTTTGGAACAATTTATTATCTAAGAGGTTACTTATAGAAAACAGAAAATCCATTGAACTTACAGATTATTTCCATAAACTTAGGGTGAGTGAATTAAAAAGTAAGTGTTCTGTAAGCAAAAACTTTGACTGATGGAATAATTGATGATAAAAAGTTTTCTTTCTAAAAAATAACTGATAATAAATGAGAATCTTAAAGAAATGTACAGAATTCTACAACGTGATTACCCTAATACTCGAACTTTATTCCCCTTATCAAAAAAAATAATGTCGATTGAAACTCGACATATCATGTCGGACTTGTTTGCATTTTGCTTTCTTGCTTCTTCCTTACTGATTCTTTTCCATGGCAAAATTTTTGTTTCCTTATCACAATGTACTACAAATATTAATTAATGGTTTTTAAAAATCCAATCAGTTTCAATTTATCTATTAAGGGATGTGTGTAATGCTTCTATTTATTTGGGTTGTTAATTACCCAGAAGTTGTCGACCTTAATGATTTCCCCAGAAATTTATGCTCAGTGCGAATTCGTCTACTTGAAATCTGTGTACGTTACTTGCCCAGCATTTGATTTTAATGAGTAGGGTTCTACCTCTTAATTCTATTACTCATAAGCTTTAATACTTTTGTATTATTGGACACAAAACTACTAGAATTTTCTGAGATGAGAAAAATATGACATAAGTTAATTTTTGTACAAACACTCATATGGATGGGAGTCATTCATTCATGTACGAAGAGACATCAGTTGATGATTATTTCCCGTTGTCAGATATTATTTTGTACAAATATTATTATATGTCCGATATTGAAAAAATTGGGAAATATTGTAGTATTAATACGAAATAAATATATTATTACATTAAATTTTTAAAACTATAGTCGTTCTTCCCGAATATTTATTAATTTCTTCTACCCTTTTAGTATTGAATGTATTAAAAATATTTAAAGTATACTATAGTGTAATAATAATAAATTTATTGTCAAAAAACAGTACAAACTGCGTATGATCTCGTGGAGGACAATATATTAATGTAAATTGAATATATGAATATATTCAATTTACATTAATTTTAAATTTAGTTCCACAATAATGTTTACATTAGGTTTCTTGCAAGTGAAAAACTCAAAAAGATAGTAAAAATAACATATTAATGTATTTTTTCTCAATTCAACTATTGTAAAATTTTCATGTGTCGTTTTGTATTTTTCAAACGTGAATTTTCTACTTCTCCAATGAGATATGTTGTGGAATTGTATGTTGAGATAACGTTTTAAAAGAAGATTACGTTTTTTCAGTGCGAAAAAAAATATTCTTCTTAACATTCACATGGTATGTGACAAGAGTGCTTTTGGACCTAAGTACACAGGATCACTTGTGAGAATTGCGGTCTCTACCTGCCCCTTTGTACAACGCGCGCGGTGGGGATAGGAAAGTTCCAGGAGTGGGGGAACGCCAGTCATGCAATATTCGACCTTATTGCATTTGGCCGTACGCGAGCGGTCTGCAGATCACGCCACCTATCTTTGCGCTCCCGTTGGTCACATGACATCGGCCGATGCACGTGTAAAGACCGCGAAACCGTTTCGTATAAAGACCCGGCATACCGGCTATCGTGGTCAGTGCTTTCACAGCCGCTTCCGTGCGTGCCACGAACTTCAGTCCATGGTGATCGAGTGACAAGTTTTATTTCCTGCTGATTGGAACCTTACGAATATTCTCATTGCCTACACCGACGAGTTGCTTCTGAACTAAAAGGTGAGAGAGTGATCAATTGCAATTCTCGTGGGCAACCATTTGTGCGATGTACTATTTTTTAGTGATTTTCAAATTTATATTGATTTTGTAATTGGACACTATGTATCATGTTCTAACGTTTTCGAGATAGAAGCCTCATGTATCTATTTCTACTCGTCTGAATGGAAGTGAAATCGAACTAGGAAATTTTGCATTGACACGTCAACAGTAGGAAATATTTCATATTTTCTCAGTTTTTGTGGATGTATTTATATTATCAAAAGAAAAATTTCGTACCTAGAATTTAGTAGTGTACTATAACATGGATAATTCTGTTCGCTTCAGTAATTTTTCTCGAACTAACTAAATTCATTGACTATTTTTATTTACGAATTTATTCATTTCTTTGAGTGGATTCTTGACAATACTTGAATTTTTACATTCTGGGAGGGATAAGAATAGTTGCGTTGATAAGAATTTGATTGTTTTCATGATGTTCGCGTAGATTTTATATAGGGATAATGATTTAAATATCTAATCACTTTTATTGTTACATCCTCTGAGACAAAATCGTGAATACTCTTCCGTGAGAGGTTTCTTGTAGTTCCACTTTAAAAGTAACGAATTCTGCGTGAACTATCTACTTCAATTCACATGGACCTAATTTGCAGATTTTATCGGAGACATTTCTTTTGACATATATCACTAGATACAGAGAGCCACAGCTGACACTAGGGAAAGTCGGAAGTTGGTTAACTTTTTCACGTTTTTTTACGAACTAGACAATCGTTTGCCGGGAAATAGAAAAAGTTATTTATGTTACTTGAATTTCTTATTTGAAGAAATAACGGGACATTGTCAGTGGGTCAGTGGGTGGGAAATGTTGAGTGGGTGAGGGCTTATTGTCGTCGATTTGTAATCAACAATTACATATTTTTGAATATATGCCCCTGCATCTTACATATCCATTGAATAGTGGTAAATTAAAACGATGGATTGTTGTGATTGTCTAATTTTGAACTCGAATTAGTCATGTAGTGTCCAAGTGTTACTCTAATACATGAAGATTAATCTTTACATTTGTAATTGGAATAAACAAATAAAGCTTGTGTTTCACTTTTGTAAATTTATCTTGTTAGAAAATTTAAAAATATATCTGAAAACTGGAAGGGCAATACATTTAGTTATCTTCAAACGTAAAAAATTAATTTACTAAAATAATTTTGAACTGTAATAATATATTAGTAATATAACGTAGTAATATCAGTGACACTACGAGATGTTTAAGTTTGCGTCAGATCCCTGCGTAGGAATCTGCTTAAAAAAACTTATTTGTAAAAAGATATAAAATATTGAAATAAGATAGTCATGCTCACGAACTTGTGATTCTTATATCTTAGGAACGCTAAATGCACTCGTGAACTACAATTTAAATTTCTATTGTGATAAGTTGGATTATGAATTGTCTGGCACGAAGTTCACGCCTTTGCGGGCGTATTCCGCTGCAGCACTTCGCGAACGCGATGCAGGCTGCGAGGTTTATTAGTGCATTCCCTCGCTTCATCCTCTTTCAGAGAAAGGCACTGCTTCGTTCTGCGCTAGAAACGTTAGGCCTTTGTGTTTTTAAATTGGTGAGAGTGCTAGATGATAGGCAGAGCGAAGTTGATTTGTTTTTCAATTATATGCCTCATTGGATTAATGTCAAAATATATTATTCATTAACCATCCTCACACCAATACCTATGAAGCAGCTTGGTCCTCGTGAAAACTAGTCGTGTAACGGTATGCTTTTGTGTAACTATTTTTTTTTTTTGTGGGCTCTAATGACGATGTTGACGAGCCCTAAAGCCCTAACAAAAAAAATGTAACTATTTTCTTGCTGCTTAAAGCTTCCCTCAACAAAAATACATTCTCACAACATAGTAAAATTGTATGTTGTCAAAAATTGTTTCTAAAAATGTTGCTAAATATTATAGGTTTTACCAATTCTATTAATGGACGAATACCTTCAAAAAAATAGAACAAAATAAATGGTTTTAGTCTATCAAGATGACTGTTATAAGTCAAAAACTAATTCTTTATCTTGATTACAGTTTGTAATTCTCCATCGGATAGCTATTATATGGTTCTTGCTGTCTGAATCGACAACCATTTCGTGGTGGGTACTCGGAACATTTGAATAACCAAATGTGTCTCATAAATACGTTATCGTATTACTTCCCGAAATATTATCACGTGTAGTTCTCATATTGCTTACTCTCTCAATTCCTACAAAAATGAGTTCTCAGCTTTCTGAAATATTTAAATGGTGAATAATAACAGAATTCATTCGAATTTTCTAGCTCGAGTTATTCTACTCTTAAGTAACATTCTTTTCTTTAACGATCCACAAATTCCTTGATGACTAAACCTGTGATTCGACTCATACTTCAAGATAAAGTAATTCGTGAGAAGGCCGAAAATCTAGTTATGCGTGTGAAACACGAGTCAAGTCACGGGATATCTAGAGCTAATTCCTTTGCCGTTTCTCGAGGAATTACCCTGGTACACTGAGGACTAAAGACACCTGTTGTGAAACCAATAAATAGCGAATTTCGGGGTGGTATACTTCCGGACTCAAGCCTTTCCCAAAATGAGTGGAATTTTTTTCTTCTACTATTTCGTGCTTCACCAGACTTAATCTCTAGCTACCTTTTAATATCGACATCACATTTTAAAAAATGAATTAATGCACCTTCGACCTTTTTTGGGCGATCTCGCTATACTTTTTAATTGCTCGTATGTTTTAATTCAGTCTAAAATTAGTCGTAAGTAAAAAAAATATAATTTATATTATATTTTCATTATATAATGGATGCAAAATAGTCGAATTTTCATCCAAAATTATAAATATTTCTCCTCATTGGACCTCATTTCAAATTTAATTAATCTTCGGTTATTTGTCCCTTTTTTCCCTTCCATTTTCTGGAGTCTTTTGAGGAGAAAAAACAAGAAATTGGACTCCAAGTTTTCAAATTTGTCAAATGTCTTAATTTTCAGAAATCTTTTTCTGAAGTAATTCTTTAGTTCCAAAACGTATAATTTCTTCATATTGAAAGTGAATAGAGTGTATTTTAAAAAGAATGACGTAAATAATAATATTTTCACAATTATTGGAAGAAGTCTTTTCGGAGATGAGTCAACTCTGGGTCTTACTCAATCGGCATAGGAATGGCCCTCAGCTCCGCGTAAGGGTTCTGGCCATGATCGAAGCAAGTCTCGTGAGCACGCGATGGATCCGTGGTAGGCGTGTGTGGGAGGGGGGGGAGGGAAGAGAAGGAACGCTTGCGCGTATGCACGTGACCACATGGGCGCTCTTCTCCGTGGTGGTTGGTTGGCGCACACCGTATGATGCTCGGGTGATCGTCGGGCGACAGCTATTTCTGCTCAGTGGTTATATTGTTATATTGCTTATTATATTGTAAATAATGATATAGGCTGAATAAACTATATAATAATGAAAGATATCTTATTTAAAATCTATTAAAGATGAAGTGATAAGGAATTCACTGCCGGAGACGGTATTATCGACAAGTCGTCTCACGTATGGATTATTATCAAAGTCATTCTCATAATTGCAAACTGTAAATCTGAAATCTCTTTATTATAACTTGTTTCGCTTAAGACTGGTTTCTATAGGAAACCAACTTTTGGAATTGTACTTTGAATCGCCAAACAACCATCTCACGATCAGAAGAATAACAGTAGTTGCATACATTGTCATACTACCATAAAGCGCGGAAAAGAAGTTAGAATTTCTTATTGGCATTTCTGGTAATTTCCAGTACCTCCACACCTTCAGAATCATTATAAAAGTGTAAATCAATATAAATTGTATCGTTATGAATTGGAACCAACGTTCTAGTTTCCTGTGTTGCGGAAAAGGTACGCGTGGTTTTACTGAGCAGTAGAACGTGTAGGATAATATATTAAAAATACGAATTTCGAAGTATAGCTTAGGACGTAGGGGTGTAGGACTGTGAAATTTTGATTTGTTTAGGGCGGCAAACTAAGTCCTGCCTTGGATATATCCGGCCCTAATTGAAATTGTAATCCCCTGAAAAATCGTTGATTTGCTTTTAGAATGTAGTTTAGTTTATCTGGTCGATGTATACAATTTCTGATAATAGTTTCAACAAGAATACACACATTCAACAACCTCTTCACACCTCTCGTCTCCGTGTTGATCGATTCTGACTACCCCAATAGTTTGACGTAGTGTGAGGAATTGAATACTAAAAGAAGTTGTGTGGGAAGGATCATGACCTCTCATATCAAATCTGCCATGGTAGTGGTTCAGAAGTGGGTGGAGGGGGGTGAAGAAGGCATTACAAGTGGGAGGGCCACCGGAGCGCCTGCGCGTCCTGAATCCCCGGGACATCACCCCGCACTTGCCTTGCCCGCCAAGGCGGGGATCGATCCCCAGTACCGTCCCGCCTGTCACAGGATGCGATGTAAATACTCTGTCCGTGTGTTCAACTTTACTATCAGGTAGTTCTTCGAATTTCCGTCCGTTGTTCAAAGTTGCGTCAAAAGTTTCAAAGCAAAAGAATTATCGTATCCACTCAGGTATACGGCACGTCGTTGGATAAAATCATTTAAGAAGAAAATAAATGCTTGTATAACGTACTAATCGTTTTTTCATTGCGTAACTAAGTAGTTATTTATAACGATTATTGGGTTTCACGGGAGTGATTGTCGTTGATGAAAATTGCTCCGATGGATGTTGCGTAGCATTTAATTTCTACGATCATTTCCTGATGTTATCTATAAATTATTCTGTGGTATAAGTTTTTCAACGGCACTTATGCGGAATTTATACTTTTCAATGTTTAGAGTTATAACCATTTTTAGATGATTTTCATTCAGTTTCAGACAAACGGTCGCGATGGCTCCCAACATAACCAGCGCGCCCACCGGCGTCCTCTTGGAGACTGATTCCTTGGAAGCTTCTAAGGATCCTCAGGGGCTGCCAGAGCCTCAGCAGAAGAAGTCTCAAGAGCCGTATCGCCGTCAGATTGTGTGGAGGAACGTGGTCTTGTTTGCCTATTTGCACGCAGCTGCAGTTTATGGTCTTTACCTGGCCCTGACTTCTGCCATGCTCTACACATCTATTTTTGGTAAGTTAATTACCATAAAATATTCGATTTGTCATTGTATTGCTATAATTATGCCCAGCTAATTGTGATTCTCTCTTCCAGCATATTTGCTTTATGTGATGTCTGGTCTTGGAATTACTGCAGGAGCTCACAGGTTGTGGGCTCATCGCTCTTACAAGGCAAATTTTCCTTTGAGAGTTATGCTCATGCTCTTCAACACCTTAGCCTTCCAGAACCATGTCTATGAATGGTCTCGTGATCATCGTGTCCACCATAAGTTCAGCGAAACTCATGCTGATCCCCATAATGCTACTCGTGGATTCTTCTTCTCTCATGTTGGCTGGCTCCTGGTTCGCAAGCATCCAGCTGTCAAGGAGAAGGGCAAAGCTGTTGAAATGAATGATCTTGAGCAGGACTCTGTGATTGCATTCCAAAAGAAGTAAGAGTTCAGATAGAGTTCCTTGATAGTATTTTATGATCAATCTCAATGAAAAGTTAACAGAAAAAAGATCAATAGAATGTAGAGAAATGGTTTTGTTTCGTTTTGTTTGATTAATAATCCAACATATTAGTAATAAAAACATTCCCATTGCCAGAAATTTATTTTGAAAGAAGCCCAGATTTCTAATCAAAAATTAATTGATGTTAGCTTTGAAACTATTAGTCATTGTATTTATATTTTGTTAGAAGCTTTATTCCACATTGTTAATAGTTTACAAATTGCCAGTTAATAATATTTTATAATGATAATGTTTTAAAATAGCTGAATACAAAAATACTTGGGGAGATGGGGGGTAAAGTATTATTGTATGATAAGGACCACATAGCTATATGAGTTGAGATAATTACTTGAGAAAATTAATTACAAATAATTTAATTCACAGGTACTACCTTATTCTAATGCCAATAGTCTGTTTCCTGCTTCCAACAATTATTCCTGTCTACTATTGGGGTGAATCTTGGGCGAATGCATGGTTTGTGGCCACTCTGTTCCGCTACACATTTACACTCAATATGACTTGGCTGGNTTACTTGGCTGATAAACAGCGCTGCTCACTTGTGGGGAAGTCATCCTTATGACAAGTAAGTATATTACCAACATAAATTATGATCTTAAAATATTCTTCACTGTGAATTGGCATTTTTACCCTAAAACTTCTATAAATATTAATAGTGCTGGAGCATGCGTTTAGAGGATGTTACGTTCATTGTCAGCTGATCATGAGACTCAATGAGAAATATATTTCTCGAAATATTATTCCTACTTATTGCCGTTTCTGCATGCAATAATAAACTTAAAATTTTATTAACAATTCAAAAATGTTTATCATCACAATATGAAAGTCATGTGTCTTTTTTTATGTGTTAATACAATCAAATGTTTTTGATATTTTGTTATTATAATAATTTGTTTTTGTTTTTCCAAAGGAACATTAACCCAGCTGAAAACCGTTTTGTTACCCTCACTGCACTAGGTGAGGGATGGCACAACTACCACCATGTTTTCCCCTGGGACTACAAGGCAGCCGAACTTGGCAATTACCGCTTGAACTTCACTACAGCCTTCATTGATTTCTTTGCACGAATTGGCTGGGCCTACGATCTCAAAACAGTACCCATTGACATGATCCAAAGGCGAGTGGAGCGAACTGGAGATGGCAGCCATGAAATCTGGGGATGGGGAGATAAGGATATGCCAAAGGAAGAGATGAACATGGCAACAGTAGAACATAAAAAAGAAGAGTAACCATTTCTCTGTGGTGAAAAGAATATTGTCAAGTAAGGTGTGAAATGACTGTCAAGTTTTCTGGTTATATCAAAATACAAATATGAGAATGGAATTCCTTAATTAAGGAAAAAAATATAATATTTGTAGGACTTGAATTATCATATAATTAACATTTTGATATTTTCATATAATGATAAGTACTCAAATGCAAATACTTCAAAAGTCCTCACTTAACAAATGGAGTTTAGTTGCATGTTTGGAGACTGAAGTGAAGAAAGTATGGTGAAAATAGGCTTAGTACTATTGGATTTGCTACTTGGAAATACCTGAAAGTCTAGTTTATTGAGTATTTACAGAGGTAATTGCTAAGGATGAGTATATTTTCAGAGGGAAGTTTTCTGAAGAAGGTAAAGATTGATCAAATAAATGATCATCCTAGTGACTGAACTTAAGGGACAGAACAAGAAGAAGCATGACTAGTTTCAGCTGCTTTAAAATTGTTATTAAAATAAGTTAAGAGAACGAATGAAGTCTAAGACAGACTTAAAATATACATTATTTGCAAGAAATGGATGGGTTGATTTAATTTTTGCTGCCATGGGTTGATTTAATTTTTGCTGCCATGTCCACATTTGCATTTTTAGAAAATGAAACATTCCATGTACATTTCCAGCATTAGTATCTTTTTCATTATTTATAAATGAAATGCATAAAATTGGCAGTCTCATGTAACTAGGATACTACTGTTTAATACCCAGCCATGCCTGGGCCCTTTTTCACTTCAATCCTCTCTGAAAATTTGTGTGCTATAACCTGCTTTTTATACTGCATTTTTGTGGCCTTTAATGTCCAACTAATTAATTTTAATTTAAAAAAAACTCGGACCTTCAAACTAAACTGGATACAAAATTAACTTTTTTAAAAAAAAATAATAGTAATAGCTATGAAAGTGTTGGCTTTGTACTTTCAAGATATGACTGACCCTTCTCAAATATTAGGATAACCTATCAATTTTTACCAAGTAGCTAAATGTTTGGTCTGTTCTGTATAACTTTCTATGAATTTGTCTCTTGTTCATAGTACATTTTGTACATAATCTATTTGGATTCTTGTGTAAGGTTTTTATTTATGTATTTAAATGTAAATAGTGAGTGTGTATATGAACAGATGTGTTAAATATGCAGATATATGTTCTACAAACGTGCTGGAGAGTTGGTTTTAAAGGAACCACTAAATTTGTTCTGCCAATAAATTATCTATAGATAGTAAAATTTGAAAAGTGAAAAATTGTGTTTTCACTTTGTGTTTTCAAGCTCTAAATTGAATTACTAAAAGATTGTTTTATTCCGTGTTGTAGAATGTTTGATTGATTGTAGAGTACTTGATTTTGCTTAGTGTAAATGTTAAAGAAATTTCTATGTAATTTTTGTAAGAAAAATCCAAAAATAAAAATGTCTATTTAGCTAAATTGTTGTTTATTGATAGTGGTTGTAAATCTGGCATTTGTGGAGAGATAGAGAAATTGAGCAGATGATCTGTCATATTTACCAACATGGAGGGTTCGTGAACTGTGATATTTATTAAATAAATAATGCACTATTTCTGAGTTTTTTATTTTTAATTATCTGTTTTTCCTGAACATTTATTACATATTAAACATGTGGAAATGGTCGAATTGTATTGATTTTGATCTTAACTGCTTTTTGACTATAAATAAATTGCACATTTTAAATCACATATTTATTAAGTAAAAGCAGTGCTATCCTTAATGCATGAACATTTCCTATGTTAGGATTTATTTATTTAATTTTTATATTTCAAAAGCATCAAATTTTGCAATTGCATCTTTAAAATTATTAAAATTTACTTTTGACAGATTATCATCCTATAATAAAATTTACTTTCAACTAAGTAAACTTTCTCTTCTAAATTATTCTTAATTAATCGTGTAGTAACTCATGTTTTACAATCAATTCTTACGGTTATGAACTCTATGACTTTTGAGGAAACTGAACATTATTCAACTGTTTTCTCTAGTAATTTTGAGTAGAACTAATAAGTAAGTATATTAAAGTAAAGTAAAAATCATTTTGATCAATTCTCCCTTTCCATCCATAAATGGATTGTCCCTAAATTACATCACACAAAAGTGACCAATTGGTAACCGAATTCCACAATGCACCTGCAACAATACCTCTAACCCTCCCTGAAATAATACATGTAATGCTAGCTCTACCACCACCTCCATTAAGAAAAGATTTTCTTGCTCTTCAGAAACGTCCTGACAAATGACTCTGATACTCTGACTTAATTGCACTGTACTCTCACTTCGCAATGAGTTCATAGTTTACAATGACCAATTTTAAGGCTAAAAGCATCCAAAAAAAATTAGCATTTTGTAAAGCCAAAGCTAACACGCCCTACCTGGCTGTAATGCAGTGTTTGTACAATCCTCACTCCCCAAACAATGCGATAAGTAATTTTTGGTGTCCTTATGAGAGTAATGCGGACAAGTAACTGCCCAGATTCTAATGGTTACATGCTCGTGTGAGCAAGTTGCCCATTAAATCAGATGTAATATTTGTTTGCTTATTTGTGAGAACTATAAAAGGAAACCAAATTGTGTACATCTTTAAGAATATTAGTGAATGTTGCCCGATTTCACCTGAAGGCAATCAAGCAATTTCTTTTCAGTCAGTGAGCGAGTTTGCATCCTGCATTTTCCTTTGGAATCAATAGTATCGCTAGGTGGGAGTGAGATACCTCATCCTCTTAGGACCTCCAAATGAATCTTGAAAAAAATTAGAAAGAAAACTAAGTTTGATATTAAATGTACAGTAATTTTAGTATAACAGTAAAAACTTGGCGGAATTTTATATTAAATGGAACTCTAACTTCAAACTCAACATGTTAGAATAAGGGACCTCCAAAGAAACTCTCTCATTATTTGTAGTTATGGTACTGTTTGAAATATTATTTCACCATCTTAGATATCAACTCTTTTATTTCATAGAGCAATTTTACTATTTTTAAAGAGAACAATTCATTAACAAGAGATTCTCTAGCAATGCACATTTCACTTCCAAATCAGCATCAAGAATACTCACTACATAAATCATATTTTGAACTAGTGCAACTGAAGTCACATTATTAAAAATTTTAAATTCAGACTATTTCTTTTTCTCCCAACATCTTATTTTTTATCATCTTGCACATTTGCAAGGATATCCAGTATGTTATCAGTCTGCTCACCAGTAGACAACATCTTCCACTCCAAGCACTCCTTGTTTCAGATTATGACCTTAGTGTAAGAAGCTAAATATCTTCAGAAGTATTGAGCTTTGTGTTAAAGGACCAAGAGCAGTGACATGAAAAAATGTAACAAATATAAAACTTCATTTTACTTTATTCATGCTCCCACCATATTCAATTTTTCCCTTGGCCATTGACCTTTGGCCACCTTGCCTTCAACAAAGTCATTGCAAGATTTCTTTAACTCCTAGTTTCCTCGTATCTATCTACTATCACATCACGTCCATTGTCATCTGTCAAGTTCTGTTTGTCCTCTTGTTTGTATGTCTCACCTTTGATTATCTCACATTTTGTTGTCACGTATTCTCATACTTTTCCCTGTTGTTTATCAATCCTTTCTTCTCCTTTCCATTCCATATTCCTTTCTCCTTCATATACCTTACATATTCCGCTCTTCCCTTACCATACTGTTTGTAATTCCAAAAAACATGTCCTGCTGTCTGCTCTTCTTTTCTATATTTGCATTCCGCCTTTTCTTCTCTGCCAATTCTCTTGAAAAAAGCTTACAAGTTCCATGTTGTGTCATGAATTCCACGTTTGGATGGATTATGGATTTAAAATAAACCACCTCCAAATTCAATGAATCATAGCCACAATCGTCACAATTCACAGAAGGTATTACATATTTGTGTACAGTGCAAACCATTTTAAAATAAGTGGCCAGATGAAATACCTTCAAAAAGCTCCATGCATTGCTCTTCTTGCTCTTGTTTTCCAACACTTGGTCTCTCATACACCAAGTTTTCTAGTGTCATCTCGCTGTCACTGCTTACACCTGCCACATTCTTGTAATAAACATTTGTTAATTGTCTTTTCTCTCATCTAATGTGCAGTCTCTTTTGTTCATTTCTTATAATTTCTTCTCAGCAATTATTCCCTCATCAAATTTTATCCAGTATATCCTTCTAATATTCACTTCCTCTAATTTTGTTACTTTTGTTTCATTTATTTGTCTTTTTAGTTCTAGAATTACATCTTTATAGTCACTTTCAACCGCATCACATTAATTCCTATACACCATTTCATGCTTTCTCATATTTGTTGCACTTATTGTTGTCAATAATTCATTTCCCATATTGAATGAATTATTGACAACAATGAATACAAATTTGAGGAAGTATATAAGTATGTAAATATATAATTAAATCATGCATTATAATAATCTTGTTTTATGTAAATATAGACAATTAAATCACATTGATGGAAAATTTCCAAAGTCACTTTGTTTTTTCTATAAAACTGACTTTAGGACTCCTTTTTTCAGACTCTTTCAATGAAATAGGTTAAAATTACATATACACTACTAGAAATACAAAAAATTTTCATAAATACAGTACTGCTTTTGGGAGACATTTACAAATCAGACGGGACAAACGAATTTGTTACAGGCACATAATACTCACGCAACCCAAACTAGGAGGAAAATTGTCCTCAGTCAAATCTCCTGCACTTCTAGATAGCGAAAGAGATGGAATATGACTGATAAGATGACCCTATCAAACTTAGTGTTATCACCATCTTACCATAAAAGCAGAATAATGTAATATAATAATTTAAAGTAGCAGAATAATGTCTAAATAAATAATAATATATTCTTATTAATCATTTGATGTTACACATCACATTTATTAGAAACACTTTGGATTTAGAAAACAAACACAGCTAAGTTGTCTCAAATTCATAGTTGTTTACTTTGATTAAATTTCCTTCATGTTTCATTTTCGTATTATGTATTTTTCTATAGAATTGTTTTTTATACATAGTAGTTAACTTATTTTTATTTTTTTACAAAGGTAAAATTCATTTATTTGTTTATTCATTTGTTATCGCCGGATACAGTGATCACCTTGCTCAAGTATTGACTATTAATAATAAACTAAAACCGCTTAAAATCCTTTACAAATTTACAAGAGAGTT
>NNCF01131903.1:44564-106839 GCA_002313205.1 Laupala kohalensis | reverse complement strand
TTGGACTAGAGTCAATTCCTTATCATATTTACATTTGGTTTTGAAAATGAAGCCCTTTTTTTCGTATTTTCACTTGTTTCGAAAAAAGCAAATAAACGCTTGAAACGTTCGTGCAGGTGATGTATTACTGAGNACAGGTGTGTCTTGCGCGTGTGCAGTTCTTCAAAATAGAGATTGCAGTTTAAAAGATAGTATAAATTTTCAGTAAGCGGTGGGATGCCGCGGCGTTAACACAGCCGAATCGCAGCTTGTCGTTCGTCGAAATGGGGTAGTTTCAAATTATACCACTAGAGTGCGCCAGTGGCCAAACTAAGGCCGCCTCCTTCGCAAAAAGCAGACGGAAATATTTCAGAATTACATCAACAGAGCGCGCAACCACCGGGCTCCGTTTTCCACTTTTTCAAAGACCTAGATCAGCGCTGTCCAAATAACGGTCCCCGAGTTATAGTACGGTTTACAACAAATTCATCATTAATCGATGAGGGTCACAAATTTGCGTCTTAAGTCTATGGTGTCAGAATTAAGATTTGACGTGACGTTACCTGTCAAAATAGAAAGATGTGTTCGGAATTACTCCTTCTTACATGACGATATGGAAATATTGTACGTAATATTTTATTAAATTATTAATTATTAAAACTTTTCAAATAAAGAAATATACCATTTTATTTCTCCAGATTGAAATAAAATAAATTTGTTGTTGAGAATAAAAATATCGCGTAACAAATAAATATATACGACCCATTATTTTTATTCGTCGGGTACAATTTTTACCAAACCCCCATTCTTTGGTGGCCCGATCGATCGAAAGTTTGTATGAATTGGCCCGCGGGCTAAGGTCAATTGGACAGGGGATAATATTTCCGTTGCTTCACAAGAGAATATACTCCTTAATATTATACAAGTTAATATTATGCAGAAAGAAATATTAAATGTGGATTTAAAGACATTGAAGGTCGTGATATCTTCTATTTCCTTTGGAAGAGAGTTATATAGAAGGATTCGTGGATGGCATGAGGCCTTTTTGGGCACAGAGTGGTTGGAGCGCTACCGCGGGGGATATAATCCAAATTTCGAGAGTTGTGTTGTTGAACAAGTTCTCGGGTCTTCCGGAGTGTAGGTCTGGGTGGATACGGTGTACATGTTGCGCACAAAACCCGAATTCGATCATTGGACGAAAAAAAACGACCAAAACTAGTTTTGGCAGATGCGTTTTTGCCACAACTAGTTCTTAGCGTTTTCAAAGTGCTCAATACTAAATCTGGCAAACGAGAACCGTCCAAAACTAGTTTTGTCCTCTCAACAATAATGAAACTTCTTACTCGATGCCAATTCTTATTTTTTTAGTACTTAGTCGGGATAAAATGTTTTCATATAACAGGCGTAAGAAAATCACTCAAAAGCGCGTAATTATCATTTTCTATGTTCGAATTGGTATAAAAGTATCAATCCCGAGTATATTACAAGCTTTTATTGAACGTTCTCGGTGCGACGTATGTATGTATGTATGAATGTGTGTGTGTAGTTGGCGTGAAAATAGATTATGATGCCATTTTAGGAAATCTATCCTAAGAAAGAGAAATGGTGTATATATTCGTAATTTTATTCTTCGGCCGCGTCCACGTTTTCAATCGTGCTGTAGATTTATAGATATTAGTTTGCATGACAATAGATGATTATGGTAGAATTTTACGAAAATCTATCAGTAAGTGGGTTAAATGGGGGTATGTATGTGAGCATCCATAATGCTTGGAGCAATTTCAACCAAACTTAGTACACAGATAACTGACTATCTGACAACAAGCACCTCGGAGATAAGACTACCCTGACACTTCCAGGAACAGGGTGGGATGGGCGTGGATAACTAAAACCACTTAAAACCTTTAACAAATTTGCAAGAGAGTTAAATGACACAAATCAATCCATATTTATAAATTATGTGCGTGAAGAAACATTGAAACGTATTAACAATTGCCATAACACCGACGACAAATGTATTTATCTCAATATTCCTAAAATATTACAGCTCTAGCTTTCCCATAAAACACAAGTTAATTAACACAAAGAAATACAATAGATGGATCGCCTAAGGAAAAATAATTTCTTCAAAAAACAAACGCCGTTTATATTATTTTCCAAAACTCTATAACCATCCACCCGAATTCAATGATTATTTTCGTAAAAATAAGACTATTATTCGAAAAGTAGTCTATGCAGCTAAAGTTATAGAAAACGACAGACAGGTACTAATATCGAAAGACCGGATGAAATCCATGTCGAATATTGCTAAAACCCGCGAAGAAAATGATTCTTTACTAAACGATGACAAAATCGTATCAAATCCTCAGGACATTGCAAATTTATTTAATTCTTACTTCTCAAATGTAGGTAAAATAACAAACTCAATATCTCCAAATGATAGTCCTCCAATTATATCCACCCACGTACCGAATTCTAGNTATCCACGCACGTACCGAATTCTATGTTCACTTCCGAAACTAACGCCAGTGAAGTCATGAGAATCATTAGCTCATTAAAAAACAATTTTTCAACAGGCATAGCTGATATACCCGAGTTTACTGTTAAATTTTCGTCCCAGGTTGTATTAAATCCACTCAAATATTTTTAATAGTTCTTTATCGAAAGGGGTGTTTCCTAACATATTTAAGAGAGATAAAGTGAAACCTTTACACAAGAAAGGAAACAAACTGAATATTGGAAATTACCGACCAAAATCTCTACTATCCTCTTTCTCAAAAATTCTAGAAAAAATGTTGTATAAGCGTCTTCTAGATTTTTTATCAAAAAATAATATTCTCTCTGAGGATTAACACGGTTTTAGGAAATCCTTTTCCCCTACAAGCGCCATATTTTCTTTCTTAAACGATGTTACCATATCTCTTGACCGTGGAGAAGACCCTCAGGGTGTTTATCCAAAGCATTCGATGTCATCGATCACGAAATTCTCCTTTCAAAATTGGATTCTTTAGACATACCTGGACTTCCACATCAATGGCTCACTTGTTATTTAAAAAACAGGTATCAAAAGGTCTNGGACTTCCACATCAATGGCTCACTTGTTATTTAAAAAACAGATATCAAAAGGTCTAAATATCGTATACTAAAAATAAAATACTTCAGTGTTGTCTTTGAGAAACAAAGCGACTTACTTACGGAGTACCCCAAGGTTCAATTCTCGGTCTTATACTCTTCTTATTGTATGTGAACGAATCATCCACATCAGATTGCAAAATGGTTCTTTTTGCTGATGACACTTATTTACTATGTAAACACGCCAACGCTGAAGACGTTTTGTCTAACCTTTCGACTTGGTTCCACGCAAATCGTCTCAAAGTAAACACTGACAAAACAGTGTCTATGTCATTTTACAATTGTATCACAAAATCTATACCCCAGGTTTCTCTTTCTTTAAACAGAACACTATTAAAAACTGTTACGAATACAAAATTCTTAGGTCTCCATGTTCAAGACAACCTACAATGGAATTGTGACGTTGACAATTTTAATTCCCAATTAAGCAAATTGTGTTACGCACTCCGAATCTTAGTTAACGCAGTTANATTTCCCGTTGCGTACATTTTGCAAACGTTTACTCCCATTTACGTTACGGCATTACCTTCTGGGGTAATTCCGGTCAGAGTATTCAAGCTTTCAGAATTCAGAAGAGGATAGTTCGGATAACTTATAAATCTAACCCCCGAAACTCTTGTAAACCTTTATTCAAGGAATTAAATATCCTAACACTTCGCTGCATTTCTATTTATAAAACGGTCGTGTTTGTTAAGACCGAATTACTGAAGTGCCACCCTTGCTTCTCACGAAACAGTCTAGTACACGAACACAATACTCGCAATAGTAATAATATATATCGCCCTATAGTGTCAACCACTCTTTTCCAAATAGGACCATATCATTCGGGAATAGTTCTATATAATTCCTTGCCCAAGAATATAAAATATATATTATGAAATTGAATCTTTCCAAATCAGCGGTTAAAAACTATCTCCTGCACCAGTGCTTCTACATTGTTAAAGAATTTATTGATTTCAATAAAAGTTAAATCCGTCTTATACTTTATCGCGCCATTGCTGTAGAACGTTTTTTTAATAACTTATAACAATTTCAAAAACTATTTTCTTGCATGATTGTGTTGTCTTATGGCTGATATTAATTTAGTTTTATGTGTACTCAACTTTGGCACGGTTGTGTATATTAAATTTTACCCCCATCCTGGCCTTAGTTTTTCTCTGGTTTTCCTTGGGGTAGAGGCGGATTTCTTATACAGGTTCTCTATGATTTGACTAGGGGTGTGTTTGTTGTAACAATAAATCATGAATTTTTATGTTATTTCAATTGTTATGATTTTTAAACACTATTCTCAGAATATTCTATAGTTTGATAATAATTAGTAAAATAAATGTAAAAACATGTAAAATAAATTTTTAGTGTTAAATTACTAACTTATTGACATTCTATTAGTATGTATGTATATCGCTAAGTCCAGCTAAGGACCACGAAAGACGTGTACCAGTAAGGCCCATTTATTGATTTGAGTTTACTCACTAAATTACTCGTCGTAATTTTACCGAGATCGGAGGAACAGCGTCTAGATACGATCCACACCACTGCATCCGAGCGTTACAACGGCGGTTGTTAGTCGCAGAGGTCGGACTCTTCATACATCCCAGTTAATTAAACTGGGACATGGATATAAAAAGCTACCAATTTTATTTTGCCCCGCCCGTTAAATTTGATGGTTCAATTTTTTCCTTCTAAAATTTCTCTTAAATTGAATTTTTTTAACACCTCTATTTATAATAACGTTTTTTAGATGGTTCAGGTTAACTTTTGTAGATAGACATATGCAGTCCGGACTTTTTTGTAGAACTCTTTGAGGCAAACAATATTGACTTTTATAGTTGTAACCTATCTCTAAACGTTTAGACAGCGTAAGCCAATATAACTCCTTTTTTCCGATTTCATCGGTTCATTGTCAACATCCATTTACCTTTCTTATCACACATTATATTCATTGTCAACAACCTTTTATTTTTGTTGCCCCATCTTCACACCCATTTCTTCCCCTGTCCCTGATCTTTCGCCTCGTTCTTCCTCATCTCACTCGTCATCTATTCCTACATCCACATCTCCTGCCGCCCCCTTGCTCAGTTACAACTTGCGCTCAATAGTACGATGTGGTACTCGAATGTGACAAACACGTTCAGGTGCAGCGTGCGGGCATGATCCGGGACTAGAAGCTGTACCAGATTCATATTCCTCTCGACAACCTAACTTCGATTCCATTTCTCGAGAATCACAAACTTTGCGAAAATAAAATAATTATATTTCATCATAATGTCGAATCCCTTTCAAACAAATTGACAGACATTGAAATTCTTGAACACGAAAATCCATTCGACTTGCTATACCTCACAGAACATTGGTTTTCAACTAGCAACATCAATGATTCTTATGTTTCTAATTATTATTTAGCAAGTCGTGAGGAGGTAAAAAGGTACCTAACATTTCACACCAGGCACCATTTGTCATGAGGTTGGGGTATATAATTTAGCTACCCCACGCTGGCACCACTTGTAGTGTGGGGCCTCTGATCTAGGCACTAATCTTTACTTCTGATTGNCAGGGGACTTACATCTAGTAAGTACGTGTTTGGCAAACACGGGGCCCCGAGCTGAGTCTGGCATTACTTCCACTTACTTGTGTAAGGCTCCTTCCTTTCTCTTTCTTGACCTTCCTTGGTCACCTCTTGTTCTTTTCGATCCCGACGCTAGGGTATCTTACATTTTCCTCTTTATTCTTTTTTTATTTTTGTAATGATGTGTGTAATGTTTTGAGATGTGTTGATATTTGAGTTTTGAGTTGTAATTCAGGAGGGTTTTTAGTGGGTATGGTTGAGTCATTCGGCAAGTCCCACACGCGGGGAGAGTCATGTTGGCTCTCCTTAGTGCGTAGCGGCATTTTCCCTACCTGTACATAATTTTAGGGCTCTAATGACCTCGATGTCGTCGAGCCGTGAAGCCCCACAAACAAACAAAAACAGCAGTTTATGGTGACCATAACTCCAGCATAACTCCAGAGCGGAGTCCCAAAGCTCCTGCTGGAGCGGTGTCTCGCACTAGCGACTCGCTCCACACGTTCATGTTAATGACAATAGACATCCGTGCACGCTCGGGAACTGGTCAGTCGTTACTCGACTGGGAGAGGGAGTTTCGTGAGACCGAGGGATTCGGCCACAACGGTCATTAAGGTGGTTGCTAGGACCGTGGAGGTTGAGCCAGCAACGAGGAAGCAGGCAGAACTTGCATCGACGTCGAGCGCGTGAGCGACATTTGTGTGGCGGGTTCCTTGACGAGCCCCACAAAAAAATCTAGTGCTGAGTTGCTAGTTTGGGTATGGCGCGTCCCTCACTTGGCAACGCGGGTGCCGCTGCTTGTGTCTACGTGGCACTGTCGACAAAATTTCAAAGGAAAACATCCCCACGGAGGTACGTGTATCTACGTTCGTAAAGATATTATATCTTCTCAATTGTTAAGAACTTCTGCGTTGATAGTGTGTTCGAATTTTCTGCAGTAAATTTGACCGACATAGGTATTATTGTGTTATGTAATTATAGACCTCCTCAATCAGATATTGACATATTTTTTCGGTATTTTGAGATTATTTTAAAACGTATTACACGTAAATACAAAAAAATATATTGTTATATGAGGTAATTTCAACATAGATTCCCTAATTGCTTCCGATTACGCAAATTCACCAATTAATCGATTCAAGAATCTTATCGACTGCCGCAACCTTGTAACTACGACAAAAGACCCCACTCGCCTCTCCGGTTCATCTCAAACATAGCTAGGTCTGATTATTGACAACAATGAAATCTCGTATCTCTCTGAAGTGTTTTGCGCCGGATACAGCGATCACCTTGCGCAAGTGTTGACCATTAAAGATAAACTGAAACCACACAAAATCATTTACAAGTATTCTAGACAGTTTAACGACACAAATTTAGTCATATCTACAAATTATTTGCGTGAGGAAACTTGGAAAGATGTTTACAATTGCCAAAACTCTGAGGACAAATTCAATGTATTTATTTCGACATTCCTAAAACATTACAACTGTAGCTTTTCAATAAAACGCAAATTAACTAACACAAAGAAATACAATAGATGGATCACCAAAGAGATAAGAATTTATTACAAAAACAAACGCCGTTTATATTATATTTCAAAACTGTATATGCAACCATACTAATTCCATGATTATTTCCGTAAATATAAGACTATTCTCCGAAAAGTAGTCTACACACCTAAAGTTATGGAAACTGACAAGCAGATACTAAAATCGAACAACCGGACCGAAATCATGTGGAATACTTTTAAGAATTACAAGTCACCTGAAAATCGCGAAGAAACCATTTCCCTACTAAACGATCGCAAAATCGTATCAGTTCCACAATCGCAAATTTGTTTAATTCATATTTTTCAGAAGTATGTAAAATAACTAATTCGATATCTCAAAACCAATGTCCTCCGAATATATCCAACCACGTGCCCCATTCTATGTTCACTTCCGACTCTAGCGCCATTGAAGCCATGAAAATCATCAGTTCATTAAAAGACAAATTTTCAACAGCCATAGATGATATACCCGAAATTTACTGTTAAATTTTCGTCCCACGTTGTATTAAATCCACTCGCAAACATATTTAATAGTTCTTTATCGGAAGGGGTGTTTCCTAACATTTAAAAGAGCTAAAGTGAAACCTTTATACAAGAAAGGAAACAAACAATGTTGGTAATTATCGACCAATTTCTATACTACGCAATTTCTCAACAATTCTTGAAACAATGTTCTATAATTTTCTAGATTTTCTATCAAAAAATTACATTTTCTCTGACGATCAACACGGATTTCGGGAATCCTTTTCCATCATCAGCGACGTATTTTCTTTCTTAAATGATGTTACCACTTCTCTTGACCATGGAGAAAATCCTCAGGGAGTTTTTCTTGATTTATTTAAAGTATTTGATGTCATTGATCACGAAATTCTCCTTTCAAAATTACAATCTTCTGGATTTCGTGGACTTGCGCACCAGTGGCTGACTTCCTATTTAAAAGATATATATCAACAGGTCGAAATGTCATATACTAAAAATAAAGCATTTATTTGATACTGTTGCTAAATAATTATGTACATTTTATCGAACACATTGTTGCGTTTCCGGGGTTTTAAAGTTGACGATTCATTTATACCCAAGCGAAAAGTTTTAGCAAAAATGGGAAAATAATGTCATTGCTTCCAGTTAAACCTAAAAGTTGTAATTTTTATTGTAGTTTATAGTAATGGAGATCTTTCAAATCTGTTAATTTCATAATTCTATTAGGTCCCCATCTGAGTTATAAAAGCGGAAAAATTGAAAATACTTCATTTTTCGAAGATCATAACCTGGAAAGGAGACATGTTTCAAAGATGAAATTCTATACACACTATCTATATACACGTGTGTGTATTCACTAAATGATTTAAGTCAGACTTTATCCCTTTCTTTAGAAAATTCCTTTCGAAAGCACAAATTTATTTAATTTCAAAGGTCTAAATCAAGGCGCGAAATCAATTAGAAGCACGTAGCTAAAGCAATTAAATGTGATGAGACTAGCATAGGATGAGCTAAACACAATGGCAGTAATTTTAAGGCGCTAGACGAAACCAATCTTGAGGTATTAAAACTTGTGTGAACTCTTACAAAGGCCAAAAACGGTGCGCGCGGAAGAATAAAAATGGCCGCCATTTTTAAAGCAGAAATGGTAGAAATTTTTAAAATATGTATTTCATCTCTCTAATAATACTAGAAACAACACACAAAAGATGAAATTTTTCTGAGAGGGTACGGGGACACGTTAATTTTTTCTGGATCATTTAAATTGGATTGACCCTATACGAGTACATGTAGATCAAGAGGATTGACATTTTTTTAAAAATTTTCTTCTTTTCCGTCAGTGGTTCTTTCTAAACGGATGGGTCAGTTGCATTAATCTGCATGAGTTGTATTTTCATTAAAGTTTTTTATAAGTTTTTATCTGCTCCACTGTTACATCAGTTAACTGTTTTGAGACTGTTGAAGATAAATGTTGCTCGCGGATGGTAAATACAATTTAAGTAAACTGAAATGAAAGACATGATAATGTTAAAATTGATACAAGAACAGACAAATGACACCAGATACAAATATGTATATGGTTGACAAACATGCTTTCTTACAATAAAGAAAATATCATATACAAGGAATTATGTGATAGAAGTTTTGCACCACATTTTTTTAGAAAATACACTCAACTTTACACTCTTTGGCTCCATTTTCCAGAGCTACAGATTATATAATCAATTTCCCCTACTGTGGTGGATTTCTGAACTAACTAATCAGGTCCATATAAATACAGAGTCACTGAAAATGTAGGATGGTTGAAAAGACTTCATAACTCGCAATTTAATTGGCAGAATAAAATGATACTTTGATATAACTCTTCCGAAGGTTTCAATTTTTTTACGTGGCATATATCAAATTTTCGTGTGTGATACTTTGACGCATTTTCACGCAAAAATAGTCAATGTCGTGATTTCAGGGAAAATCACAGTGAATTTTCTAGTTATGCACATTAGCTCGTTATGCACAAGAGTTCAAACCTATTGGTACTTCCTTGGTTGCAACCATTTCTGTACTCAGCTATTGATTTGCTAGATTTCTTAAAAATCTTTTGTGAATGACAATGAATTGCTGTTCACTTCTGCGAAGCGTAGTTTCTGAGAAAGCTACAGATTCGTCCTGCCTTGTGCATAGGGAGATTCTCCATTGGTCTTCAAATAGTATCTACCACGTGACCTGCAAAATTATATTAAATAAATATCAGTTAAATTAGCATCTATGTATAGTAAACATTTATTTATATTTAAAAGTAGACGAAGAGGCGGCATTTATGAACAGGTTCTCTAAGTTCTTCTCCNATGTATAGTAAACATTTATTTATATTTAAAAGTAGACGAAGAGGCGGTATTTATGAACAGGTTCTCTAAGTTCTTCTCCAGAGAGTTGTCTCATTAATACTATTGTAATATTTAATCAACAATTTAGAATTATTTTAATTAAATTTGAATTATAAACAATACTTTCCAAATAATTTAAAGATTTGATCCTATTAATTTTATAGTAGAGAAAATAATTAGATCAATTGATACGAATTTCTTGATATCACACGAAGCTAAATTTTTTGTATCATCACTTTAGGAGTCTACTGAAATATGAAATACGCCTATGCTTCAGAGCCCTTGAAGCCCACTTTCTCAAATATCCTAGAAAAAATATTCTATAAGCATCTTCTAGACTTTTTATCAAAAAATAACATTCTCTCTGACGATAAACACGGTTTTAGGAAATCCTTTTCCACTACAAGCGCCATATTTTCTTTCTTAAACGATGTTAACACAACTCTGGACCGTGGAAAAAATCCACAGCGTGTTTTTCTGAACTTATTCGATGTAATCGGTAACGGACTTCTCCTTTCCAAATTGCACTCTTTACGTAATCGTTGACATCCACATCAATGGCTAACTTTTTATTTAAAAGATTGATATCGACAGGTCGGGTTATGCTATACTAAAAAAAATACGTAAGAGGTGTCTTTCAGACAAAAGGACACTAAATTTCGGAGTTCCCCAAGGTTCCATACTCGGTCCTATACCCTTTATATTGTATATGAACGTCATTTCATCATTTACATCAAACTGAAAAATGGTTCTTTTTACTGATGACACTAATTTACTATGTAAACACGCCAAAGCTCAAAAAGTATTGTCTAACCTCTCGACTTGGTTCCCTGCAAATCGTCTCATTGTAAACACTGACAAAACAGTGTCTATGTCATTTCACAATAGTATCACAAAATATTTACCCCAGGTTTCTCTTTCTCTAAACGGAACACAATTAAAAACTGTTACGTATACGAAATTCTTAGGTCTTCATATTCTAGACAACCTCAAATGGAATTGTCACGTTGACATTCTTAATTCCCAATTAAGTAAATTGTGTTACACATTCCGAAACTTAGTTAATGCAGTTAGTCCACGTATTTCCCGTTGCGTATATTTTGCCAACGTTTACTCTTATTTACATTACGGCATTACCTTCTGGGGTAATTCCGGTCGGAGTATTCAAACTTTCAGAATTCAGAAGTGGATAGTTCGGATAATTTGTAAATCTCACCCCCGAAACTCTTCTAAACCTTTATTCAAGGAATTAAATATCTTAACACTTCCCTGCATTTCTATTTATGAAACGGTCGTGTTTGTTAAGACCGAATTACTGAAGTGCCACCCTTGCTTCTCACGAAACAGTCTCGTTCACGAACACAATACTCGCAATAGTAGTAATATTTATCGCCCTAGAGTGTCAACCACTCTTTGCCAAAAAGAAACTTATCATTCGGGATTTGTTCTATTTAATTCCCTGTCCAAGAATATAAAAGATATTATGAAATTGAATCTCTTCAAATCCACGGTTAAAAACTACCTCCTGCACCAGTGCATCTACACTGTAAAAGAATTTATTGATTTTAATGAAAGTTAAATCCGTCTTGTACTTTATCACGCCATTGCTGTAGAACTTTTTTTAATAACTTTTACAATTTCAGAAACTATTTTCTTGCATGATTGTGTTGTCTTATGGCTGATATTAATTTAGTTTTATGTGTACTCAACTTTGGCACGGTTGTGTACATTAAATTTTAGTCCCATCCTGGCCCGGGGTTTTCTCCGTTTTTCCTTCTGGTAGAGGCGGATTTCTTATACAGGTTCTCTAGGCTTTGTCTAAGGGCGTGTTTATTGTAACAATAAATCGTGAATTTAGTGTTTTTTCAAATCTTATGATTTTTAAACACTATACTCAGAATAATCTATAGTTCGATAATAACTTGCACATGTAAATTTACAAACATATTTGCGTTAAATTACAAACATATTAACATTCTATTAGTAATATAACTCGCAGCTAACTTTTTATCTTATCTAGGAACTTTTGCTGAAATTTTTGAATCCGCCTCTGCCTTAGGGCCCTCGATCGGAATTGATTTGTACTGTTTTTTGACGATAAATGTATTAAATTTATTATTGATAAGAATTTCTTTATATCATACGTAGCTAATTTTTTTAAATTTATCATATTAGGAGTCTACTGAAATATGAAATACGCCTATGTTTCAAAGTCTTTTGATCGGAATTTGATGAAATAGTCTCTTGCCTGCATCCGAAGAGTAAATTAGTTTATTAAGATAAATGATTAAAAACTTTCAATCTTCCGATGGACGATTGCTATATGTTTTATTTTATTAATTTCACAACGTTTCGACTATACGGTCAAGTCGTCGTCAGGTGGTACAAATTATAAGAAGAAATATGACATAACAGTACAATTGGAAATTTTTTTTTTATACGTACTTAATATCATGTTCTGTTGTTCTGTTATATTTCTTGTTATAATTTGTACCACCTGACGACGACTTCAATATATATTCGAAACGTTGCATACTAAATATCACAAAATATATAAATTCGTCCATCATAAGGTCATCGTAAGTGTTTAATTATTTATTTATTTGGATTTTATAATGGATGTTAATTGTAGTAAAATTAATTTATTTCTCATAAATTTCAATATATAAATAAATTTATATACTTAAGTATATTAATATTTTTAAATTTATTTATTATTTAAATTTGATATTGTATTTAAGTTTATTTTATTTATTTTAAAATCTATGAAATTAGATGATGATTTACTTTATCTGTAGAAGATTTTCTTAAATAAAACTTCCAACTTTTAAAAATGTTCTGCATAATCACTCACCGCGGAGAAGTCCATTCCCCCATCACATCATGGCGACTCCCCGCGCATCCTCCTCTTTGGTAATTTTTGTAGCTATTGCAGTTCGTGGATACAAATTCCCTCGAAGTGATGGATTCAGCATAGAAGGAAGGTGCTCTGTCATGGCTACAAAATCCTGAGAAAGTTACCGAGTTTATTTCTCATGCAATCGTGTCTCTTTGAAAACTATCTTTTGCAATAAATGCAATGTTTAAACTAAATGATTTTAAAATTGGGTAAAAACAATATGAAGCGGTAAAGAAAGTAAAGATTTATACGCTTGATTTACATTCTAATTCATATTATTTCATCAAAATAAAGACATCCGAATATTAAAACGGATGTAATATAATTTTCACAAAATGGCTCGTAGTTATTAATATAATAATTATAATTTAATAGTTCAAATGTATATGTTTTTACGTGTTAAAATGGATAGTAATGTAGTGTGATTTCTGTGGGTGTTAGTCAAATGACCTTTTATCTTTTTCTATAAAATAGTATTAATTAAACTGATTTCATTTTCTTTCTTACGTGACGAAGTTATAACTAAGGATAATATTACATAGCGATGCTGTCAGGAGTGAAATCGCTGTCGCAGGGAGTGATGTATTAGAAGAGTTCTTACGGATCTGTGAAAAAATCCCATGGCGAGAATTTTTCTGCGTAATTTCCGTTTTTCATGTGCTTTACGTGGTCTTTTTGTACTATAGAACCAACTGCTTACGTCAGATGTCTGAACGACCGAGATTTGAGTACCTGTCAGATCGAAACCGCAATCTGCTTGCCTGGATCCAGCATTAGGGAAGAAGTCAACGTCACCGATGGGATCCTTCCATCCGAGGAGACCTCCGTTCGTGTGGATGCCTTGGACAATTTTCGCATCTGACTTATCGAGGCGCCATTTGCGAGGGACCAACGTATACAAAGGAGCCGCTGCATCAAGCCCTGAAAACATGAGATATTACACAATAAATGTGTCGAAAGAAGAGATGAATGTACAAAATGGACGTAGAGAGTGAACAAGTAATTCACATTTATAAATTTTTTAAACACATAATGAAAATATGAGCGACACGAGACACATGCAAGACGGGACATGAAATGTTTAGAAGATAACGCCCATCTTCTCGAAGTGGGAACACGCGTCCACTATAATTTGGTGATAAAACCGCGTCAACCCTAAAGATGATTAAAAGCAAAATTAGAGAAATGTACATTATCCACATAATGATATTATTAGGGAGTACAACAGAAAACGTTATTATACAAATAAGTGGGAAGTATTATAAAGATCTGATAGCGAAAGGACGAATTTTCATGTATGTACCATTGAGAAGTCATAATGTGTATATTACTACTGTTAGATGTTACGAGTGTAATAGATTTAGTCATTTAGCAGCGGTATGCTGTGAAGAGAACAAAACATGTTGTCTATGTGCGCGCGTAGGACATTCATTGTAGGTTTACACAAGAAGGAAGAAGACGTATAAGCTGCGTAAAAAAAAAAAAGATTGGAATAATTCCGTATCCTCTAAGATTGTCCAGAGCACAAAAAGGATCAAAATGTAATATAGAATAGAGAGATTTATGGTGATTAAAATTTGGTATCAGAACTTACAGAGTAGTAAAATTGCAAGATTGGAGATATCAAAATTAATGTAGAATAATGATGATGTAACCTGCTTACAAAAATATTGTTTTGATAGAGGAGAACCTTGGCATTTACCATTGGCGTACAGGATGGTGTATGTAAAGGATGCCTGGCCAACAATTATTATAAAGTGTTCAGTTTTTGAAATATTTTCATGTTTCTCTTAAATGCACACTCTGTATATATACGTTTATAATAGAGTATAATACAGAATTCATCCTTAAGAAAATTTACCTAAATATAATTCATTAACGAAAAATACAGTGATCAAAATAAAGTTCAAAGTTCAGCCAAAGAGAAACGAAACAATAACAGAGAGTTCTCTGCGCAAGAAGAGTATCATTTGGAGGTGATATCAATATATAGCTTTTGTACGTGCCTTCATATGTTTAAATGCTCATTCTACACTAGTATAGTACCCGCAGTATTGAATTCATGAATTTATTTAGGTTTACATGTTACAAAGTAGTAGCAGTAACTTGTTTCTAATATATGTTTTATATTTTAAAATTTTATATATTTTACGTTCATCTAATTTGAATCACGAATGTCAATTTTTATGACTTACCTACAATCTTTGCAACTTTTCCTTTAAGTCTATTTCCTGTTACTCCGGCGGCATGCGCTCCTAAACTGTGTCCGATTATATTTAAGGCACGAAGGTTCAATCCTCTGTTGTCTCTTAAGTATGTTATGACTTTGGCGAGGTACTTCCCGACGAGAATCGCGTACTCTTTTGCTATAGGATATTCAGTGCCAGCAGGATCTTTCCAGTCCACCAAAACGACATTGAACTCCATGCCAGTTCCCATGTAGCCTGCAAATGAAAATTGAACACTTAACACATCTCAATACCTTAATATAAATTTCACCACTATCCTTCAACAACATAGAGTAAAAGAAGGAGGGCTCTACACTTAGGGTTTTAGAAACAAAAAATAGGTTTCTGAGTTTTTTTTCGCGTTAGTCTTAATTTTGGCTCATCATTTATAAACTTCCCTGTCTTTCTTTGCAGATTTTCGCGGAAATTATGTTATGTGAGAAAAGTTGATTCATCGTTATTGGTTTATCATCAGAATTGCAATAATGCACGAGGTCGCACAGGATGGTACTGCGATATTACCTAGTTTATTTTCTTATTGAAAATTTTATTGGCATTAGCTCACTTTTATAACTGTCTATTAGAAATTCACAACATGCGTACACGAAAAAACTGCTGGAATTTTATCACATTTGATGTAATTTTAGAAAATCTCCGGAAATTGTTGTAATTTATCTCTAATGCTGTAATTTTAGAGATCTTGGGTATTTCACTGTTATATTAATTGTGCAAATGCACAGTTTTAACTTTATAGTAAACAGTGATAACTCATTTCAAAGTGATATTCTGTAATTCAGCGTGGTTCCTTAATGAGGACAAGTTTTATTACAATATATCATTTACCTCCCATCTCCATCATCAAATTGGTTTAATGGTACCAAAATAATCTACTGTCTTGGAGACCAATCATGTCCGTAAAATTTCTGCTCGATCAGAAAATTCATAGTATCCCAATAATGAATTAAATTTTTAAAGGGAAGTTCGACATATATACATTCCTACGTTGCAAGTTAAATAAAAGATTTTAAAATCTGTGTAGTAATCATCCTCCATTTGGTAGTAAAGAAATTAAAATCGGAAAATTTTTAAACCATTACTGTTCATATTTTGTTAGGTTTGATATTAATTCTACTGAGTAACATTTCGAACTCAAATTTGTTAAAATAATCATACTCGTGTTATTTTAAACTGGAATATATTTCTAGCTTCTTGCGCCTTTCGGTAGGGAATATTTGTAATACCTTGGTAATACGCGCAATGCCTCGTCAAAATGGGAAATGCGACGAATATTTCCTACTTTGCTAATGGTCTTAGTAATTATCATTGTCTGAATTTCCCACATTGTCTGTAACGTAAATTATAATGTGATAACTTTCGGTCGGATGAAAACGACGACAAGCCGGGAATCACACACGAGGCTCCTAATTTGTGTGTTTCCTCCTGACACAATTTTGTGTGATCTATGAATAAATGACTGATCTCCTCGCTCCTTCGCCCTTCTTCAACTCTTACCAAGAGTTTATTCCCACGTGTGAGCCGGCATTCAACAATATTAATCAACTCACTCCTTCTCAATACATTATAAAGAGTCTGGGGAATGTAGAAATTCTTTATCTCGTCGCGTTTTCCTTTCAAAACACCTTTTCTTTTCTGGCTCCTGTGCTCTGCACAGCCTCAACGTACGTTTGCTTTCGGCTGTCCCAAACTGTTCCTTGGTCTCTTTGAGTGTTCGTCAACTTGACACCTATTTGTTCACAGCATTTCCCGTTTGCTCTAATGTCTGCTTGATGTCGTTTATCTGGATTTGCTTCACATTTTTTGTTGTTCACATCATCCCGCATCGGTGACCTTCGGCGAATCCTACTGTGTCTTTCCATCGAAGAATAGTCCTTTCTAAGTCGTCCTTATCTTGACGAAGGGACGTCCTTATCTTGACGAAGGGATATCTTGAAGCATATTACACCTCACATCGATAGTTGACACATCCCTTTCCTCTAAAGCGCCCAGTGATTCTTTGCCAAACAATTCAACAGTTGCCCCTTTCAATTTGTCCCCAAGTGTTAGGAATAGCTCGTGTGCCAAATCTGTAAGCTGGTTTAGTTGCTCCCCTAAAATGTCTGCTTCTTTCCGTGTCTGTTCCGTGAGACACCATAGCTCTTTCATTCCGTCCTTTATTTTTTGCTGATATTATCCTGACGAATTCTTGTCCCCTTCGAAGATCATCAACAGTCCATCGTATATGTATTTACCGCTCTTCTTATCACCAAGTCTAGTCTTTCCGCATCGTCTAGTCCGCGTTGTAATCGTATCTGTGTCGTCCTTGGTAGTTGTGTGTTCACTGGCACTACTGCATCCTCGGGGTGAATGTGTACCACTTAAGTTACTCTTAAGTGGTACTCGTTTCACTCTCACTATGATGCGCTGTCGGTGAGGCCCCAACCTGCAACAGTTTCAGGTATGCAGCTGCTTCCCGACCCCTTTTGCCCCCTGCAGGCTGACCCCTTGTTTCCACCTTGTTCTGCCCCGCCATTGTCCCTGTATAGCTTAAATTATTGTCCTCCAAGTTTCCCACACACAGATGCTAACCAGAAATGTGGGTCGCGTAGAACGTTCACTGGGTTGGCATAGGCAGCGCTATGTTTCCAAACTATAGTATATTTAGTAATCATGCGAAATAAGCTATGCATTGTGTTCTCTGTGTTTCATGTTGTAAGAATTTCTGGTAGCACAGCACTTTTATATATTTTTTATACATACGCACATATATACACGTTGGCCCGCTCGCAACAGTACATATGGCCGTTCTCCGATATCTATGACACAATGCCTTCGTCACAGGTTGGAAGCCACAGCAGGCAATTTTATGTAGTTTATTTATTACAAGCAGCTACCTCGCAATGTTATCTACCTGTTATTGAAATTCATGTGCAATCATTTGCTTGGTTACTCCACAACATGCGTTTGAAGTGGTGCCCATCTATGTTTACGTGTACTTAGTAAATTTATTTCTCTTGAACCATTTGCCCAAATGCCACCAAATTTTCCTGGCACAATCCTAGCACAGTCCTCTTGATACTTGCACGTAGCTTTATTCACTCATCTGCAAATCCACGTTTCCAGATTGCATTTCCTTCGTAACGATGGTCTTCATGACGTACGTGAAGTTTTTTTCGCTCGTATTTTAGCCCCAGTGGGTCGAAATTCACCAAATTTTCACCTATGTGCTCAGAGTGACCTCCTCGTTCCTTCTAAATTTCACACACTGTATAAATCTCTCTCCAAATCTACTTATACAGACCCCGTGATCGGAGTGCAACACACATACGTCCAGATCCCTCTACCACTTTATAATGAAAATCTGTTTTTATTCGAAAGATGGAAAATTTTGTAAAGTCTGATTTTCATTTCTTGCATTGTAAATTGCCTCCTTGCATTTCCAGAAACGTTATCGTTACTAGAAATTAAAATGTGGAAGCCGAGTTCAGAGGACGAAGTTTGTGCAAGACAGATAATTACGGGTAGAAGGTTACAATATACCCTTTTAGTGTTATCAATACATCCTTGTCGTCCAAGGAAAACTCTAACATTCAGATATTGGGTTATTGGCATTTGCTTGTTTCAACAAGGCCGCATATCTGATTTCCTACTTTCCAAGGTAAAATAATGAAAAGAATTTCTGGTCTAACGTATAGGAGGAAAGGATAGTAAAATAATTTGGTTTTTCACCTCTTAACACAAATTGCTACGGTATCACTAACCTAACCTAATTATTGTACTAGTTACAGTGTAGTCGATAAAATCAAATACTTAGACGTAAATTGCAGCGAACTCAATGAAGGTGGGATCAGCACACCGAGATAATAAAATCACTGTGTTGTATAATTGTTTCCTTTATTTTAATTATAATCATTTTAAAACAACAATATGAATAATAACAAAGAAAAAATATGATTTAATTTGTATATATCAGTTAGTAATATTGTACTAACAACATGTAAAAACTCGCTTGACTCGATTGAAATGCATAAGAGCAAGATCAACCATGGCGTCCGAGCAAAACGGATTCGTGGTTTATGTATCTCACGTCGAAAATAATAAAATATCTTTTCTGGTGTCCGGTGATCATAGCTAAAGGCGACGTAAAGATACTACCGAAGATTTACTACAAATCAAAGTAAACTCCCATCACTTTCGTGATTTAAAATTGGTCTTATTTTGTAAATAAGTTTTTTCTCCATAAGACGCGATGTATGTGAACATAAATTATAATTCCAAATATTTTATTTAAATTGCCGGTGAGGTATGTTTTTCAAGTTGAACTCAAAATAAGAACATGTTACTCTTTTTATTTACGCCAGTTTGAGGTGTTTTAGTGATTTGATTTCACGTATGCTAGCACTACCTGAAGTGAAATATTTTTTACAAGTTTGTGTACCTTCGAATTCCGTCATTAAATGGCGTCAATTTTTCTTTTCGGTAGATTCAGCACAAAAATTCACACCAAAAATATACTCCGAAGCACAGTATTTCTGCGAAGCTAAAATAAATTGGGATCTTGATAAAAGAGGAAAATTGAAAAGTAATTGTTAATGTGAGATAAATGTTCTTGGGATGAGATGTATTGAAATAATTTTAAGTTTGATCCAAAATTTCGATGTAAAAAGTCGGAATACACGGTATAATTTTTGAAAATCTGTCTATAAATAAGTAAATTATTATATAAAAATAAATACAATTTATATTACGATAAATTTATTATTATTGTTATATAAAAATATTATTACATTAAAATATATATATTACCTATATAAAAATATAAAAAAGTACATAAATATTACATTGTGCATAAATGAGTACCAAAGAAAATACTAACGTTTCAAATGTTTTTCAATCAGAAGGATTGGAATAAAAATTTAAAAAGTTGCAATTGATGGAAGTGATGTAGATTCAATACCATAAAATAAAATATATAAAATGAAGCATATAATTACAAAATTCCATACATATTTTTAAATAGACAATAGCAAACATAAATAATATTATAACAAATATAAATAATTTACAAACCTAATTGTGTGAGAATTTTGACAATCCATCTACACAGCTGGACTGATTCCGATTCGATTCCAAAGAGCAGTCAACTACTTGTTTATTATGTTTGATCAATGTTTACTGCTCAACGCATATGAATCAGTTAACAGTTTGCACACTTTTACGATTACACAATATTTCCAAGATGAGTCATTTTTGTAATTTTATTCGATACCTAAAATTTTCGTTCTATTGTAATATTTAATCTCAAATTAAGAGTTATTCTAATAGTTACAATTTTTGAACAATATATTCCACTTATTTCAATTTTTATAATAATCCGTACTTGTTAACTAACTGTTTTGTTTTATTTACACACTAAATTGTTTCTATTCAGCATATATTACACGTAGCTAAAGAACTTTAATATTATATTGGGAGTAAAGAGCTGAAATTTTCAATTCGCCTCAGCTCTAAGGCCTTTGATCGCAATTGATGTGATTGTCCCTTGCTTGCTTCCGGAGAGTAAATTAGTTTATTGTCCTCCAGGTAGTCCTACGCTGTTTGTTACTACTTTTTGACAATAAATATTTATTTTTATATCTAAATTTATATTTACATACTTTATTGACTTATTTGGAAAGAAATCACGGGTAGGACAAATGTAAAAAATACAGTGGATTAATTTGTTTGGGAATTTGTAAGTTTTTAGAGTTTACGACGCAAAGTTTAGACTTAGAAGAGGTTCTCAGAACGTTTTCCTCTTGAAGGTAAAGAAAAATTGGGATATCGAATACTTTTTAACTCATTGAACAAAAAGGTTTAGTTACTACATTGCTGTGATGTGAAAAGAAAGCAAAATACAAATGCAATGTTGTATCTCTCAAAAAGACATAAAATATAACACAATAAAGTGCAAAACCGAATTGTGAATTGTAAAGACCAGTGAAATCTGGATGTAGAATGAACAAGTAAGAAAATGACTATGGTAGTAGCCACAGGAATATTTTCGTACAAAATAACCGACAATTCTTATTTTAAGTTTCATTCTGTACTTTGTTGTTCGCTTTATTTGAAAACATTTATCTGGCAACTGCGACGATTAATTTTTATGCTGAGACACTGTTGGTTTCACGCTTTAAACGATTAAGTGCTTGCCTTCATTTCGAGAGAAATGATATTTTTACTTTCTCAAATACGTAGAATACAGAATGTTTTGTAACCGTGAAAAGATTTGAAAACGAGATTTCGACGAAAATGTTCGTGTTGGCGATCCCTGATTTTGGAAAAGTGGATTTCGGCATAACGTCCGTCTGTGCTCAACGAGTCTGTGTAAATGGATGAATCAATTTAATTAATTTTTCTGATTTAAAATAGATTTTACAAGTTGTCGGTGCACGTGCTCTGATTTTCTTCTTACTTTAAAACAATTAGTGCGTCACATGTTTAAAGTACTCTTTTGAATGTTTCTCAAGAACGACTTTAAATTTTGTTAAATGTTCTCTACGTCAGGTGCAATTAGTGTCATGACTTCGGCTTTAGTGGTATTTTGCTTGAAAGTTTGGAATAGTCGTGGTAACATAATTTGTTTCTGCTACTCATACACATTAGATTAAAGTTTCAAAAAGATTGAGAAAAAAGAAGTTAATGAAATATTCACCACAGAGTGGACATTTTTGCATATTTTCGTTAAAAATTACATATATTATTATATTATTTAAAATACAAATTTTGTATTATTTTTTGTAATAAGCATTAAGATATCTATATTATTCATTCTTATTAAGAGAAAAATAAGTCGTAGAGACTTACCATCCTTAACTACAATAAATCTGTTCGCATCAGCTTTCCACCCATGAATCACAAATCGAGTGGGATTCAAAGGATCGAAGTTCGGGTAGGTCGAATTATCCGACAGAGTAATCCGCTGGGATATGTTTGGATTTTGTCTGAAATAAAAGACGAGAAGTCATGAAAATGATTGGAACTCTAATGTATACATAACCAGTCAGCCCGTTCGAATATTTCGCAGTCATATCTAATTTGGCAATACACAATTCCATATTTTTCAAGAATCGTTGCGTATTGTTTCCTCCACTAAATCGTAAAATATATTATTAAATTTAATCTCTTAAAATCCCATGTTGAGAACTACCAACTGAATCATTGCTTGGACAATGTAAAATAATTCATTGATTTTCATGAAAGTTAAAATGGGTTTCTATTTCCTACTAAAAATGTTCTTCTAAATTTTTTGTAGCTCAATTCATGTTGCACCTTATAACGTCACTGCTCTTGTACTTTCGAAATAACTGATTACACTTTGATCCTTTTTTCTGCATGTCTTTACATTTTCTGATTATTCATAAAAGTTTAGTTGTATCTGTGCTCATCCTCGGTACAGTTGACACGTTAATTCTGGATCGGGTTTTTGCTTCGGTTTTTCTCAGAGTGGAGGCGGATTTTATGTAGAGGCTCTCAAGATTCTTGGTTACTACTTGCGGATACATCGAGTTATTAATTTTCTTTAAAAACACGAAACGATTAGACACATTCTTAAGTAATATAATTTATTCTGTCGCACTCAGTGCAATGTCTCTATGCCGATGCAATGGAATATAAAAGTTTAAAACTGTGTATGCAAGATCCTGCAAGTGAAAAAGAAAACCGTTTTTCATAAGCGGCCAGCGAGGCGAAACAGTCACGGCCGTTGTTGCCACGCGTATTCACGCCATTGACTGGTGTAGAAACACTGAGTCGAATGATTTACACAACATATTCCGGAGTCCTGTTATCGTATATTTTTAAGGAGACGTTTTAAGGAGACATTGTGCAGAAAATAAAGTATACTCGCATGTCCATTTTAAATCTTTTAGTTTAACAAAAATTAAGACGCCAGACCACCTTCGGGTCCCGGAGCGCGAGGCTACAGCACCAGCTGACCCTCCCTCTCGTCTGGTGGGTTCATGATGGTCAGATCTTTCCGTGAATACTCACTGTGTGTATAAACTGAGATTGACTTGCTTCTCGCCGTCGAAGAAAGGAAGAGTGAAGTCATCGACTGACGGCGTCACGAGGTCGAGCGCGAGCAAGACGCCTTTGCTATCAGGAATCCATATGATGCCGTCACTCAACTTCAGTGACCAAACTGGAACATTATTCCGAAGAGTAATTTTATTTTCTACTGCGTGACCTGGCAGACGTTGTCCTGTCCAAATTTCAATAAATTTGTTTGTGATCGTTTTGAGATTTTGAGAAAAGCTATTTTGTGTAAATGTGTAAATAAATTAAAAAAACGTGTCTCTGAGTAATTATTGAATCTATTAAAGACGTTGTTCGTATCGTCAGTTGTGATCGAGAGTGCATAAAAAATTATGCAGTCTTTTGCAGTAAGTCCGAAATTTCCGACGTTTGTTTGTAATTGTCTCGATTTTTCCCCTCAAAACTCCAGGACCATAACGGGCAAAGAAAAAAAAGTATTACGTATATCCATCGTTCATATCGTGAGATCATACAAAAATTCCATAGAAAAGTGCAGTTTTACTTTATCCCGAATTTTCTAATATTCTGGGAAACTTTTCCAATTTTTGTTTCCCTAAAAACCTTATTCAGGCATTTACGAATTTTTTTATATTGCCAAATCGGGTCTGCCATTCTCAAGTGATGAGCTTACCAACCAACAGCTTTTAATTTATATTTATATATATATATATATATATATATATATATATATATATATATATATATATATATATATATATAAATAAATTTCATTATGTTTGTATAATTTAAATACTTTCAAAATATTGTCAACATAAGCTTTCAGCCCTTTGAAGCAAATGTTGCTACCGAAATATTACGGAAAGATGTTATGGAAATAGAATTACTGACGATAATATTACCAACTGTCATTCCTAACTTTCCTTGTTTTTACTAATAAACTACGCAATGCGATATCTTGTTGACCGATATAGTTTTAGGTTAAAGTCTATCTATCTTATAGTCCCACAAAGGATCTAAAACTTCGTAGAAATAAGGGATACGACTTTTTATCTCTCTTTCTGAATGGCAATGGCAAAACAAACATTAATATGATGCAATTTAACATATTAAAAACGTATTTAGAAAAAACGAATCTGAAAATTGGGGAAACGTATGCTTACGGTATTACTGATTTAAATAAATTAATGGTGCTTAACTTATTTAAATACTCTTCTTTAAAAATAAATTTCATCGTGAAAAAATGCAGTACAAACTGCGTATGACGACGTGGAGAACAATAACCGTATTTTCTCTTTGGAAGCAAGTAAGGGACCGTCCCATCAATTCCCATCAAAGGTCCTAAGGCAGAGACGGATTGAAAAGATTAGAATATAAAGTTAGTTACATTTTTTAATATAAACAAAATTCCAACAAATTTGTTTAAATAAACACAGAAAAGATAATTCATAGTAAGTAATATTATCTGGTTATATATTATACGGAATTTATATTTCATAAATCATAAATATTACTGTAACTATAAATTAGGGATTCATTATACCAAGAGACCGTTGGCAACAGCCTAGAGTGTCTGATTATGAACACTGTCTCTACCCGAAGGAGAACTGGAGAAATACCCGGGTCAGGATTTGATGGAATTTGTACCCAATTGGGTGATCCCCAAAGTTTTGCGACAATTTTGGTGAGAAGAAAAATCGGTACTGATTTTTGAGGTACCGATGATCTCCGGATGCGAGTGTCGAACTGTATTCCCAAAACACTCACCGTTACTTTTGCTCTTTTTTTGTTGCCAGTGAATTATGTTTAGTCGACTGTGAAGGGATATCAGATACGAGCGCGTTTGAAATGTTCTCAAAAATGCCACAGTATTTTATTTATCATTTTTCTTAGTGAGTTTCGTCTTCTTTCGCTAATATCAAAATCTGCCTGAAACACTACGTAAAAATCTTTCATGAATAAAACGGATTAGACATATTTGAAGAAACAACCATATTCAAGTAAATTAAAAATTAATGTTGTTCGTTGGTAAGCGCTTCACTTGAGAACGACAGGAGCGATTAGGCCTTTTTTTCAAATCCGTAATATAAAGAATAAAATTTTTAGACAAAGAAAATTTCGAAAAGTTGCCCGAAAAATTGAAATATTCGGGAAAAAACTGAAAGTGCTTCTTCTGGAATTTTTCTGTGAATTCAAGAATATACCTCACGATTTTAAAGATGGGTGAGCGTAATTTCTTTTTTGTTTTGTTTGTTGTGGTCCTGGAAAAGTTTTCAGGAAAAACGTTCGTTACAAGTACAAATGTAAGTCGCAAAATCGGACAAACTTTAAAAATCATATTTTTTGTACGCACTATCATTCATTACTGACGATAGGAACGTCATACTTGGTTGATTCTTTTTTGTTTTATTTTTTCAATATTTCAGATAAATTGAGATTCTGTTGTAAGTTCATTGCAATCGTTTTATGACATGAATTAAGATTTGTCGTTCTATCTCAATCAAATTTATAGGTTTACTAACGAAATGCAGTCATTTTTGAAGTTTCAACCAGTTATTCAATAACAACAAAGTAAATCAATTGTCTATTTTCTGTGCAATTTTGATTCTTCGCATTGTACATTGTTTCGCAATCGACACAATTGAACTGTTTTGAGTCAATTTAATCACATGCATAAAAACAATCACTAACACATTTATTGAAATTTGGGCAGGACAACATCAGCCGTGTTTTAAACAAATCAGCTAGTTTTAATTAAAATCAAATTCCATCTCTTCTTTCAAGTCACGCTCGTATCATCATCTCACATTTACGGGAAATGCATTTTTACAAGACGTTAAGTTGAATTTTAAAAAAACTCTAGGTGTGAAAATGTAGCGTGTGACAACTAAAGGTAGACGCTGGCGTTCGGTTTGTGCACGATTGTTGTGATTGCGGTCCGTAATGCAAACACTTGCGAGGGGTCGAATTGTTCGTGTTAAATCACCGGGAGAGAATATTGTTTTATTTAATTCATGTCATATGGTGATGTTCAGGTTATTACGTATGATCTTCCACAAAACCGTTACTTGGATGAGGGAATGAGGCAAGAAAGATACAAGGTTTTAGTTTTGTATTTAAGGCATTTGAGGTCACACGAGACTTTAGTGCAATATAAACGTATATTTTTATAAATGTGTTTGTATCTGTCCTCCCATTTCTGTTATTTCCAGGATTTTTTTTGCGCTATCTATTAAAAAAAAATTATCTGTATTTTAAGATGAATATATTTTTATGTATTATATTCTAAAAAACAAAATTCTTATTTTAAAATTTCCTAATAATATTAATTTAATGCAGACGAGGATGTACTATTTCATTACAATTCTTGGTAAATCTTAACTCTTCCTAGAAATTTTACGATTTAAAGATGTTTTCTATCATTGATAAATTCTTAAATCAATTAACTTACAATACAATCAATGTAATTTGACTATAATTCATTTTTTCCTTCATAATATCTCTCTGAAATTGAAGTATTTTAACACTTCTATTTTTAATGACGTTTTATCGATAACGTCCAAAATTCGTATCATGCGATGAGAAAAGGGAAAAGGTAGTAATGATGTAGGTAGTATAGTACTGAAATTTTAAATGGTTTCTTGGTTTACTATTAAAAGGATCTTGAATAAACGCATGAAGTTTCCTGAAAATTGTATCGTATATAATGCTGGTAAGTGTTTATTTGCAATATAATTATTTAATCATGATATATTGATCATGTTGTTTTATACAATCTGTCATTATTTACACGAACCAAACTAACGAAGCAAACAGTTCGATGCACAAAATATTTATATATCTTCGCTTTCGAGTTGATTATAAGATTGAGATTAATAAAACAAAAATAACGTAATGGACATGTTTAGTTTTTTTGTAGTGCGAGAGATGTCAGATCCTACACCATCAAAAAAACAATAACTAAATATTCGGTCGAGTCACCTGAAAGTATCAGAAGGTGAGCAGGGGCAACATTATTATTCGGGTATCTTAGAAAACCCCAGCAAATCATTGACTTACCTTCATTAACCATCATCCCGATGCAGAGCAGAATATGACTGTATTCCATATTGAGAGGTTAGTTACAGCAAGGATACCGCTCGTACACGACTTCCATATATAAATTCTCGACTTGGAATGGAGGTTTCTTGGAATTTTTGTCTAATCCTCAAGGTCCATACGTTTTACTGATACGTTTTACATCTAAGAACCTCTCTGAATAAATTATGATACTAAAATGGACTTAAAATTATGATACTTAAATCAAGCGTATCTACGAACTTATTGTCCATCTTTATACCTGACTTCTGAGGCAATATATGTTAATTAGTATTAATTGCAGACATGTGGGATTTGAGTCATACTGTCATGTCCTCTTTCTAACCATTAATTAATATTTTTACTTTCTCATATACGTAGAGTATAGAAAGTTTTGTAGTCGAAAAAAATTCGCAAGCTAACATTCGACAGAAAAATCCGATTTGGGAGTCTCTGATTCAAAAAAAGTGGTTTTTGGCATAACGTCCGTCGGCCCGTCTGCGTGTCCGTCTGTGCGCAGCGATTATGATTAAATGGATGTATGAATTTAATTTGCAATTCGTACTCTAGGTAGAATTTACTTGTAGTCGATGCACGTGTTCAGATTTTTTTAAACTTTTAAACTTAGTGTACTCCTCATGAATGTCACAATGTTCTTTCGAATATTTCTCAAAAGCGGCTTTAACAATTTTTTCTTAATTTTTTGTTCGTATGTTACAATTAGTATGCATCACATCCAAATTAGCGGTATTTTGCTTGAAAGTTTGGTATAGACGCTGTAAAATAGTTTCTGTCTGCTACACTTACACATTACTTTACTGTTTCAAGAAGCTTGAACAATATTTAACAGTATAAATGGACCAAGCAGACGTAGAATACACTTTTCGGAAACTGAAATGAGAGTTATGATGATGATAAAATACACAAGGTGACAGCAAACGCACAGCAGGTATAAAAATACATTAATTTATTACTACAACGAAATTACATTGCGATATTTTTTGTCACCCGATGATGCATAATACTTTTGCTATATTTTTTGTCACCCTATGGTGCAATTAGAGAAGCGTTCATGAGAAAATAAGTGCAATAGTTTTGCATTACTAGTTTCATGTTATCTAATATGTATTACGCGTGGCTTTTGAGAATTCATTGTTATTTCTAGCACTTATGAATAGTGTTGATACAGCTAATGTTGCCTCTTACTTCACTAGTAACCATCTTCTAGGAAAGAGATAACTACAATCAGTGGCAGGTAACCAGGTCAGGACATGGTACCTTTTCCGAGGTCCTCCTGGTAGCCGGTTAGCAATTTACAAATGTGATTGCACGGTTTTATGTGAATTACAAGATATCTTTTACGATTACATGCGAAAAAAAATTTTTTTTGATTATTTTAATGGTTTACATTTTTTAGAGTATATTATAATTGTTTTTTAGATAATATATATATAGTAAAGTTACAAAAATATTTTTAACAACTTCTGGTCTTGTGAAAATACCGATGTGCCGGAAAACGAACCGGGGACTCGTGCTGTGATCGGAGCGGTTTTACCCACTACATCATCCGTTCACCTTTTACAACTATACACCATTTCCACCCAGACCCAGACGGAAGAAATAAGAGCATATTTTAAACAAATTTTTACGTGTTGTAAATTTTGACTGTAGAACATATTTTTATATGATGTAAAATACCGAAAAATGACTGGTTACCACTCACTCTGTCACCACTTCTTCGTTCCGAGACGTTTAGACAACAATATACTCCCTGACTCATTACTTTTTGCTCACGCCAACCGTACCCCTGCCGACCGGAATGATTAACTTTGTGGATACTTCTTACTGCAAATCATTTTTACCGTTAAAGTGAAAGACAAACATTACCTTAATTTTGGATTCTGTAAAAAATTCTGAGAAAGGTGATGCCCAACAGGAACGTTTTTAAATTATTCTGTATTGATGTTAACAGCAGTTTAATCATCTCCGAAAAAAATCAAAGGCCAGTGATTTCTTGCAAATGGTTGTTTGGTATAATTTTTCTCAGATTTTTTACGTTGTTTTGTGTTTAAGTTTTTTCCATGAATGTAATAAACATACATAAATCTCTTTAATTGCGGTTGTATGTTTTAGATTTACATATATTTGTGAACTCCAGAAAAATGTTAAATCTCAGGAAACATTCGTCAGCTTTGGCACAGCACAAGATTTAAGTCAGGGAAGGTTATAAAGGTTCGACCCGGATGAACAATAAACAACAGTGGAAAAGATCATTCTTTTCCTTCAACTACGTACCTCAGTAAAGTTTATGCAGTGTACAGTTATACTGTATTGCTAATTAGCATTCTTGTATAAATTACCTAATGAATGTAGTATTCTTTACTAATGTTAATAAGATTTTAGAATAATTTATGGTAAAGGTTGTATCGAATTGTCATATTTGAAGTAGAGGATAGAATTTATGTTTTATTATGAATGTTGAAATAATGAAGGTTTCTGTCATTTGAGAAAATAATTGCATTACAGTATGATTTTTATTACCATGTGGCCGAAAAGGCCTTTCGAATCAATAAATGATGACAGAATGACAAAATCTTTTATTGCTAGTATTAGACCTGATGAAGGTATCGTTCGTAAATTTTTAAAAGTTATATACAAAAATAATTTTTTAGACACATAAATCTCCAAATTTATTCTTTAGAAATCCAAAGAGTGCAGTCTCAATTATGAATAATTATTGTTTAATCAAATAATCGATAACATTATTTGTTGTCTTTCACCGTCTTGACCGATTTGATTAGTTTCAAAAATGAATGTTTTGTATTCAAGGGAAATGAATGGACGCACATTACGTCAGGAAAGTATCGAGTTGACAGGAAAGTATTATTTGTATGCAAATTGTGTGTTTATTGAAGTAGTGATTAATATTTGACACGAAGGTAAAACTGTGTCTGTAAAAGAAAATAAATTCATTTTTCAATTAAAAATTGTTTATTTGTAACTCGTATATATTACATGGGTCATTTGCAAGTCAGTGTTAGATTTGAAAAATGTTCTAATAATAGAAATTTCCTACGGTTTAATCACTACCAACATAACGTCGTTTTTCCTCCACCGGAGGGAATTTTTGAGTTAGTCTCAAGATCGTAAACGCCACGTGCTTGTAGAACAATGACATATTAATGTATATAGTACGTCAACAGTCTTATTTTATACCGCTATTTACATTGTTAGATACAGTCAAACAATAATTAAAATAGGTTCAGAGTGTAGCTTTTNCGAGGATGTGTACAATCAGATTTTAATTTTTACATTACATTTGAAATTGGAATTCACTCTGTTTTGTCTTATAAGAAAGAATTAAATTTCGAATACAATGACAAATATTTGCCGGCTCCTAGGACAAATATTGGTGAAGCCTCGAAGAACGTCAGGGGTAAAATCTCCGGCGAGCGAAGCCAATCTGTGCAATAAAATAAAATAAACAATGAATTGGGTGGAATATTTTTGTGCCGATAAGACCTGTATTTCTGGCATATCGGTTTTGTTCCTTCTATTATAAATAAGTTTTATTTTAATGTTTTTTTAGTGATTTTGAAATATATCAATTGGCACGATTGTGCGCAACCTTGACACATTTGTGTACATCAATCCTGTAGATCCATTCTGGTCCGGGTTTTTCTCCAGTTTTCCTTCGGGTAGAGGGGGATATTTTTACAAAGACTCACCAGTCTTCTTCCTAGGGGTGGCATATATTGAAATAAAAATTCGAAAATTTAGTGTGTTTTTTTAGTTACGATTTATCAACAATACTTTCCAATGGTCTGAAGTTTGATAATGATACGAACTTGTGCAATGACTTTTTTGTGTTTTATTAAATACAATATTTGTTGGTATTATGTTAATATCAATTATGTTAATAACACGTGTCGAACAATTTTTATCGTTAGGAGCGTGTTGAAATGTTAAATGCNGATGGTCTCTTGCTCATTTGCGGAGAGTAAATTAATTTATTATCCTTTACGTGGTGTAAGCAGTATGTAACTGCTTTTTTACTTTTAACTATTTCTATATTGTGTATTTTTTTTCGTTGAGATTGTGCCAAATCAATTTCTTGAGATTGTAATATAAGCCTTTTGTGCTATTTGCACTGACGTAAGAATCACTAATAACAAAGTAATACCTATTTTTGGACGATTGAGGCACAGCTTTTGTTTTGTTTTTTTATTTGTGTAATAAAAACGTGTCTTCCGGGTATCGGCAGCCATTATGTTAACTAATTGTAATTAATCCATTAAATCCATCAAATGAACATTGTGAAGTGAAGAAAAAATATTCGATTTTCCCTTAAAACATATCAAATCAGCAATCCCCATATTCCTTATTGTTTAAACTAAATTATATCTGAACACACCGATACCTGTTACGAAGGGGTCAGTAGATATACATTTCGAAGTTGGATTTTTAATTTTTAAAACATAAAGAAAATGCGAATTATTCTAATTAGAAATTAAATTGTAGCTTTTAGTAATTAAAAGTATTAGTAGTTAGAAAATAAAAAGTAAACAATTCGGAGTTATGTTTTAAAATTATAAAATTGCAAATTGTATATAGATTCGCTGTTTGGTGACCACATAACCCGTTGTCTCTCCCATAATCTTTCTTGATTGCAACTTCGGTATCTGCCCATTAAATCGCGATTTTGCTTTTGTAGTGAAGTGTAAAAAATGTTTGTTTTTGTCCCGTTCTCTCTACTCATCTTACAGATGGTGATGTCATGAAAAAATATTTTCTGACATCCGGATGATACCAAAGCAATGAGAAATAGCGAAACATTTCTTAGCTTGTAATAATAAATTAATTTTGAAAAGTTTTTTCTTCCTCCATCTTCGGATTTTGTCCAATTTTGCGAAGAATATCCATAATCACAAATAAATTACTTTCGCGTATAAAACATGAATAGAATGTAACAATTTCGTTCGTACGACCGTAATGACCGAGTTGTTTTCGAGTCTTACAGAGGAAATAATAATATTATTAATAATAAATAAGTAAAAATAATAAATATAATAAAAATGTAAAATAAGTGATTGATTAATTGATTCAGAGTAGTACACATGTGCTCTATCAAGGTCGCATCCTACTGAAAAAAAATTATACAAAATCAATTAAAAATCATTTTAATGACTTTGTAAAAATATTTCTCATGAACTTTAAATACTATTATATTAATTTGAGCATGTGATGGCCTAAGACGAACGAGAAAAAATCGTCCATATTTATTTAAGCTTTTATGTGCGCGTTGACTGAAGTCAAGTTGCAAAGTAATCACGAAATTTAGAATTACTTACCAAAGTAATTCTTTATATGTCTAATTCATTCTACAGATTTTTTATATAGGATGATAACAAAATTATAAGATTTGTGTGATTATAAAATTTGATAATTAGTTTAAACCAGTGATTGGCAAACATTTTAAAGAGGGGGACAAGGAAAGGAGAAAATTATTAGGCGGGCCAATATCACTTATTAAAAAATAATAATAATACATTTTACAAAATTCTTGTATTTTTTGTGATACTAAGTCCTATTAATGACTGAAAGATTATTGTTACACCACACCACAAGCCCAGATGTGATGTGGATATTTTTTGGGTAGAAGCGGAATTCAACCATAAACTACAACCCTTATGGTAGAGTTCGCTGCCACCACCTTGGTTTCCCAAGCAATCAAACACTCGTGTAATAACAATAAAATATTTCTTTAATACAAATTAAATTGAAATCTGCGTATTTACAAACTTGAACTAACCCTCAAATCATAAATACAAGTATGAATTTGTATTTACACAGTTAATGCTATCTGAAAGTATCAATTACACACAGATATGAATGTTAACAATTAATTAGTAAATTTACCCATATTATCCAAATCTCCAAAATTTACAAGTTGCTATCCCGAAATAACTAACTGTTCCAAGTTACGTCATTCGCGCCTAATAGCAGTGTAATTGAATTACCGCAGCAATTCTCAGTGGTCTGACGACCAGTACAATCCAGGTCACATCTCAAATAACCGGAGTACTTCCAAACACTCCGCAGAAGTCTGAAAGTCTGAAAGTCTGAAAGTCTGAAAGTCTGAAAGTCTGAAAGTCTGAAAGTCTGAAAGTCTGAAAGTCTGAAAGTCTGAAGGTCTCCGATGAACTTCAATCCTCCCAATATATACGGAAGCGGAGGTCACGTAATCACGCCTTCGCTACTGTACTGATCACTCTACATCATCTTGGTCACCCCTCAGCTTCTGGGAACAATGTGTCTTTACCGATATGCCAGCGTCCTTCTCGAGATGGCCATTATTTCAGCATCCGGTGGAATTTTCCGATATAACAGTCTTTCTTTTGGTATTTTTCCGGCCTCGCCTCGGTACACATGGCGAACAAGTCCCTCTTACAGAAATATTACAAGACAAAGGACAGGCAAGCACCCTTCGGCCGGCGTTCTTCGAGCGCATTGGTCCTTCCCGGAAAAGCAGGAGTCTGGTCCATGCACTGAAATTGTTATAAGTTATTTAAAAAGTACTGCAGATATGGCGTAATAAAGTACAAGACAAATTTAAATTTTATTAAAATCTATACATTTTTTACATTGTAGACGCACTGGTGCAAAAGGTAATTTTTAACCGCGGTTTTGAAGGTATTCAATTTCATAATATAATTCAATTATTACATTATTTTATATTCAATTCAACCTCGGGAAGTGAGACAAGTCATTCTTAGCAAGCTGATTGGCGAATAGAACAAATTGTAGTTTAAAATCTTTAAGATAGCCCCAGATATCATCAACCAATTGATTTTTGCTTTGCATCTTGACATTTAACTTGTTCATGTGCCAGAGAAGATCTGTAAAAAATGTAAAGTCCGAAAGCAATGCAGTATTTTCCAGGATTTTATACTCTACAGACGCCTGTTTCTCAAAGAAGAATGTCACTATCTCGTCTTTCAGCTGCCTAACTCGCTCGAAGACGCTTCCTGAGATAAGCCACCTTACTTTCGAGTAGTACAATATATCAGAGTACTCAGATTGCATGGATTCTAGAAACTCCCGAAATTGTCTGTGGGCAAGCCCTGGAGATCGAGCAGCATTAACCAGCTTATCAATAACGTTAAGCACAGGTTTCATATCCAAAGCAGATTTACAAATGTCGTCTTGATGTATGATGCAATGTAGAAATACAACATTGTTATCTGGATATTTTTCATTAAAGATCCCAACTAATTCAGATTATCCTTCCTGTCGTATTTTTCGCTCCATCTGTTGATATACTTCATTTGCAATTTATAGGTACTTTCAAAGTTGAAATTCCTTCCATTAATTCATGAGAAATATCTGACCCTGTTGTAGTTCCCTTCAACGACCTCACGCATGCTAGTTCCTATGTAATACAGAAGTTTTCGTCAACACCTCTTATAAATGATAGTAACTGTGCAGTATCATTTATATCAGAGATTTCATCCATAGTAATTAAGCAGTATTTAAATTGTCCAATCGTTGATGCCAACTATGATAATGTTTTTATCTATTCTAGAAGTCATTGTTTTCCGTGATAAGCATATTGTTTAAAAATCTTTTCTTTTGTCAGGATATGAAATATCGCAAACTTTGAGCATGCAGTACTTAACAAACTCTCCATCAGAGAGAGCTTTGTTACTTTTTGCAATATTGTATGCTACAACATAACTTGCTTGCTGGGAACTATTCCCTTTCTTAAAAATACTTTGCTGACCTGATAGTTTTTTGCGTAGATCTTCCACTTTCTGTTTTCTTTCTTCTACGGTCAAGGCTCTAATCTTGACATCGTTGTGTTCAGAGGTGAAGTGTCGTGAAATGTTATATTCTTTATAGACTGCTACAGTTTTGTTGCAGATGAGACATAGTGGTTTATCCCTGAAAACTGTGACAAATCACTTCCAAGTCCATTCATCTTTGAAAACACGGCACTCAGAATCAACTTTACGTTTCTTAGATAACATCTGAAGGCTAAAATTTTTCAAAATATGCGGAGTAAAACTAGTAAACCAACAACACCAAGACAGGTCTGAATCAAGAAACGTGTTCCAATATCTAACCGCAGCGGAGGGGGTAGCTACCGCGAGGAGGCTCTGTTGCCAGTTTTGCTCCTCGCTACAAAGTTGCCAACGGCCAATGATTCTCACTCTTAACATAACATTCCAGTATCTAAGATAAGTTAATAAATGTGTATGTCGTTACTAATACAAAACAAAAGAAAAGAAAAAAGAGGCAAATATTTATATTTCTTATTGTCTGCATTCTTTTTTATTCGTCAAATTAGGAATAATACCGACCAGCCGGATAGAACATTTCGGGGGGTCGCATCTGGCCCGCGGGCCGTAGTTTGCCCATCACTGCTTTAGATTGTCGTTTGACTCCTTTGACAAGGGCCAAATTGTCTTCAGTCACGTGATGCGGCAGCCATTTCCGTTAGAACTGAATTTCGCAGTTTTTGGTGAATTATTCTCGTAAATACGCCGTAAGGTATGGAATATCTACATGTCGTTGGGAAGCTATTTCCATTTTTTATGTTTTAGTAGGTTCCTTTCGCTATGTTAAGCTGGAACTTTTGCCAGAATACCAAAGGAAACGTGAACCCGTATAAGCCCATAGTAATTTAAAGTCAAATAATTCGAAATTTGGCGCCGTAAGGGTGTGAAAATTCATCCCCACAGGACAGAAAATGGTTTAAACTATTATTTAAACATTTTTGGTAGGTACTTCAACCTAGTCGCTCTGACGCACATAATGCCTTAAAATCACATATTCGCAATAAAATTACAATTTACTCGCCATTTTAATATGAAGGCTAGGAATTATACACTACGAATAAAAAGCTTAGGTGAGGGAACTCGATTTTCCTCACAGACTACTGACTGCTGGTCACAAGTCGTTGCGCAGTAACACCTTACCCCTTCCAAGCGTGTGTGCGAGCGAGAGGGTAACGCCTCTCAGTATCTTCTGTCTCATGTTATCTCATCTCATGATACAGTTGAGTGTATTTGTATTTATGTCTATGCGGAAACAGCCGATTCGCGTCTCTGTGTGTGAAAGCATTCAGGGGGACTCCATTTAATATGTTGTTAAACTGAAAGAAGAGTCATGACTCTAAGAACGACGGTCTAGTGTGAAAGGGTCTTAAACACGCTTCACCCGGTCGGTTTTTTCAGACAATATTCGTCCAATTGCTGTACAACAAATGGGTGCGAAGTAGATGACATCATTACACCACTAAGGACACTACCACGCAACCAACTCGAGAGAACACAGACGCCGCTACTGGTGGGTAGAAATGAAAGCAGGAATATTAGTTTATTTGTACGGGTCGTACTGGTAAAAAGAGCATACTTGAATATTTTCGTACTATCTGACGAGTATCGCACGAAAAGGAACGTCAAAAGAAACGCGTAAAGTGGGCTTTGGTGTGTCAAAGAGTGAAAATTTCTCGAAAATTTGGAAGAAAAATTTCACTTGACGAAAGACTAATTTCGAGAGTTCGTTTTCAATTAAGTCTGCACAAATCCACACAAAATCCGAAATGAAACAATCCCACTTCCACGAAATCCAACCGTAATTACACATTCCGTATTGACACGTGACATTTTCAAGATGCCCTGAAATTAACTCGATTTCTCAATTTGACTTAACTGCACAGCTTAAGTGCTTTCCTCACTGATAGCCACTCCATCAAACCGAATCCACCCAAAGCCACCCAATCATTTGACGTCATGAACGAGAGCAACGTAACTTTTGGTCCCACTAACAATTTATTTAAAGATTAGACTCATTCATCGACAGGAGCATTCTGCATTTTAGTTTTCACGTCCTTTGCACTGAAGGCAAAATATTCCACTTCACCATATCTCAGGTACTAAATGCGAAATATTAAATTTTGTGTTTGTATTTAAATTGGAGAAAATTAGTTACTGGAATTTTCGATAGTTTACTCTTTAATGGGTGAAAGGGGGTGAACATGTGTGTAAGTTACCTGAACTGGCTGGACATTCATCAACATAATTTATTCAATTGTTAAGGATACGAACTTGACACTTTGATGATATGTTGTATATGTATTGCAGTATTGTGAAAATAACAGAATTACAGAACGCAAATGTTGATTACTGAGAGTTAAGAGTATTTCCTTGAAGGGTCATTACATTTTAGATAAACTAGAAAAAAAAATTCTCTCACTTTTGTCGATGGTTATATTTTTTTCTTAACGTTCCTTTAATTGAGTGCTATGCACCGATTTTTCTTCAGATTAACGTTTGGTCTGTTATAAATTAACTTTATAATTATGATTCTTGCAAATACTAAGTATTATTAAAGAAAATATTTCAAATATTCATTAGCTTCAGGGAAAATCCATGGTAAGTGATTCAGGACATTTCGCCGAACCCCCTCAGAACAATTTCATATTATGTGTGTTGTTTCTAGTGTTATTGGACAGTTGAAAAATTTAATTCAAAAAAGGTTTGGACAGGAGAGTGGGATGGTCTAATTACACACTCACATAAAAAAATCCATCGCATATTTACAACAACAATATTAAATATATTTTGATTTAATAATAAAGTGCAATCGTTTCTTGTTACGCCTGACGACAACTCAAACTACAAGACGAAACATTGTGCGATGAAAGACAATAAAATTAATCGTAATCTGCCATAAAAGGGGTTGTGTGTTAATTTATTTATCTTCATTATATTATGGACGTAAGTGGTAGAAAATTTACAATTAGGGAAAACTTCGAGAATTCTCCGTTGGCATTCTCAGATCCTTCGAAACCTTTCTCCGTTGGTTGTCCGTCAGTTCTTCAAAGAAAAAAACACGGTCGTCGGAGACACATCGGAATCTAGGAACAGACACGCGGCAATACAAACATGCGAAGAAGAGTACAAACGGTATTTAAAATTGCTCTTTCGATATCAGAGGACGCAACATGTCACGTATCAATCGTTGGTTTGGAGTATTTTATAAAAAAAATTACTTGTTCTATCNGGTTTGGTGTATTTTATAAAAAAAATTACTTGTTCTATCGCAAATTTGGTTCCATATATGGTTGCTTAGTCAGTTAACCATGCCAAGTACTGAAGTAAATGAAACTTTTTTTTTTCAATGATTTATTTACAAAAATATTTATCTCATTTACAATACAATAAACGTCTATACAGTGAACCGTAGTAATATACAAACATTTACTAATAGCAAGATACAACATTCACGGTGAAAGTTAATAGACCGAATTACACGTGCTGAATAACTGCCCGTTTTCTGCTTTCAGCTATTGATTTGCTAGATTTCTTAAAAATCTTTTGTGAATGATAATAATTTGCTGTTCACTTCTGCGTAGAGTAGTATCTGAGAGGGCTACAGATTCGTCCTGCCTTGAGCATAGGGAGATTCTCCATTGGTCTTCAAATAGTATCTACCACGTGACCTGCGAAATTATATTAAATAAATATCAGTCAAATTATCACCTATGTATGGTAAACATTTATTTATATTTAAAAGTAGACGAAGAGGCGGTATTTATGAACAGGTTCTCTAAGTTCTTCTCCAGAGAGTTGTCTCATTAATACTTTTGTAATATTTAATCAACAATTTAGAATTATTTTAATTAAATTTGAAATTTAAACAATACTCTCCAAATAATTTAAAGATTTGATACTATTAATTTTATAGTGGAGAAAATAATTAGATAAATTGATACGAATTTCTTGACATCGCACGAAGCTAAATGTTTTGTATCACCACTTTCGGAATCTACTGAAATATGAAATACGTCTATGTTTTAAAGCCTTTTGATGAAATAGTCTCTTGCTTGCATCCGAAGAGTAAATATGTTTATTAAAATAAATGATTATAAACCTTCAACCTTAAGATGGACGAATACATTGTTTCATTTTATTAATTTCACAACGTTTCGACTATATGCTCATTTCGTCGTCAAGTGGTACAAATTATAACAAGAAATATAACATAACAGTACAATTGGAAAATGTTTTTGTTTATACTAACTTATATCATGTTCTGTGGTTCTGTTATATTTCTTGTTATAATTTGTACCACTTGACGACGACTTCATTATATATTCGAAACGCAGCGTTCTAAATATCACGAAATATATAAATTCGTCAATCATAAGGTCATAAGTCTTTAACTATTATTTAATATTGGTTTTATAATAGATGTTAATTGTAGGAAAATTAGTTGATTATTGTGGACAATAAATTTTATATATATTAAAATTTATTTATATTTTTATTTATATTTTTAAATTTAATTTATATTTTTAAATTTAATTTATATTTTTAAATTTAATTTATATTTTAAAATTTGTTTTTACATTCTAATTTATGTTATTTATTTATATATCTATGAAATTAGCTGATCATTTACTTTATCCGTACAAGATTTTCTTAAATAAAACTTTCGACTCTTAAAAATGTTCTGCATATTCACTCACCGCGGAGAAGTCCATTCCCCCATCACATCATGGCGCCTCTCCGCGCATTCTCCTCTTTGGTAATTTTTGTAGCTATTGCATTGCGTGGATACAAATCCCCTCGAAGTGATGGATTCAGCATAGTACAAAGGTGCTCTGTCATGGCTACAAAATCCTGAGAAAATTACGGAGTATATTTCTTAAGCTATCGTGTCTCTTTGTAAATTTTATCTCGTAAAAGATACAATGTTAAACTAAATAGTTTTAACCTTGGGTAATAAAGGCCGCAAAAAAGAAAAGGTTTAAATGCCTCATTTACGTTCTAATTCATATTATTTCTTAAAAATAAAGACATCCAAATATAAAAACGGATGTAATATAATTTTCACAAAATGTCTTGTTTCTATTAATATAATTACACAAGTTGTCTGAACCAGCGTATGTAAGTTTTCTGAACAACCGAGATTAGAGTACCTGTTGGATCGAAACCGCAATCTGGTTGCCATGTTCCACCATTAGGGAAGAAGTCAACGTCACCGATGGGATCCTTCCATGCGAGGAGACCTCCGTTCGTGTGGATGCCTTGGACAATTTTCGCATCTGACTTATCGAGGCGGTATTTGCGAGGGACAAACGTATACAAAGGAGCCGCTGCATCAAGCCCTGAAATCATGAGATATTACACAATAAATGTGTCGAAAGAAGAGATGAATGTACAAAATTGACGTAGAGAGTGAAAAAGTAATTCGCATTTATAAATTTTCTTATTACATAATGAAAATATGCGCGATACGAGACACATGCAAGACAAGAATGATTATACAATACTTTTTACATGTAAATTTTTGCGTTAAATTACAAAATAATTAACATTCTGTAGTGTTATAACAAGCAACGAATTTTTGCCTTAATATTTGAATCTATCTCTGCATTAGGGCCCTTAATCGGAAACGATGGGATAGACCTTTGCTTGCTTCCGGAGAGTAAATTAGTTTATTGACCTTCACGTGTTCATATGCATTTTGTATTGTTTATTGACAATAACTTTATTATTATTAATTTTATTATTATTATTATTATTATTACAAGTAAGAGATAGCGAAAGGAAGAATTTACATATTTGTACCTTCGACAAAGTATAAGATGTTTAAAAGTATTACTACTGTTAGATGTTACTAGTGTAAAATATTTGGTCATATAGCGGCGGTATGCTGTAAAGAGAACGAAACACATTGTCTATGTGCGCGCGTAGGACATTCATAGAAGATTTACACAGGAAGGGGAATATGTATAAACTGCATAAAAAAGAAATTAGTTGGAAATAATTCCGCATCCCGAATAGATTGTCCAAAGTACAAACAGGCTCAAAGAGGGATATAAATAGTGTGAATTGTGGTGATTAAAATTTAGGAACAGAGAAGTAATATTGGAAGTTTCGAGATATCAAAAATAATGGAAAATAATGATGATATAGTGAGGTTACAAGAATGATTTCGTAGAGGATAACCTTGTCATTTACCAGTGGCGTACAGGGTAATGAATATGAAGGAGACCTGCCCAGCACTTATTACACGGGATGATAAAGGAAATATTTTGATAAAAGAGAAATACTTGATTAATACAGTGCAATTCATTTTATATTCTAAGGGAAATATATAATAAGTAGTTTGTAATTTTTATTCTTAATTTAATAAGAATTCACCGGAGTATATAAGAACATTGGAAAATATTTTAAAAGATTACCAGAGAAGTTAATTTTATATTCTAATAAATTATTAATTTCAGTATTTTTCATTAAATCCAGGAAATAAATGGAAGAAATTTAGTATTCGTGAGTCCAAGCGAGCTTGAAAATAAAACGCCTCTTAACAAAAACAATTTAAACGACAAAGGCAAGTAGCTACGCGTTCTGAGAAAGGTCTGCTTTCAGTCGAGTTGTTAACAAAAGATTAGAGGAATGGGGAGACGATCCTCACTTGAGCATGCGTCCAGGTGGTTCCCAGGAATCACATCAAAACATCTGGTTGTAAACTTTTATAATACTTTTAGTGATTTTGGAAAAAAAACTGGCGTGTTTCATGATGAAATATAGGAAGGGGAAGGACAGTTATTGTTAGGATAGTTTTGTTTTATTCAGTGATGTATAACTTGTTAGTAATTAGTTGCATATCTCTTTCGGGGAAGTACTTAAAGGGGAAACAGAGAAATACAATGTTGTATTCTGTACCGTTGGGTAGTAATGATGAAACCAGTATTTTATAAAAGCTGAGTTTTCTTCACGAAAATTTAATGTGTATTTCTCGTATATTATCAGCCGAACTCTTATCCTCTCGTAGCCAATTTATACCAGGAGGAATTGTTTATCCCAGAAAGTACTTGCCGAGTGGTCTAGGTAAGAAAGTGCAGTAATTCTATGTGTCCCCATATAAAAATCAATTGTACTTGAAGCAACGAGTTAACGAAGGTTAAGATAGAGAATTGGGGAATAGGATTCGGAGCATAAATTGACATTATAGGAGTCCTTATAAGCATATATAAGAACTTACATGGAAATAAAGTCGAGATTGATAGATTGATCTCGATTACGTGGAGAGAGAAAGTGAAGAAGCTATACTATGCGCTGCATTAGTATGGCAGATTTAACATCAAGGTCAAAACCTGCTTGTTTTATACAAGGGTGCAATACGACTAATAATACATTATGGCACCACTGTGTAGGGTCATCGTGTTGTACGCCATTACGCAGAGTAACGGTTCACGCATTTGGAATGTTTCCAGGGATGTATCGCAGATTACAACTGGAATGAAGCTCAGAGGCTAGTCTATGGTGGTAGGCGAAAGAGGCTTTAACTTCCCATTGGATCTGAACTCTTAACAGTGAAAATTGAAGTCGATCAATGGCATATTTTAAAAAAGAGTTATCGGGTTAATAACTGTTATTAATTATAATTCTTGTTCAAAATTTAACTGTTATTAATAATAGCTGTTTAATAAAATTAATAATTCCAGAATCATAAAATGAATAATATCGTATTAATTTTAATGAAATTGTCATTGTTTTTAACAATTCCAGATTGTGAATTGTTATTTATTTATTTGATGCATTTCATTTTAAGTTAATAATTATAAAGTTTGTGATGTAATCCATAATTTTAAAAAGGAAAAAATGCACCCCGGTTCGCTCCCCCCACCACTACACTCCCAAAAGTGAGGAAGGAGTCAAGTTTGTATCATTCGAAATATTTCTTTAAAAATATTGAGTTCGCATTTTCCTTTTTACGAAATGCTACGTGTTTTTGCAAGAATTGCTGAAATAAATAATTTAACAACTTCAGCACCATCTTTCAAATATATTTTTTTAGACAAGTTACGTATTTTTATGTTTAAATTTATTTTCTACAATGTTTAGTTTTTGAGATATTATCATGTTTCACTTAAATGCCCACTCTGTATATATACGTTTATAATACAGGACAATGGAGTATAATACAGATTTCAGTCATTAAGAAACTTTACCTAATCATAATTCATTAAGGAAAAATACCGTGAACCATATATAGTTCAGACCCCAGGTGAAGAGAAACAATAGAATATCAGAGTTCTATGCGCAAGAAGAGTGTCATTTCGAGGAAATTTTGATATATATCTTTTGTACGTGCCTTTATATGTTTAAATGCTCATTCTATACTAGTAGAGTAACTGCAGTATTGACTACATTAATTTATTTAGGTTTACTTGTTACAAAGTAATAGCAGTAGATTAATAGTAATGTATATTTTATATTTTAATATTTAAAAATTTTACTTTCGTCCAATTTGAATCAATTACGAATGTCAAATTTTATGACTTACCTACAATCTTTGCAACTTTTCCTTTAAGTCTATTTCCTGTTACTCCGGCGGCATGTGCTCCCATACTGTGTCCGATTATATTTAAGGCACGAAGGTTTAATCCTCTGTTGTCTCTTAAGTATGTTATGACTTTGGCGAGGTACTCTCCGACGAGAATCCCGTACTCTTTTGCTATAGGATATGCACTGCCAGCAGGACCACTCCAGTCCACCAGAACGACATTGAACTCCATGCCTGTTTCCATGTATCCTGCAAATGCAAATTGAACACTTAAAACATCTTAATATGTTAAAATTATTTCACCACTATCCATAACGGTTCATATTCTGTGATGTTCTATATTTATTCTACTGATTGACATTTCGAACTCAAATTTGATAAAATAATTATTCTTGTGCTAATTTAAACTCAAATATATTTCTACCTTTGCCTGCCTTTCTTTACAAAAAATGATTCTGCAAAATGGTAAATACGATGAATATTTGTACTTGGAAAAGGTTTTAGTTATTAACATTGTCTGAATTTCCCTCATCGCCTGTAACATAAATTATGTGATAACTTTCTGTCAGGTGAAAACAACGACGAGCCGGAAATCAGACCCCGGACTCTGCAGATTTGCCGGAGGGGTGTTAACCACCACACCACTTGTTCGCCTTCCACAACTGTAGACCAGTGACCGAAAGTTATCGTATATTTGCTCTGCGGGTAGGAAATTCTTTAGAAATATATGCACAATAGATTATTCTTTTATAAATTATATAACTTAGTCGTAGAAAAAGATAATACATATTTTGATAATTTTAAGAGAAATACAATGGTTTTACTACAATATAAATCATTATTTACCGAAAATTAATAATAATATTAATAATAATAAATTTATTGTCAAAAAAAGTACAAACAGCGTATGACCACGTGGAGGACAATAAACTAATTTACTCTACGGAAGTAAGCAAGGGACCATCCCATCAATTCTGATCAAGGGCCCTAATGCAGAGGCGGATTCAAAAATTTTAGAAAAAGTTCCTAGATAAGATAAAAAGTTAGCTGCGATATGTAATACATATATAATGTCAATATGTTTGTTATTTAACGCAAATATGTTTGTAAATTTACATGTACAAGTTATTACCGAACGATAGATTATTCTGAGTATAGTGTTTAAAAATCATGAGAGTTCAAAAAACACTAAATTTACGATTTATTGTTACAATAAACACACCCTTAGACAAAGCCTAGAGAACCTGTATAAGAAATCTGCTTCCACCCGAAGGAAAAACANGGGCTACAGAATTTATGTACACAACCGTGCCAAAGTTGAGTACACATAAAACTAAATTAATATGAGCCATAAGACAACACAATCATGCAAGAAAATAGTTTTCAAAATTGTTATTTAAAAAGTACTACAGCAATGACGTGACAAAGTACAAGACAGTTTTAAGTTTTATTAACATCAATAAATTCTTTTACAGTAGAGAAGCACTTGTGAAGGAGGTAGTTTTTAACCGCGGATTTGATGATATTCAATTTCATAATGTCTCTTATATTATTGGGCAGGGAATTATATAGTTCGATTCCCGAATGATGCTGTCCTTCTAGGCAAAGAATGGTTGACACTCTAGAGCGATAAATATTACTACTCTTGCGAGTATTGTGTTCGTGAACGAGACTGTTTCGTACAAAGCAAGGGTGGCACTTCAGTAATTCGATCTTAACAAACAAGACCGTTTCATAAATATAAATGCAGGGAGTGTTAGGATATTTAATTCCTTGAATAAAGGTTTATAAGAGTTTTGGGGGTGAGATTTACAAATTATCCGAACTATCCTCTTTTGAATTCCGAAAATTTGAATACTCTGACCGGAATTACCCCAGAAGGTAATGCCGTAACATAAATGGGAGTAAACGTTTGCAAAATATACGCAACGGGAAATACGTGGACTAACTGCGTTAACTATGTTTCGGTATACGTAACACAATTTGCTTAATTGGGAATTAAGATTGTCAAGGTGACATTTCCATTCGAGGTTGTCTTGAATACGGAGACCTAAGAATTTTGTATTTGTAACAGTTTTGAATTGTGTTCTGTTTAAGGAAAGAGAAACCTGGGGTAAAGATTCTGTGATACGTTTGTAAAATGACATAGACATGTTTTGTCAATGTTTACAATGAGACGATATGCATGGAACCTAGTCGAAAGTTTAGACAAAACTTTTTGAGCATTGGTGTGACTACACTGTAAATTAGTGTCATCAGTAAGAAGAATTATTTTGCAATCTGATGTGGATGATGACATGTCGTTCACGTACAATAAAAAGAGTATAGGGCCGAGAATCGATCCTTGGGGTACTCCGCAAGGAAGTGGCTTTGTTTCTGAAGGACAACGCCGAGATATTTTATTTTTGGTATAGGATATTTTGACCTGTCGATATCTATCTTTTAAATAAGAAGTTAGCCATTGATGTGGAAGTTCACGAATGCCTGAAGAATGCAATTTGGAAAGGAGAATTCCGTGATCGATGACATCAAATGCTTAGGAAAAGTCAAGAAAAACACCCTGAAGATTTTCTCCACGGTCTGGAGATGTGGTAACATCGATTAAGAAGGAAAATATGGCGCTTGTAGTGGAAAGGATTTCCTATAACCGTGTTGATCGTCAGAAAAAATGTTAGTCTTTGATAAAAAGTCTGGANAATTTTTCTAGGATTTTTGAGAAAGTGGGTAGTAGAGATATTGGTCGGTAATTTCCAATATTAAGTTTGTTTCCTTTCTTGTGTAAAGGTTTCACTTTAGCTCTCTTAAATATATTAGGAAACACCCGTTCCGGTAAAGAACAATTAAAAATATTTATGAGTGTTTTGAATATAGCATGTGACAAAAATTTAACAGTAAACTCAGGTATATTATCTACTCCTGTTGAAAATTTGTTTTTTAATAAGCTGATGATTCTCATGACTTCACTGGCGTTAGTTTCGAAAGTGAACATAGAATTGGGTATGTGGGTGGATATAGATGGAGGACATTGATTTGGATATATTGAGTTCGTTATTTTACCAACTTCTGAGAAGTGAGAATTAAACAAATTTGCGATGTCCTGAGGATTTGTTACGATTTTGCCATCGTTTAGTAAAGAAACATTTTCTTCGCGATTTTCAGAAGTTGACGTGTAATTGTTAACAATATTCCACATGGCTTTCATCCGGTTGTTCGATTATAGTATATGCCCGTCGTTTTCCATTATTTTAGCTGCTTAGACTACTTTTCGAAGAATAGTCTTTTATTTACGAAAATAATTATGGAATTCGGGTGGTTGGTTATAGAGTTTTGGAAGATAATATAAACGGCGTTTGTTTTTTAAGAAATCCTTATCCCTTGGGTGATCCATGTATTGTATTTCTTTGTGTTAATTAATTTGCGTTTTATGGGAAAGATAGAGTTGTAATGTTTTAGGAATATTGAGATAAATACATTGAATTTGTCGTCGGTGTTTTGGCAAATATAATCATCTTTCAATGTTCACGCAAATAATTTATAAATATGGATTTATTTATGTCATTAAACTCTCTTGTAAATTTGTAAAGGATTTTAAGCGGTTTTAGTTTATTATTAATAGTCAATACTTGAGCAAGGTGATCACTGTATCCGGCGATAAACACTTCAGAGAGATACGAGATTCCATTGTTGACTATAATTTGATCTAGCAATGTTTGAGATGAGCCGGAGAGGCGAGTGGGGTCGTTTATCGTAGTAATAAGGTTGAAGGAGTCGATAAGATTCTTGAATCGATTAACTGGTGAATGTGCAGAGTCGGATGTACTCAGGAAATCGATGTTGAAATCACCACACATAACGATAGATTTAGTAGATTTATGTGTGATATGTTTTAAAACAATTTCGAAGTTCCGAAAAAATATGTCAAGATCTGATTGAGGAGTTCTATAAATTCACAAAACAACAATACCGGTTTCGGTCAGATTAGCTGCAGAAAATTCGAACACACTATCTACGCAGAAGTTCTCGTAGCCTGTCAGTGAAGAAGAGAAAATATTATTACGAACGTAGATACACGTACCTCTGTGGGGATTTTTGCCTTTAAAATAGTGCCGACAGTAAGAATACTCTATCGATTTCAGTATTTTCTTTTAAATGAATTTTTTCCTTTTCATTTATATATTGAAAATTAATTTTTATTCGAATGCTGTTTGTTCATGAAATATTATGTCTGATTTTCATTTCCTGTATTGTAAATAGCATCCTTTACTGTAGGTTTCTACGAAAAAAATCACCATCTACCCAATTTCATATGCAAGTGGTTGCTATTGAGAAGTTCTTGTATACTATAATAGTGTTTCTGTCGTCAGTATTGTTTTTTTTTATATAATAGCAAAGTATTTGAGGTATACTGGCAACATTATATTGCTGTATACACGATTATGAAAGCAATTCCTTATGGTAGGTACTAATAAGACAATTTACAAAAAAAATCTTAAATTTATAAATGATGCTAAATCTTTTTTTTTAGATAATTTTGTATTGTGTAGTAATTTTAGATAACTTTATATAATGAATGTTAATTTTCTATATTAAGGTAAATATTGTGGAATGTCATTGAAACTATATCACATTTTGTAACATATTAATTATGTATGCACTTCCAGAAAGGTTATCGTTACTAGAAATTAAAATGTAGAAGCCGAGTCGAGAGGAGGAAGGTTGTGCAAGACAGATAATTACGGGTAGAAGATTACAATATTTAAATTACAATGTGATAGTGTGTTAATTCCTTGAACGAATATTTTGTGGTCAAATATTTCAATCACCTGCTTCACTGTTACCTTACCAGTAATATTTTTTCATTGATTTCTTCTACAGTGGTGACAATATTCCGATAATAGGTACGTAATGAAATTTCGTAGTTTCTTTTCACAGTTCTTTTCAGTTTTGTATTGTCCATCTATCCGAAAACTCATTCCTTTCAATGTCATCTAAATACAAATTACTCATCATGTAAAGATGGAAAACATTATGTTATATTTGGTTTATTTTATCCTTAATGTTATGAATTTTTAAATATTGATGTATGTCTCTAAATATAGGGAAACAGAATGGACCATTTTAGGATGAGGACAAAGTTATTGCATTGTTTCAATCGTTAAAAATAAAAGAGGAAAAAATTTATTAGTTTCAAATTCTTGTGTATTTATAAACCTGTCAATTATTGTAAAATTAAATAATTATCATTGTGCCAAGTTTTATATGATACACGATACATGAAATTATCATTTTATCTAATTGCCAACAAATATTTTATTTGCCTTATGGCAAGATTAAATAAGTAATTAGAGACATAACCTTTTTACTTATTTGATGAGAGTATTACAAGATTCGTCACTAATTGAAAATCATCAAATATATCGTTCTTCGTCTTGTTATAAACAATGAAAAGTGTTTACCAACGTCGCTGTCTCACAGAAATCCTCTCCTATTAAGATAATACCGGTTTTGGTAGAATTAAAGCACTAAAATACTTGAAGTAGATATGTATAAAGTGAGTAACATGTACTTATTGTGATATGAACTTGAAAAACATGCCTCACTGGCCATTTAAGTGAAATAATTGCAATTAACTTTAAGTTATTTTAACAGTTACACTTTTTGAACAATATATTCCGATTAAGATTTTTTTATAATAATAAAATTTTTGAACAAATTGTATTGTTTTATTCAATACTAATTAGTTTGTATTCTGAATATATTACATATAGCAAACCAATTTTATTCTTATATTTGGAGTGTGATGAAATTTTCAATTGGCCTCCGCTTTAGGGCCCTTGATCGGAATTGATATGATTGTCCCTTGTTTGCTTCCGGAGAGTAAATTAGTTTATTGTCCTCCAGGTAGTCCTTCGCCTTTACTACTTTTTGACAATAAATATTTAATTAATATCTAAATTTTTATATTTACATACTTGGTTGACTCATTTGGAAAGAAATCACGTGTAGGACGAATGTAAATAATACAGTGGATTAATTGCTTGGGAATTCATAAGTTTTTCAAATATAAATAATTCAAAAAGATATAAAGTATATCACAATAAAGTGCAAAACCGAATTGTGAATTGTAAAGACCAGTGAAATCTGGATATAGAATGAACAAGTAAGAAAATGACCATGGTAGTAGCCACAGGAATATTTTCGTATAGAGTAACCGACTTTTCTTATTTTAAGTTTAATTCTGTACTTTGTTGTTCGTTTTATTTGAAAACATTTATCTGGCAACTGCGACGATTAATTTTTATGCTGAGACACTGTTGGTTTCACGCTTTAAACGATTAAGTGCTTGCCTTCATTTCGAGAGAAATGTTATTTTTTTACTTTCTCACATACGTAGAATACAGAATGTTTTGTAACCGTGAAAAGATTTGAAAGCGAGATTTCGACGAAAATTTTCATGTTGGCGATCCCTGATTTTGGAAAAGTGGATTTCGGCATAAGGTCCGTCTGTGCTCAACGAGTATGTGTAAATGGATGAATCAATTTAATTCATTTTTCTTATTTACGATAGATTTTACTTGTCGAGGCACGTGCTCTGATTTTCTTCTTACTTTAAAACAATTAGTACGTCACATGTTTAAAGTACTCTTTTGAATGTTTCTCAAGAACGATTTGAAGATTTTGTTAAATGTTCTCTACGTCAGGTGCAATTAGTGTCATGACATCGGCTTTAGTGGTATTTTGCTTGAAAGTTTGGAATAGTCGCGGTAACATAATTTGTTTCTGCTACTCTTACACATTAGATTTCAAAAAGATTGAGAAAAAAGAAGTTAATGAAATATTCATCACACATTTGACATTTTTGCATATTTTCGTTAAAAATTACATAAATTATTATATTAATTAAAATACAAATTTTGTATTAATTTTTGTAATAAGCATTAAGATATCTATATTATTCATTCTTATTAAGAGAAAAATAAGCCGTAGAGACTTACCATCCTTAACTACAATAAATCTGCTCGCATTAGCTGTCCACCCATGAATCACAAATCGAGTGGGATTCAAAGGATCGAAGTTCGGGTAGGTCGAATTATCCGAGAGAGAAATCCGCTGGGATATGTTTGGATTTTGTCTGAAATAAAAGACGAGAAGTCATGAAAATGATTGGAACTCTAATGTGTACATAACCAGTCAGCCCGTTTGAATATTTCGCAGTCATATCTAATTTGGCAATACACAATTCCATATTTTTCAAGAATCGTTGCGTATTATTTCCTCCACTAAAACGTAAAATATATTATTAAATTGAATCTCTTTAAATCCCATGTCGAGAACTACCAACTGAATCATTGCTTGGACAATGTAAAATAATTCTTTGATTTTCATGAAAGTTAAAATGGGTTTGTATTTCCTACTAAAAATGTTCTTCTAAATTTTATGTAGCTCAATTCATGTTGCACCTTATAACGTCATTGCTCTTGTACTTTCGAAATAACTGATTACACTTTGATCCTTTTTTCTGCATGCTATTACATTTTCTGATTATTCATAAAAGTTTAGTTGTATCTGTGCTCATCCTCGACACAGTTGACACGTTAATTCTAAATCGGGTTTTTGCTTCGGTTTTCTTCAGAGTGGAGGCGGATTTTATGTAGAGGCTCTCAAGATTCTTGGTTACTACTTGCGAATACATCGAGTTATTAATTTTCTTTAAAAACACAAAACGATTAGACACATTCTTAAGGAATATTATTTATTCTGTCGCACTCATTGCAATGCCTATATGCCGATGCAATGGAATATAAAAGTTTAAAACTGTGTATGAAAGATCCTGCAAGTGAAAAAGAAAACCGTTTTCCATAAGCGACCAGCGAGGCGAAACAGTTACGCCCGTTGTTGCCACGCGTATTCACGCCATTGACTGGTGTAGAAACACTGAGTCGAATGATTTACACAACATATTCCGGAGTCCCGTTGCTTCCGGAGGGAAATTATTTTTCCTGACAATAAATTTTATTAATATATATCTTAGTGTACAAATTCAAATAACTTGAGAACACTCGCAGAGGAGGTTCTAAACCTCAATGAAGGGGTGGGGGCAAACCGGGGGGCATTTTCTTCTGAAAATTATGATTTTACAACTCAAATATTAAAAGTATTACCTTTAAATAAAATGTTTCAAATAATTATTAACAATTTAGTAAAAATGGTATGATTATAAACGCTTGTAAGGTGGAGTAGATTAATTTTGACTTAAGTAGATATTGTTTTGAAAACCATGTAACATTTTATATATTTATTGTAACGAAGATTTAAATTGCGGCTGTCCAAAAATTGACCATGTAAATAGTATTAAATATCTAGGAATACAAATCGATGACAAAATATGTTGGAAAAACCTTGTTGCCACTTTGCATACAGAATAAGAAAGATCATGAGAAAATTTTACTTTATAAGAAATTTTTTAAATCCTGATTTCTTACGACTTTTGTATTTTGCCTTGATAAACTAAAGATATGATTGGTACTGAATTATGGGGATCATTCATTAAAAACATACACACACAACTCTCCGTCACATAAAGTTTTTATATACGTTTAAAACAACAAAACCGAAAATAAAATCAACCTGTCCACTTTCCACTGAACTTAACATTTTGCCATTGAAACATTTGTTTGTTTACAATGTCCTCAAACTGTCTTATTTAAGGAGCAGAAATAGACATACGGACACACGATACAACAGAACCCGAGCAGCTACTCAAGGGGAAATAGTACGACCTAAGGTATATAAAACCATTTTCAGGCGAACAAGTTTTGTATTCTTAGGGCCAAAATCATACAACTGTATATCACCTGATACAAAAAATAGGAAAAATATAAAACTCTTCGCAAAAAAATTAAAAATTTGGTTATTAAAACATGATACTATTGAGGATCTGCTTAAAGTACTTATGTAGACCTTATGTACTCATTTCTGAAGTTTCTAGAGTTAACTATATAATTATCGTTTACTAAAAGCCATTTTGTGCATGCGCCATACATTTTCTCCTAACTTGCAAACATCGCCTTCTGCAGACCCTAACCAGATGCTGACGTTCCTCACTTACCTGCACGCATGTTGACCATATCCAGATGACGCAGAGCGGCTCGCCAGCAGCTACGGGGAAATGCGTCAGTTATCATTTAACAGTAATCGACCGCGAATGTTGTGCATTGCTTCAGTGTAAAACATTCCACTGAGCAGTAAAAAGTCATGACCCGTTCCCATGAACATATACCCTTTCTTCTTGAGCTTTGTGTACCATTCCCTTCTTTCTATATCAAATAATTTGTAATCCGACAATATATGGTCTACTTTGTCCCCACCGCCTTGACAAATACAGATTGATTCTGCAGCACATCCTCTTTTTCACCAATAATATTGCATATCTCCATGTTCTGTAATCATTTCTATCATACTTCTAGCCGGTTTAAACCATGTATTTTTCACACTATAGTCTACCTTGGGAATAAATTTCTCTTAAATCTCTTCCATCCTTTAATTGCTCCCATCTTATTTGCCAACGTTCATATTATGCTTGCTGTTTGCCGCATCAGTAATGCAGGTGCTCGCCCTACCCGCAGCGTCTTTTGGGCACGCCGGGGGAAGCCAAGCAGTGGCGAGCGATGCTCGCTATTAGGAATTCGCCGAATGTCGAATGTCTGTAGCCGCCATAAGCGAGCCAGTATCCGGCTAACGGCGAGGTTACAAATCGATGAAAAATCATAAGCTTTTAATGTCCTTCCTATTGTCACATGAAGTACGCGCGTAAAATAACGCACGTTTTACATCCGAAAAATTTAAAACTTTTACATCGTACTTATTCTTCCTGGACGTACGACGTCGTGTATCGTAAGTACGTTGTAAAACTACATTCGTTTTCATGTAATTAGTTTCATGAGAGAATAGAGAAGGACGTAAATTGTTTCATTTGTTGACACGACTCGCTTCAAATTTATGACATTAAATTTTAATAAAAGCAATTTCTCAGATTTTATACAATACTTATTTTCAATAAAATGTCTGATCTCTGTGATATAACTTATTTATCTTAAGGATATAAGATTCTCTGAAACTTTTTTACGTTAAAAAAAATTATCGCATTCGTTTTAAGGAGACATTGTGGAGAAAATAAAGTATACTCGCATGTCCATTTTAAATCTTTTACTTCAAACAAAATTAAGACGCCAGACCACCTTCGGGTCCCGGAGCGCGAGGCTACAGCACCAGCTGACCCTCCCTCTCGTCTGGTGGGTTCATGATGGTCAGATCTTTCCGTGAATACTCACTGTGTGTATAAACTGAGATTGACTTGCTTCTCGCCGTCGAAGAAAGGAAGAGTGAAGTCATCGACTGACGGCGTCACGAGGTCGAGTGCGTGCAAGACGCCTTTGCTATCAGGAATCCACATGATGCCGTCACTCAACTTCAGTGACCAAACTGGAACATTATTCCGAAGAGTAATTTTATTTTCTAATACGTGACCTGGCAGACGTTGTCCTGTCCAAATTTCAATAAATATGTTTGTGATCGTTTTGAGAATTTGAGAAAAGCTATTTTGTGTAAATAAGTGTAAATAAATTTTAAAAACGTGTCTCTGAGTAATTATTGAATCTATTAAAGACGTTGTTCGTATCGTCAGTTGTGATCGAGAGTGCATAAAAAATTATGAAGTCTTTCGCAGTTTGTCCGAATATTCCGACAAATTTTGTAATTGTCCCGATTTTTTCCCTCAAAACTCCAGGACCATAACGAGCAAAAAAAATAAATTAGTATTACGTATATCCAATGTTCATATCGTGAGATCATACAAAAATTCCATAGAAAAGTGCAGTTTTACTTTATCCCGAATTTTCTAATATTCTGGGAAACTTTTCCAATTTTTGTTTCCCTAAAAACCTTATTCAGGCATTTACGAATTTTTTTATATTGCCAAATCGGGTCTGCCATTCTCAAGTGATGAGCTTACCAACCAACAGCTTTTAATTTATATTTATATATATATATAAATTTCATTATGTTAGTATAATTTAAATACTTACAAAATATTGCCAACATAAGCCTTCAGCCCTTTGAAACAAATGCTGGTACCGAAATATTACGGAAAGATGTTATGGAAATAGAATTACTGACGATAATATTACCAACTGTCATTCCTAACTTTCCTTGTTTTGACTAATGATCTACGCAATGCGATATCTTGTTGACCGATATAGTTTTAGGTTAAAGTCTATCTATCTTATAGTCCCACAAAGGATCTAAAACTTCGTAGAAATACTGCCTACGACTTTTTCTCTCTCTTTCTGAATAGCAATGGCAAAGCAAACATTAATATGATGCAATGTAACATATTAAGAACGTATTTAGAAAAAACGAATCTGAAAATTGGGGAAACGTATGCTTACGGTATTACTGATTTAAATAAATTAATGGTGCTTAACTTATTTAAATACTCTTCTTTAAAAATAAATTTTATCGTTAAAAAAAGCAGTACAAACTGCGTTTGACGACGTGGAGAACACTCGACGTGGACGTGTATTTACTCTTTGGAAGCAAGCAAGGGACCATCCCATGAATTCCCATCAAGGGTTCTAATGCAGAGATGGTTTGAAAAGATTAGAATATAAAGTTAGTTACATTTTATAATATAAACAAAATTCCAACAAATTTGTTTAATTAAACACAGAAAAGATAATTCATAATAAGTAATATTATCTGGTTATATATTATACGGAAATTATATTTTATAAATTATAACTATTACTGTAACTAGAAATTAGGGATTCATTATACCAAGAGACCCTTGGCAACAGCCTAGAGTGTCTGATTATGAACACTGTCTCTACCCGAAGGAAAACTGGAGAAATACCCGGGTCAGGATTTGATGGAATTTGTACCCAATTGGGTGATCCCCAAAGTTTTGCGACAATTTTGGTGAGAAGAAAAATCGGTACTGATTTTTGAGGTACCGATGATCTCCGGATGCGAGTGTCGAACTGTATTCCCAAAACACTCACCGTTACTTTTGCTTTTTTTTGTTGCCAGTGAATTATGTTTAGTCGACTGTGAAGGGATATCAGATACGAGCGCGTTTGAAATGTTCTCAAAAATGCCACAGTATTTTATTTATCATTTTTCTTAGTGAGTTTCGTCTTCTGTCGCTAATATCAAAATCTGCCTGAAACACTACGTAAAAATCTCTCATGAAGAAACCGGATTAGACATATTTCAAGAAACAACCATATTCGAGTAAATGAAAAATTACTGTTGTTCGTTGGTAAGCGCTTCACTTGAGAATGAAGGGACCGGTTTGGCCAATTTTTTTCAAATCCGTAATAGTAAGAATAAAATTTTTAGACAAAGAAAATTTCGAAAAGTTGCCCGAAAAATTGAATAATTTGGGAAAAAACTGAAAGTGCTTCTTAAGAAATTTTTCTGTGAATTCAAGAATATTCCTCACGATTTTAAAGATGGGTGAGCGTAATTTCTTTTTGTTTTGTTTGTTGTGGACCTGGAAAAGTTTTCAGGAAAAACGTTCGTTACAATTACAAATGTATGTCGCAAAATCGGACAAACTTTAAAAATCATAATTTTTGTACGCACTCTCATTCATTACTGACGATAGGAACGTCATACTTGGTTGATTCTTTTTTGTTTTATTTTTTCAATATTTCAGATAAATTGAGATTCTGTTGTAAGTTCATTGCAATCGTTTTATGACATGAATTAAGATTTGTCGTTTTATCTCAATCAAATTTATAGGTTTACCAACGAAATGCAGTCATTTTGTAGTTTCAACCAGTTATTCAATAACAACAAAGTAAATCGATTGTCTATTTTCTGTGCAATTTTGATTCTTCGCATTGTACATTGTTTCGCAATCGACACAATTGAACTGTTTTGAGTCAATTTAATCACATGCTTTAAAACGATCACTAACACATTTATTGAAATTTGGGCAGGACATCATTTAAAAAATTTAAAAAATCTCAGGGGTATCGTATAAATTGCTGGTAAGAGTTTCTTATTTTTAATATAATTATTTAATCATGATATATTGATCATGTAGTTTTAGACAATCTGTCATTATTTACACGATCCAAACTAACGAAGCAAACAGTTCGATGCACAAAATATATATCTTCGCTCTTGAGTTGAGAATAGGATTGGGATTTAAAAAAAGAAAAATTACGTAATGGACATGTTTAGTTTTTTCTAGTACGAGACATGTCAGATCCTACACCATCAAAAAAACAACAACTGAATATTCGGTCGTGTCACATGACAGTATCAGAAGGTGAGCAGGGGCAACATTATTATTCAGGTATCTTAGGAAACCCCAGCAAATCATTGACTTACCTCCATTAACCATCATCCCGATGCAGAGCAGAATATGCCTGAACTCCATATTGAGAGGTTAGTTACAGCAAGGATACCGCTTGTACACGACTTCCATATATAAATTATCGACTTGGAATGGAGGTTTGTTGGAATTTTTGGCTAATCCTCAAGGTCGAGCTTACTGATACGTTTTACATCTAAGAACCTGTATGAATAAATTATGATACTGAAAATGGACTTAAAATTATGATACTAAAATCAAGCGTATCTACGAACTGATTGTCCATCTTTATACCTGACTTCTGAGGCAATATATGTTAATTAGTATTAATTGCAGACATGTGGGATTTGAGTCATACTGTCATGTCCTCTTTCTAACCATTAAGTAATATTTTTACTTTCTCATATACGTAGTGTATAGAAAGTTTTGTAGTCGAAAAAAATTCGCAAGCTAACATTCGACAGAAAAATCCGATTTGGGAATCCCTGATTCGAAAAAAGTGGTTTTTGGCATAACGTCCGTCGGCCCGTCCGCGTGTCCGTCTGTGCGCAGCGATTATGATTAAATGGATGAATGAATTTAATTTGCAATTCGTACTCTAGGTAGAATTTACTTGTAGTCGATGCACGTGTTCAGATTTTTTTAAATTTTAAAACTTAGTGTACTCCACATGAATGTCACAATGTTCTTTCGAATATTTCTCAAAAGCGTCTTTAACAAATTTTTCTTAATTTTTTGTTCGTATGTTACAATTAGTATGCATCACATCCAAATTAGCGGTATTTTGCTTGAAAGTTTGGTATAGACGCAATAAAATAGTTTCTGTCTGCTACACTTACACACTAGTTTTCTGTTTCAAAGAGCTTGAACAATATTTAACAGTATAAATGGACCAAGCAGACGTAGAATACACTTTTCGCAAACTGAAATGAGAGTTATAATGATGATAAAATACACAAGGTGACAGCAAATGCACAGCAGGTATGAAAATACATTAATTTATGACTACAACGAAATTACATTTGCATAATATGTGCAATAGTTTTGCATTACTAGTTTCATGTTATCTAACACGTATTACGTGTAGCGTTTGAGAATTCAATGTTATTTCTAGCACTTATGAATAGTGTTGATACAGCTAATGTTGCCTCTTACTTCACTAGCAACCATCTTCTTCGAAAGAGATAACTACAATCAGTGGCGTACGTACAACTAACCAGGTCAGGGCCTTGTACCTTTTCCGAGGTCCTCCTGGTCACCGGTTAGCAATTTACAAATGTGATTGCACGGTTTTATGTGAATTACACGAAATCTTTTACGATTACATGCGAAAAAAAAATTTTTTTTGATTATTTTAATGCTTTACATATTTTAGAGTATATTATAATTGTTTTTTAGATAATATATATAATAAAGTTACAAAAATATTTTTAAAAACTTCTGGTCTTGTGAAAATACCGATGTGCTGGAATACGATTCCGAGACTCGTGCTGTGAGCGGAGCGGTTTTACCCACTACACCATCCGTTCACCTTTCACAACTATACACCATTTCCACCCAGACCGAAAGTTATCACATATAATCTGCAAGTGTAGGGTACACGGAAGAAATAAAAGCATATTTTAAACAAATTTTTACGTGTTGTAAATTTTGACTGTAGAACATATTTTTATATGATGTAAAATACCGAAAAATGACTGGTTACCACTCACTCTGTCACCACTTCTTCGTTCCGAGACGTTTAGACAACAATATACTCCCTGACTCATTACTTTTTGCTCACGCCAACCGTACCCCTGCCGACCGGAATGATTAACTTTGTGGATACTTCTTACTGCAAATCATTTTTACCGTTAAAGTGAAAGACAAACATTACCTTAATTTTGGATTCTGTAAAAAATTCTGAGAAAGGTGATGCCCAACAGGAACGTTTTTAAATTATTCTGTATTGATGTTAACAGCAGTTTAATCATCTCCGAAAAAAATTAAAGGCCAGTGATTTCTTGCAAATGGTTGTTTGGTATAATTTTTCTCAGAATTTTTACGTTGTTTTGTGTTTAAATTTTTTCCATGAATGTAATAAACATACATAAATCTCTTAAATTGCGGTCGTATGTTTTAGATTTACATATATTTGTGAACTCCAGAAAAATGTTAAATCTCTGGAAACATTCGTCACCTTCGGCACAGCACAAGATTTAACTCAGGGAAGGTTATAAAGGTTCGACCCGGATGAACAATAAACAACAGTGGAAAATATCATTTTTTTCCTTCAACTACGTACCTCAGTAAAGTTTATGCAGTGTACAGTTATACTGTATCGCTAATTAGCATTCTTGTATAAATTACCTAATGAATGTAGTATTCTTTACTAATGTTAATAAGATTTTAGAATAATTTATGGTAAAGGTTGTATCGAATTGTCATATTTGAAGTAGAGGATAGAATTTATGTTTTATTATGAATGTTGAAATAATGAAGGTTTCTGTCATTTGAGAAAATGATTGCATTACAGATTGATTTTCATTACCATGTGGCCGAAAAGGCCTTTCGAATCAATAAATGATGACAGAATGACAACATCTTTTATTGCTAGTATTAGACCTGTTGAAGGTAACGTTCGTAAATTTTTAAAAGTTATATACAAAAATAATTTTTTCGACACATAATTATTGTTTAATCAAATAATCGATAATATTATTTGTTGTCTTTCACCGTCTTGACCGATTTGATTAGTTTCAAAAATGAATGTTTTGTATTCAAGGGAAATGAATGGACGCACATTTTGTCAGGAAAGAATCGAGTTGACAGGAAAGTATTATTTGTATACAAATTGTGTGTTTATTTTTTAGTATAATAATAATAAATTTATTGTCAAAAAACAGTACAAACTGCGTATGACCACGTGGAGGGGAAAAAAACTAATTTATTCTCCGGAAGCAAGCAAGGGACCAACCCATCAATTCCGATCAAGGGCCCTAAGGCAGAGGCGGATTCAAAAAATTCAGCAAAAATTCCTAGATAATATAACTAGTTAGCTGCGAGTTATTGAAGTAGTGATTAATATTTGACACGAAGTTAAAACTGTGCCTGTAAAAGAAAATAAATGCATTATTCAAATTATAATTGTTTATTGGTAACTCGTATATATTACATCGGTCATTTACAAGTCAGTATTAGATTTGAAAAATGTTCTAATAATAGAAATTTCTTACGATTTGATCAGTACCAACATAACGTCATTTTTTCCTTCGGCGGAGAAAATTTCCGCATTAGTCTCAAGATAGTAAACACCACGTGCTCTTTGAACAATGACGTATTAATGTACATATAACGCCAACAATATCACTTAGTAATACAATTTACATTGTTAGATACATTCAAACAATAATTAAAATAGGTTCAGCGTGTAGCTTTTAGCGTGATACGAGGATGTGTACAATCAGATTTTAATTTTTACATTACATTTGAAATTGGAATTCACTCTGTTTTGTCTTATAAGAAAGAATTAAATTTCGAATACAATGACAAATATTTGCCGGCTCCTAGGACAAATATTGGTGAAGCCTCGAAGAGCGTCAGGGGTAAAATCTCCGGCAAGCGAAGCGAGTCTGTTCAATAAAATAAAATGAACAATGAATTGTGTGGAATATTTTTGTGCCGATAAAACCTGTATTTCTGGCATATCAGTTTTTTCCCTTCTATTATAAATAAGTTTTATTTTAATGTTTTTTTAGTGATTTTGAAATATATCAATTGGCACGATTGTGCGCAACCTTGACACATTTGTGTACATCAATCCTGTAGATCCATTCTGGTCCGGGTTTTTCTCCAGTTTTCCTTCGGGTAGAGGGGGATATTTTTACAAAGACTCACCAGTCTTCTTCCTAGGGGTGGCATGTATTGAAATAATAATTCAAAAATTTAGTGATATTTTTTAGTTACGATTTATCAACAATACTTTCCAATGGTCTGAAGTTTGATAATGATACGATCTTGTGCAATCACTTTTTTGTGTTTTATTAAATACAATATTTGTTGGTATTATAGTAATATCAGTTATGTTAATAACACGTGTCGAACAATTTTTATCGTTAGGAGCATGTTGAAATGTTAAATGCGCCTTTGACTTAGGGCTACTGATCGTAATTACTGGGATGGTCTCTTGCTCATTTGCGGAGAGTAAATTAATTTATTATCCTTTACGTGGTTTAAGCAGTATGTAACTGCTTTTTTACTTTTAACTATTTCTATATTGTGTATTTTTTTTCGTTGAGATTGTGCCAAATCAATTTCTTGAGATTGTAATATAAGCCTTTTGTGCTATTTGCACTGACGTAAGAATCACTAATAACAAAGTAATACCTATTTTTGGACGATTGAGGCACAGCTTTTGTTTTGTTTTTTTATTTGTGTAATAAAAACGTGTCTTCCGGGTATCGGCAGCCATTATGTTAACTAATTGTAATTAATCCATTAAAACCATCAAATGAACATTGTGAAGTGAAGAAAAAATATTCGATTTTCCCTTAAAACATATCAAATCAGCAATCCCCATATTCCTTATTGTTTAAACTAAATTATATCTGAACACACCGATACCTGTTACGAAGGGGTCAGTAGATATACATTTCGAAGTTGGATTTTTAATTTTTAAAACATAAAGAAAATGCGAATTATTCTAATTAGAAATTAAATTGTAGCTTTTAGTAATTAAAAGTATTAGTAGTTAGAAAATAAAAAGTAAACAATTCGGAGTTATGTTTTAAAATTATAAAGTTGTAAATTGTATATAGATTCGCTGTTTGGTGACCACATAACCCGTTGTCTCTCCCATAATCTTCCTTGATTGCAACTTCGGTATCTGTCCATTAAATCGCGATTTTGCTTTTGTAGTGAAGTGTAAAAAATGTTTGTTTTTGTCCCGTTCTCTCTACTCATCTTACAGATGGTGATGTCATGAAAAAATATTTTCTGACATCCGGATGATACCAAAGCAATGAGAAATAGCGAAACATTTCTTAGCTTGTAATAATAAATTAATTTTGAAAAGTTTTTTCTTCCTCCATCTTCGGATTTTGTCCAATTTTGCGAAGAATATCCATAATCACAAATAAATTACTTTCGCGTATAAAACATGAATAGAATGTAACAATTTCGTTCGTACGACCGTAATGACCGAGTTGTTTTCGAGTCTTACAGAG
>NNCF01131903.1:6629-44537 GCA_002313205.1 Laupala kohalensis | reverse complement strand
TCCATCTTCGTATTTTGTCCAATTTTGCGAAGAATATCCATAATCACAAATAAATTACTTTCGCGTATAAAACATGAATAGAATGTAACAATTTCGTTCGTACGACCGTAATGACCGAGTTGTTTTCGAGTCTTACAGAGGAAATAATAATATTATTAATAATAAATAAGTAAAAATAATAAATATAATAAAAATGTAAAATAAGTGATTGATTAATTGATTCAGAGTAGTACACATGTGCTCTATCAAGGTCGCATCCTACTGAAAAAAAATTATACAAAATCAATTAAAAATCATTTTAATGACTTTGTAAAAATATTTCTCATGACCTTTAAATACTATTATATTAATTTGAGCATGAGATGGCCTAAGACGAACGAGAAAAAATCGTCCATATTTATTTAAGCTTTTATGTGCGCGTTGACTGAAGTCAAGTTGCAAAGTAATCACGAAATTTAGAATTACTTACCAAAGTAATTCTTTATATGTCTAATTCATTCTACAGATTTTTTATATAGGATGATAACAAAATTATAAAATTTGTGTGATTATAAAATTTGATAATTACTTTAAACCAGTGATTGGCAAACATTTTAAAGAGGGGGACAAGGAAAGGAGAAAATTATTAGGCGGGCCAATATCACTTATTAAAAAATAAAAATGATACATTTTACAAAATTCTTGTATTTTTTGTGATACTAAGTCCTATTAATGACTGAAAGATTATTGTTACACTACACCACAAGCCCAGATGTGATGTGGATATTTTTTTGGTAGATGCGGGATTCAACCATAAACCACAACCCTTATGGTAGAGTTCGCTGCCACCAGCTTGGTTTCCCAAGCAATCAAACACTCGTGTAATAACAATAAAATATTTCTTTAATACAAATTAAATTGAAATCTGCGTATTTACAAACTTGAACTAACCCTCAAATCATAAATACAAGTATGAATTTGTATTTACACAGTTAATGCTATCTGAAAGTATCAATTACACACAGATATGAATGTTAACAATTAATTAGGAAATTTACCCATATTATCCAAATCTCCAAAATTTACAAGTTGCTATCCCGAAATAACTAACTGTTCCAAGTTACGTCATTCGCGCCTAATAGCAGTGTAATTGAATTACCGCAGCAATTCTCAGTGGTCTGACGACCAGTACAAGCCAGGTCACATCTCAAATAACCGGGGTACTTCCAAACACTCCGCAGAAGTCTGAAAGTCTGAAAGTCTCCGATGAACTTCAATCCTCCCAATATATACGGAAGCGGAGGTCACGTAATCACGCCTTCGCTACTGTACTGATCACTCTACATCATCTTGGTCACCCCTCAGCTTCTGGGAACAATGTGTCTTTACCGATATGCCAGCGTCCTTCTCGAGATGGCCATTATTTCAGCATCCGGTGGAATTTTCCAATATAACAGTCTTTCTTTAGGGATTTTTCCGGCCTCGCCTCGGTACACATGGCGAACAAGTCCCTCTTACAGAAATATTACAAGACAAAGGACAGGCAAGCACCCTTCGGCCGGCGTTCTTCGAGCGCATAGCTCCTTCCCGGAAAAGCAGGAGGCTGGTCCATACACTGAAATTGTTATAAGTTATTTAAAATGTACAACAGATATGGCGTAATAAAGTACAAGACAAATTTAACTTTTATTAAAATCTATACATTTTTTACATTGTAGAAGCACTGGTGCAAGAGGTAATTTTTAACCGCGGTTTTGAAGGTATTCAATTTCATAATATAATTCAATTATTATATTATTTTATATTCAATTCAACCTCGGGAAGTGGGACAAGTCATTCTTAGCTAGCTGATTGGCGAATAGAACAAATTGTAGTTTAAAACCTTTAAGATAGCCCCAGATATCATCAACCAATTGATTTTTGCTTTGCATCTTGACATTTAACTTGTTCATGTGCCAGAGAAGATCTGTAAAATATGTAAAGTCCGAAAGCAATGCAGTATCTTCCAGGATTTTATACTCTACAGACGCTTGTTTCTCAAACAAGAATGTCACTATCTCGTCTTTCAGCTGCCTAACTCGCTCGAAGACGCTTCCATAGCTAAGCCACCTTAGTTTCGAGTAGTACAATATATCAGAGTACTCAGATTGCATGGATTCTAGAATCTCCCGAAATTGTCTGTGGGCAAGCCCTCGAGATCGAGCAGCATTAATCAGCTTCACAATAACGTAAAGCACAGGTTTCATATCCAAAGCAGATTTAAACAGGTCGTCTTGATGTATGATGCAATGTAGAAATACAACATTGTTATCTGGATATTTTTCATTAAAGATCCCAACAAATCCAGATTGTCCTCCCTGTCATATTTCTCGCTCCATCTGTTGATATACTTCATATGCAATTTATAGGTACTTTCAAAGTTGAAAAACCTTCCATTAATTCATGAGAAATATCTGACCCTGTTGTAGTTCCATTCAACGACCTCACGCATGCCAGTTCCTCTGTAATACAGAAGTTTTCGTCAACACCTCTTATAAATAATAGTAACTGTGCAGTATCATTTATATAAGAGATTTCATCCATAGTAATTTAGCAGTATTTAAATTGTCCAATCGTTGATGCCAACAAGATAATGTTTTTATCTATTCTGGAAGTCACTGTTTCCCGAGATAAGCATATTGTTTAAAAATCTTTTCTTTTGTCAGGACATAAAATATCGCAAACTTTGAGCATGCAGTACCTAACATACTCTCCATCAGAGAGAGCTTTGTTACTTTTAGCAATATTGTATGCTACAACATAACTTGCATGTATAGCTGCTTGCTGGGAACTATTTCCTTTCTTCAAAATACTTTGCTGACCTGATAGTTTTTTGCGTAGATCTTCCACTTTTTGTTTTCTTTCTTCTACGGTCAAGGCTCTAATCTCGACATCGTTGTGCTCAGAGGTGAAGTATCGTGAAATGTTTTATTGTTCATAAACTGCTACAGTTTTGTTGCAGATGAGACATAGTGGTTTATCCCTAAAAACTGTGACAAATCACTTCCAAGTCCATTCATCTTTGAAAACACGGCACTCAGAATCAACTTTACGTTTCCTAGATAACATCTGAGGGCTAAAATTTTTCACCATATGCAGAGTAAAACTAGTAAACCAACTACGCCAAGACAGGTCTGAATCAAGAAACGTGTTCCAATATCTAACCGCGGTGGAGGGGGTAGCTACCGCGAGAAAGCTCTGTTGGCAGTTTTGCTCCTCGCTACAATGTTGCCAACGGCCAATGATTCTCACTCTTAACATAACATTCCAGTATCTAAGATAAGTTAATAAATGTGTATGTCGTTACTAATACAAAACAAAAGAAAAGAAAAAAGAGGAAAATATTTATTTTTCTTATTGTCCGCATTCTTTTTTATTCGTCAAATTAGGAATAATATCGACCAGCCGGATAGAACATTTCGGGGGGTCCCATCTGACCCGTGGGCCGTAGTTTGCCCATCACTGCTTTAGATTGTCGTTTGACTTCTTTGACAAGGGTCACATTGTCTACAGTCACGTGATGCGGAAGCCATTTCCGTTAGAACTGAATTTCGCAGTTTTTGGTGAATTATTCTCGTAAATACGCCGTAAGGTATGAAAAATCTTCATGTCGTTGGGAAGCTATTTCCATTTTTTATGTTTTAGTAGGTTCCTTTCGCTATGTTAAGCTGGAACTTTTGCCAGAATACCAAAGGAAACATGAACCCATATAAGCCCATAGTAATTTAAAGTCAAATATTTCGAAATTTGGCGCCGTAAGGGTGTGAAAATTCATCCCCACAGGACAGAAAATGGTTTAAACTATTATTTAAACATTTTTGGTAGGTACTTCAACCTAGTCGCTCTGACGCACATAATGCCTTAAAATCACATATTCGCAATAAAATTACAATTTACTCGCCATTTTAATATGAAGGCTAGGAATTATACACTACGAATAAAAAGCTTAGGTGAGGGAACTCGATTTTCCTCACAGACTACTGACTGCTGGTCACAAGTCGTTGCGCAGTAACACCTTACCCCTTCCAAGCGTGTGTGCGAGCGAGAGGGTAACGCCTCTCAGTATCTTCTGTCTCATGTTATCTCATCTCATGATACAGTTGAGTGTATTTGTATTTATGTCTATGCGGAAACAGCCGATTCGCGTCTCTGTGTGTGAAAGCATTCAGGGGGACTCCATTTAATATGATGTTAAACTGAAAGAAGAGTCATGACTCTAAGAACGACGGTCTAGTGTGAAAGGGTCTTAAACACGCTTCACCCGGTCGGTTTTTTCAGACAATATTCGTCCAATTGCTGTACAACAAATGGGTGCGAAGTAGATGACATCATTACACCACTAAGGACACTACCTCGCAACCAACTCGAGAGAACACAGACGCCGCTACTGGTGGGTAGAAATGAATGCAGGAATATTAGTTTATTTGTACGGGTCGTACTGGTAAAAAGAGCATACTTGAATATTTTCGTACTATCTGACGACGATCTGACGAGTATCGCACGAAAAGGAACGTCAAAAGAAACGCGTAAAGTGGGCTTTAGTGTGTCAAAGAGAGAAAGTTTCTCGAAAATTTGGAAGAAAAATTTCACTTGACGAAGGACTAATTTCGAGAGTTCGTTTTCAATTAAGTCTGCACAAATCCACACAAAATCCGAAATGAAACAATCCCACTTCCACGAAATCCAACCGTATTTACACATTCCGTATTGACAGGTGACATTTTCAAGATGCCCTGAAATTAACTCAATTTCTCAATTTGACTTAACTGCACGGCTGAAGTGCTTTCCTCACTGATAGCCACTCCATCAAACCGAATCCACCCCAAGCCACCCAATCATTTGACGCAACANTAACTTTTGGTCCCACTAACAATTTATTTAAAGATTAGACTCATTCATCGACAGGAGCATTCTGCATTTTAGTTTTCACGTCCTTTGCACTGAAGGCAAAATATTCCACTTCACCATATCTCAGGTACTAATTGCGAAATATTAAATTTTGTGTTTGTATTTAAATTGGAGAAAATTAGTTACTGGAATTTTCGATAGTTTACTCTTTAATGGGTGAAAGGGTGTGAACATGTGTGTAAGTTACCTGGACTGGCTGACACATTCATCAATACAATTTATCTAATTGTTAAGGATACGAACTTGACACTTTGATGATATGTTGTATATGTATTGCAGTATTGTGAAAATAACAGAATTACAGAACGCAAATGTTGATTACTGAGAGTTAAGAGTATTTCCTTGAAGGGTCATTACATTTTAGATAAACAAGAAAAAAAAATTCTCTCACTTTTGTCGATGATAATATTTTTTTCTTAACGTTCCTTTAATTAAGTGCTATGCACCGATTTTTCTTCAGATTAATGTTCGGTCTGTTATAAATTAACTTTATGTTTATGATTCTTGCAAACATTAAGTATGATGAAAGAAAATATTTCAAATATTCTTTCGCTTCAAAGAAAATCCATGGTAAGTGATCCAGGACATTTCGCCGAACCCACTGAGAACAATTTCATCTTGTGTGTTGTTATTAGACAGTTGAAAAATTTAATTCAGAAAAGGTTTGGATAGGAGAGTGGGATGGTCTAATTACACACTCACATAAAAAAATCTATCGCATATTTACAACAACAATATTAAATATATATTGATTTAATAATTAAGTGCAATCGTTTCTTGTTACGCCTGACGACAACTCAAACTACAAGACGAAACATTGTGCGATGAAAGACAATAAAATAAATCGTAATTTGCCATAAAATGGGGTTGTGTGTTAATTTATTTATCTTCATCATAAAATGGACGTTAGTGGTAGAAAATTTACAATTAGGGAAAACTTCGAGAATTCTCCGTTGGCATTCTGAGACCCTTCGAAACCTTTCTCCGTTGGTTGTCCGTCAGTTCTTCAAAGAAAAAAACACGGTCGTCGGAGACACATCGGAATCTAGGAACAGACACGCGGCAATACAAACATGCGAAGAAGAGTACAAACGGTATTTGAAATTGCTCTTTCGATATCTGAGAACGTAACATGTCACGTATCAATCATCGTCGTTTTGGTGTATTTTATAAAAAAAATTACTTGTTCTATCGCAAATTTGGTTCCATATATGGTTGCTTAGTCAGTTAACCATGCCAAGTACTGAAGTAAATGAAACTTTTTTTTTCAATGATTTATTTACAAAAATATCTGTCTCATTAACAATACAATAAACGTCTATACAGTGAACCGTAGTAATATACAAACATTTACTAATAGCAAGATACAACATTCACGGTGAAAGTTAATAGACCGAATTACACGTGCTGAAAAACTGCCCCTTTTCTGCTCTCAGCTATTGATTTGCTAGATTTCTTAAAAATCTTTTGTGAATGATAATTAATTGCTGATCACTTCTGCGTAGAGTAGTATCTGAGAGGGCTACAGATCCGTCCTGCCTTGAGCATAGGGAGATTCTCCATTGGTCTTCAAATAGTATCTACCACGTGACCTTCAAAATTATATTAAATAAATATCAGTCAAATTAGCATCTAATTATAGTAAACATTTATTTATATTTAAAAAGTCGACGAAGAGGCTGCATTTATGAACAGGTTCTCTAAGTTCATCTCCAGAGAGTTGTCTCATTAATACTATTGTAATATTTAATCAGTAATTTAGAATTATTTTAATTAAATTTGAATTATAAACAATACTTTCCAAATAATTTAAAGATTTGATACTATTAATTTTATAGTAGAGAAAATAATTAGATAAATTGATACGAATTTCTTGACATCGCACGAAGCTAAATGTTTTGTATCACCACTTTCGGAATCTACTGAAATATGAAATACGTCTATGTTTCATAGCCTTTTGATCGGAATTTGATGAAATAGTCTCTTGCTTGCTTCCGAAGAGTAAATAAGTTTATTAAAATAAATGATTATAAACCTTCAACCTTAAGATGGACGAATACTTTGTTTCATTTTATTAATTTCACAACGTTTCGACTATATGCTCAAGACGTCGTCAAGTGGTACAAATTATAACAAGAAATATAACATAACAGAACACTTGGGAAATTTTTTTGTTTATACTAACTTAATATCATGTTCTGTTGTTTTGTTATATTTCTTGTTATAATTTGTACCACTTGACGACGACTTCAGTATATGTTCGAAATGCAGCGTTCTAAATATCACGAAATATATAAATTCGTCCATCATAAGGTCATAAGTCTTTAACTATTATTTAATATTGGTTTTATAATAGATGTTAATTGTAGGAAAATTAGTTGATTATTGTTGACAATAAATTTATTTATATATCAAAATTTATTAATATTTTTATTAATATTTTTAAATTTTATTTATATTTTAAAATTTGTTTTTACATTCTAATTTATGTTATTTATTTATATATCTATGAAATTATCTGATCATTTACTTTATCCGTACAAGATTTTCTTAAATAAAACTTTCGACTCTTAAAAATGTTCTGCATATTCACTCACCGCGGAGAAGTCCATTCCCCCATCACATCATGGCGCCTCTCCGCGCATTCTCCTCTTTGGTAATTTTTGTAGCTATTGCATTGCGTGGATACAAATCCCCTCGAAGTGATGGATTCAGCATAGTACAAAGGTGCTCTGTCATGGCTACAAAATCCTGAGAAAATTACGGAGTATATTTGTTAAGCTATCGTGTCTCTTTGCAAATTATAACTGGCGGAAGTTGCAATGTTTAAACAAAATAGTTTTAACATTGGGTAAAAAAGGCCGCAAAAAAGAAAAGGTTTAAATGCCTCATTTACGTTCTAATTCATATTATTTCTTAAAAATAAAGACATCCAAATATAAAAACGGATGTAATATAATTTTCACAAAATGTCTTGTTACTATTAATATAATTACACAAGTTGCCTGAACGAGCGTATGTCAGTTTTCTGAACGACCGAGATTTGAGTACCTGTCGGATTGAAACCGCAATCTGGTTGCCATTGTCCACCATTAGGGAAGAAGTCAACGTCACCGATGGGATCCTTCCATCCGAGGAGACCTCCGTTCGTGTGGATGCCTTGGACAATTTTCGCATCTGACTTATTGAGGCGCCATTTGCGAGGGACCAACGTATACAAAGGAGCCGCTGCATCAAGCCCTGAAATCATGAGATATTACACAATAAATGTGTCGAAAGAAGAGATGAATGTACAAAATGGACGTAGAGAGTGAACAAGTAATTCGATATTATACATTTTCTTATTACATAATGAAAATATGCGCGATACGAGACACATGCAAGACAAGAATGTTTATACAATACTTTTTACATGTAAATTTTTGCGTTAAATTACAAAATAATTGACATTCTGTAGTATTATAACAGGCAACGAATTTTTGCTTAAATTTTTGAATCTACCTCTGCCTTAGGGCCCTTAATCGGAAACGATGGGATAGATCTTTGCTTGCTTCCGGAGAGTAAATTAGTTTATTGTCCTTTACGTGTTCATATGCAGNGACCTTCACGTGTTCATATGCATTTTGTATTGTTTATTGACAATAACTTTATTATTATTAATTTTATTATTATTATTATTATTATTACAAGTAAGAGATAGCGAAAGGAAGAATTTACATATTTGTACCTTCGACAAAGTATAAGATGTTTAAAAGTATTACTACTGTTAGATGTTACTAGTGTAAAATATTTGGTCATATAGCGGCGGTATGCTGTAAAGAGAACGAAACACATTGTCTATGTGCGCGCGTAGGACATTCATAGAAGATTTACACAGGAAGGGGAATATGTATAAACTGCATAAAAAAGAAATTAGTTGGAAATAATTCCGCATCCCGAATAGATTGTCCAAAGTACAAACAGGCTCAAAGAGGGATATAAATAGTGTGAATTGTGGTGATTAAAATTTAGGAACAGAGAAGTAATATTGGAAGTTTCGAGATATCAAAAATAATGGAAAATAATGATGATATAGTGAGGTTACAAGAATGATTTCGTAGAGGATAACCTTGTCATTTACCAGTGGCGTACAGGGTAATGAATATGAAGGAGACCTGCCCAGCACTTATTACACGGGATGATAAAGGAAATATTTTGATAAAAGAGAAATACTTGATTAATACAGTGCAATTCATTTTATATTCTAAGGGGAATATATAATAAGTAGTTTGTAATTTTTATTCTTAATTTAATAAGAATTCACCGGAGTATATAAGAACAATGGAAAATATTTTAAAAGATTACCAGAGAAGTTAATTTTATATTCTAATAAATTATTAATTTCAGTATTTTTTCATTAAATCCATGAAATAAATGGAAAAAATCTAAAATTCGTGAGTCCAAGCGAGCTCGAAAATAAAACGCCTCTTAACAAAAACAATTTAAACGACAAAGGCAAGTAGCTACGCGTTCTGAGAAAGGTCTGCTTTCAGTCGAGTTGTTAACAAAAGATTAGAGGAATGGGGAGACGATCCTCACTTGAGCAAGCGACCAGGTGGTTACCAGGAATCACATCAAAACATCTGGTTGTAACCTTTTATAATACTTTTAGTGATTTGGGAAAAAAAACTGGCGTGTTTCATGATGAAATATAGGAAGGGGAAGGACAGTTATTGTTAGGAAAGTTTTGTTTTATTCAGTGATGTATAACTTGGTAGTAATTAGTTGCATATCTTGTAAGGGGAAACAGAGAAATACAATGTTGTATTCTGTACCGTTGGGTAGTAATGATGAAACCAGTATTTTATAAAAGCTGAGTTTTCTTCACGAAAATTTAATGTGTATTTCTCGTATATTATCAGCCGAACTCTTATCCTCTCGTAGCCATTTTATACCAGGAGGAATTTTTAATCCTAGAAAGTACTTGCCGAGTAATCTAGGTAAGTAAGTGCAGTAATTTTATGTGTCCCGATATAAAAAGTCAATTGTACTTGAAGCAACGAGTTAACGAAGGTTAAGATAGAGAATTGGGGAATAGGATTCGGAGCATAAATTGACACTATAGGAGTCCTTATAAGCATGTATAAGAACTTACATGGAAATAAAGTCGAGATTGATAGATTGATCTCGATTACGTGGAGAGAGAAAGTGAAGAGGCTATACTATGCGCTGCATTCGTATGACAGATTTAACATCAAGGTCAAAACCTGCTTGTTTTATACAAGGGTGCAATACGACTAATAATACATTATGGCACCACTGTGTGGGGTCATCGTCTTGAAGGCCATTACGCAGAGTAACGGTTCACGCATTTGGAATGTTTCCAGGGATGTATCGCAGATTACAACTGGAATGAAGCTCAGAGGCTAATCTATGGGGGTAGGCGAAAGAGGCTTTAACTTCCCATTGGATCTCAACTCTTAACAGTTGAAATTGAAGTCGATCAATGGCATATTTTGAAAAAGTGTTATCGGGGTAATAACTGTTATTAATTATAATTCTTGTTCAAAATTTAACTGTTATTAATAATAGCTGTTTAATAAAATTAATAATTCCAGAATCATAAAATGAATAATATCGTATTAATTTTAATGAAATTGTCATTGTTTTTAACAATTCCAGATTGTGAATTGTTATTTATTTATTTGATGCATTTCATTTTAAGTTAATAATTATAAAGTTTGTGATGTAATCCATAATTTTAAAAAGGAAAAAATGCACCCCGGTTCGCTCCCCCCACCACTACACTCCCAAAAGTGAGGAAGGAGTCAAGTTTGTATCATTCGAAATATTTCTTTAAAAATATTGAGTTCGCATTTTCCTTTTTACGAAATGCTACGTGTTTTTGCAAGAATTGCTGAAATAAATAATTTAACAACTTCAGCACCATCTTTCAAATATATTTTTTTAGACAAGTTACGTATTTTTATGTTTAAATTTATTTTCTACAATGTTTAGTTTTTGAGATATTTTCATATTTCACTTAAATGCCCACTCTGTATATATACGTTTATAATACTGGACAATGGAGTATAATACAGATTTCAGTCATTAAGAAACTTTACCTAAACATAATTCATTAAGGAAAAATACCGTGAACCATATATAGTTCAGAGCCCAGGTGAAGAGAAACAATAGATTATCAGAGTTCTATGCGCAAGAAGAGTGTCATTTCGAGGAAATTTTGATATATATCTTTTGTACGTGCCTTTATAAGTTTAAATGCTCATTCTATACTAGTAGAGTAACTGCAGTATTGACTACATTAATTTATTTAGGTTTACTTATTGCAAAGTAATAGCAGTAGATAATTAGTAATATATATTTTTTATTTTAATATTTAAAAATTTTACTTTCGTGCAATTTGAATGAACTACGAATGTCAATTTTTATGACTTACCTACAATCTTTGCAATTTTTCCTTTAAGTCTATATCCTGTTACTCCGGCGGCATGTGCTCCCATACTGTGTCCGATTATATTTAAGGCACGAAGGTTTAATCCTCTGTTGTCTCTTAAGTATGTTATGACTTTGGCGAGGTACTCTCCGACGAGAATCCCGTACTCTTTTGCTATAGGATATGCACTGCCAGCAGGACCACTCCAGTCCACCAGAACGACATTGAACTCCATGCCTGTTTCCATGTAGCCTGCAAATGCAAATTGAACACTTAAAACATCTTAATATGTTAAAATTATTTCACCACTATCCATAACGGTTCATATTCTGTGATGTTGTATATTTATTCTACTGATTGACATTTCGAACTCAAATTTGATAAAATAATTATTCTTGTGCTAATTTAAACTCAAAAATATTTCTAGCTTTGCCTGCCTTTCTTTAGAAAAAATGATTCTGCAAAATGGTAAATACGAAGAATATTTGTACTTGGAAATGGTTTTAGTTATTAACATTATCTGAATTTCCCTCATCGCCTGTAACATAAATTATGTGATAACTTTCTGTCAGGTGAAAACCACGACGAGCCGGAAATCACACCCCGGACTGCAGATTTGACGGAGGGGTGTTAACCACCACACCACGTGTTCGCCTTCCACAACTGTGGACCAGTGAACGAAAGTTATCGCATATCTGCTCTGCGTGTAGGAAATTCTTTAGAAATATATGCACAATAGATTATTCTTTCATAAATTATTTAACTTAGTCGTAGAAAAAGATAATACATATTTTGATAATTTTAAGAGAAATACAATGGTTTTACTGCAATATAAATCATTATTTACCGAAAATTAATAATAATAATAATAAATTTATTGTCAAAAAAGTACAAACTGCGTATGACCACGTGGAGGACAATAAACTAATTTACTCTCCGGAAGTGTATTAAGGGACCAACCCATCAATTCCGATCAAGGGCCCTAAGGCAGAGGCGGATTCAAAAATTGCAGCAAAAGTTCCTAGATAAGATAAACAGTTAGCTGCGATTTGTAATACATATATAATGTCAATATGTTTGTTATTTAACGCAAATATGTTTGTAAATTTACATGTACACGTTATTACCGAACTCTAGATTATTTTGAGTATAGTGCTTAAAAATCATGAGTTGAAAAAACATTAAATTCACGATTTATTGTTACNCTAGACAAAGCCTAGAGAACCTGTATAATGAATCCGCCTCTACCCGAAGGAAAAACGGAGAAAAACCCGGGCCAGGATGGGGCTACAGAATTAATGTACACAACTGTGCCAAAGTTAAGTACACATAAAACTAAATTAATATGTGCCATAAGACAACACAATGATGCAAGAAAATAGTTTTTGAAATTGTTATTTAAAAAGTGCTACAGCAATGGCGTGATAAAGTACAAGACAGTTTAAACTTTTATTAAAATCAATAAATTCTTTTACAGTGTAGAAGCCTTGGTGAAGGAGGTAGTTTTCAACCGCGGATTTGAAGATATTCAATTTCAGAATGTCTTTTATATTATTGGGCAGGGAATTATATAGAACGATTCCCGAATGATGGTGTCCTTCTAGGCAAAGAGTGGTTGACACTCTAGGGCGATAAATATTACTACTCTTTCGAGTATTGTGTTCGTGAACGAGACTGTTTCGTACAAAGCAAGGGTAGCACTTTAGTAATTCGGTCTTAACAAACAAGACCGTTTCATAAATATAAACGCAGGGAGTGTTAGGATATCAAATTCCTTGAATAAAGGTTTACAAGAGTTTTGGGGGTGAGATTTACAAATTATCCGAACTATCCTCTTTTGAATTCCGAAAGTTTGAATACTTAGACCGGAATTACCCCAGAAGGTAATGCCGTAACGTTAATGGGAGTAAACGTTGGCAAAATATACGCAACGGGAAATACGTGGACTAACTGCGTTAACTAAGTTTCGGTATACTTAACTCAATTTGCTTAATTGGGAATTAAGATTGTCAAGGTGATATTTCTATTTGAGGTTGTCTTGAATATGGAGACCTAAGAATTTTGTATTTGTAACAGTTTTGAATTGTGTTCTGTTTAAGGAAAGAGAAACTAGGGGTAAAGATTTTGTGATACTATTGTGAAATGACATAGACACTCTTTTGTCAATGTTTACAATGAGGCGATTTGCATGGAACCAAGTCGAAAGTTTAGACAATACTTTTTGAGCATTGGTGTGCCTACACTGTAAATTAGTTTCTTCAGTAATAAGATTTATTTTGCAATCTGATGTGGATGATGACATGTCGTTCACGTACAATAAAAAGAATATGGGGCCGAGAATTGATCCTTGGGGTACTCCGCAAGGAAATGGCTTTGTTTCTGAAGGACGACGCTGAAGTATTTTATTTTTAGTATAGGATATTTCAACCTGTTGATATATATCTTTTAAGTAAGAAGTTAGCCATTGATGTGGAAGTTCACGAATGTCTGAAGAATGCAATTTGGAAAGGAGAATTCCGTGATCGATGACATCGAATGCTTTGGAAAAGTCAAGAAATACATCCTGAAAATTTTCTCCACTGTCTGGAGATGTGGTAACATCGTTTAAGAAGTAAAATATGGCGCTTGTAGTGGAAAGGATTTCCTATAACCGTGTTGATCGTCAGAGAGAATGTTATTCTTTGATAAAAAGTCTGGAAGACGCTTATAGAACAATTTTTCTAGGATTTTTGAGAAAGTGGGTAGTAGAGATATTGGTCGGTAATTTCCAATATTAAGTTTGTTTCCTTTCTTGTGTAAAGGTTTCACTTTAGCTCTCTTAAAAATGTTAGGAAACACCCCTTACGATAAAGAACAATTAAAAATATTTGAGTGTATTTAATTTAGCATGTGACAAAAATTTAACAGTAAACTCAGGTATATTATCTACGCCTGTTGAAAATTTGTTTTTTAATAAGCTGATGATTCTTATGACTTCACTGTCGTTAGTTTCGGAAGTGAACATAGAATTGGGTATGTGGGTGGATATAGATGGAGGACATTGATTTGGATATATTGAGTTCGTTATTTTACCAACTTCTGAGAAGTGAGAATTAAACAAACTTGCGATGTCCTGAGGATTTGTTACGATTTTGCCATCGTTTAGTATAGAAATATTTTCTTCGCGATTTTCAGAAGTTGACGTGTAATTGTTAACCATATTCCACATGGCTTTCATCCGGTTGTTCGATTATAGTATATGCCTGATGTTTTCCATAACTTTAGCTGCATAAACTACTTTTCGAATNACTACTTTTCGGAGAATAGTCTTATATTTACGAAAATAATTATGGAATTCGGGTGGTTGGTTATAGTGTTTTGAAAGATAATATAAACGGCGTTTGTTTTTTAATAAATCCTTATCCCTTGGGTGATCCATCTATTGTATTTCTTTGTGTTAATTATCTTGCGATTTATGGGAAAGCTAGAGTTGTAATGTTTTAGGTATATTGAGATAAATACATTGAATTTGTCGTCGGTGTTTTAGCAATTGTAAACATTTTTCAATGTTCACGCAAATAATTTATAAATATGAATGTATTTACGTCATTAAACTCTCATGTAAATTTGTAAAGGATTTTAAGTGGTTTTAGTTTATTATTAATAGTCAATACTTGAGCAAGGTGATCACTGTATCCGGCGATAAACACTTCAGAGAGATACGAGATTCCATTGTTGACTATAATTTGATCTAGCAATGTTTGAGATGAGCCGGAGAGGCGAGTGGGGTAGTTTATCGTAGTAATAAGGTTGAAGGAATCGATAAAATTCTGAATCGATTAACTGGTGAATGTGCAGAGTCGGATGTACTCAGAAAATCGATGTTGAAATCACCACACATAACGATAGATTTAGTAGATTTATGTGTGATATGTTTTAAAACAATTTCGAAGTTCCGAAAAAATATGTCAAGATCTGATTGAGAAGGTCTATAAATTCACAAAACAACAATACCGGTTTCGGTTAGATTAGCTGCAGAAAATTCGAACACACTATCTACGCAGAAGTTCTCGTAGCCTGTCAGTGGAGAAGATAAAATATTATTACGAACGTAGATACACGTACCTCCGTGGCGATTTTTGCCTTTAAAATAGTGCCGACAGTAAGAATACTCTATCGATTTCAGTATTTTCTTTTAAATGAATTTTTTCCTTTTCATTTATATATTAAAAATTAATTTTTATTCGAATGCTGTTTGTTCATGAAATATTATGTCTGATTTTCATTTCCTGTATTGTAAATAGCATCCTTTACTGTAGGTTTCTACGAAAAAAATCACCATCTACCCAATTTCATATGCAAGTGGTTGCTATTGAGAAGTTCTTGTATACTATAATAGTGTTTCTGTCGTCAGTATTGTTTTTTTTTATATAATAGCAAAGTATTTGAGGTATACTGGCAACATTATATTGCTGTATACACGATTATGAAAGCAATTCCTTATGGTAGGTACTAATAAGACAATTTACAAAAAAAATCTTAAATTTATAAATGATGCTAAATCTTTTTTTTTAGATAATTTTGTATTGTGTAGTAATTTTAGATAACTTTATATAATGAATGTTAATTTTCTATATTAAGGTAAATATTGTGGAATGTCATTGAAACTATATCACATTTTGTAACATATTAATTATGTATGCACTTCCAGAAAGGTTATCGTTACTAGAAATTAAAATGTGGAAGCCGAGTCGAGAGGACGAAATTTGTGAAAGACAGATACTTACAGGTAGAAGATTACAATATTTAAATTGCAATGTGATAGTGTGATAAATCCTTGAAAGAATATTTTTTGGTCAAATATTTCATTCACCTGCTTCACTGTTACCGTACCAGTAATATTTTTTCATTGATTTCTTCCACAGTGGTGACAATATTCCGATAATTGTTACGTAATGAAAATTCGTAGTTTCTTTTCACAGTTCTTTTCAGTTTTGTATTGTCCATCTATCCGAGAACTCATTCCTTTCAATGTCATCTAAATACAAATTACTCATCATGTAAAACATGGAAAACATTATGTTATATTTGGTTTATATTATCCTTAATGTTATGAATTTTAAAATATTGATGTATGTCTCTAAATATGGGGAAACAGAATGAACCATTTTAGGATGAGGACAAAGTTATTGCATTGTCTCAATCGTTAAAAATAAAAGAGGAAAAACTTTATTAGTTTCAAATTCTTGTGTATTAATAAACGTGTCAATTATTGTAAAATTAAATAATTATCATTGTGCCAAGTTTTATATCATACACGATACATGAAATTAGCATTTTATCTAATTGCCAACAAATATTTTATTTGCCTTATGGCAAGATTAAATAAGTAATTAGAGACATAACCTTTTTACTTATTTGATGAGAGTATTACAAGATTCGTCACTAATTGAAAATCATCAAATATATCGTTCCTCGTCTTGTTATAAACAATGAAAAGTGTTTACCAACGTCGCTGTCTCACAGAAATCCTCTCCTATTATGGTAATACCGGTGTATGTTGAATTAAAGCACGAAAATACTTGAAGTAGATATGTATAAACTGAGTAACATGTACTTATTGTGATGTGAACTTGAAAAACATACCTCTCTGGCCATTTAAGTGAAATAATTGCAATTAATGTTTAGTTATTTTAACAGTTACACTTTTTGAACAATAAATTCCGATTAAGATTTTTTTATAATAATACGAATTTGTGAACGAATTGTATTGTTTTATTTAATACTAATTAGTTTGTATTCTGAATATATTACATAGATCAAACTAATTTTATTCTTATATTTGGAGTGTGATGAAATTTTCAATTGGCCTCCGCTTTAGGGCCCTTGATCGGAATTGATATGATTGTCCCTTGTTTGCTTCCGGAGAGTAAATTAGTTTATTGTTCTCCCGGTAGTCCTACGCTTTTACTACTTTTTGACAATAAATATTTATATTAATATCTAAATTTTTATATTTACATACTTGGTTGACTCATTTGGAAAGAAATCACGTGTAGGACGAATGTAAATAATACAGTGGATTAATTGCTTGGGAATTCATAAGTTTTTCAAATATAAATAATTCAAAAAGATATAAAGTATAACCCAATAAACTGCAAAACCGAAATGTTAATTGTAAAGATCAGTGAAATCTGGATGTAGAATGAACAAGTACGAAAATGACCATGATAGTAGCCACAGGAATATTTTAGTATAGAGTAACGGACATTTCTTATTTTAAGTTTCATTTTGTACTTTGTTGTAAGTTTTGTTTGAAAACATTTTTCTAGAAAAAGCGACGATTAATTTTTTCGCTGAGACGCTATCGGTTTGACGCATTAAACGATTTAGTGCTTGACTTCATTTCGAGAGAAATTATATTTTTAATTTCTCACATACCTAGTAGAAGAATTTTTTTTCCCATGAAATACTTATCCCGTTAACTAACCCATTTACAATTTTCTTCACGTAAAAGGAAAATTATAATTAAAATTCTATTTATATGAAATACTTATCCGGATGAAGGAGAAGCGAATAAACAAGGTTTCTCTGTTTTATAATATTTTATTATATTGTAATTCTGAATAGGACTGGCATCATTGCCTCAGTGATACGCAAGACACGCAAATGGAAGTACTCCAACTGGAAACCTTTTGGAAAAGCTAAAATGCAATTTCATAATAAAATTAAAATTTTTACCCAATTTACCCAAAACGTTAGTGAAATTTAGAATTTATAGTCATGAATTCAACCATTTATACACATGACTTCGTATTACGATATTGGAAAAACCATTAAAATATTCAAAACTTCGATTGTTGTTATTATGCGATTCGCACATTCCTCAATGTATATTGTTATTCGGGGGAAACTTTTTATAAATATAAAAAGAACATATGTATCCTGTACAACGATTTTAACAAATAATCATGAAAAAAGGAGAAGATAATGAAAAATTCATCACTCAATGATTTTTTTCGCCTCTTTCAGTTAAAAAGTACATATATTATTATATTAATTAAAACACCAATTTTTATTAACTTTTGTAATAAAATATCAAAATGATACTTATGTTATACATTCTTATTAAGAGAAAAATAACTCGTAGAGACTTACCATCCTTAACTACAATAAATCTGCTCGCTTCAGATGTCCACCCATGTATCACAAATCTAGTGGGATTCAAAGGATCGAAGTTCGGGTAGGTCGAATTATCCGACAGAGTAATCCGCTGGGATATGTTTGGATTTTGTCTGAAATAAAAGACGAGAAGTCATGAAAATGATTGGAACTCTAATGTATACATAACCAGTCAGCCTGTTCGAATATTTTGCATTCATATCTAAGTTGACAAAACACAATTCCATATTTTTCAAGAATCGTTTCGTATTTTTTCCTCCAGTAAAACGTAAAATATATTATTAAATTGAATCTCTTTAAATCCCATGTCGAGAACTACCAACTGAATCATTGCTTGGACAATGTAAAATAATTCTTTGATTTCCACAAAGTTAAAATGGGTTTCTATTTCCTACTAAAAATGTTCTTCTAATTTTTATGTAGCTCAATTCATGTTGCACCTTATAACGTCATTGCTCTTGTACTTTCGAAATAACTGATTACACTTGGATCCTTTTTTCTGCATGCTATTACATTTTCTGATTATTCATAAAAGTTTAGTTGTATCTGTGCTCATCCTCGGCACAGTTGACACGTTAGTTCTGGATCGGGTTTTTGCTTCGGTTTTCCTCAGAGTGGAGGCGGATTTTATGTAGAGGCTCTCACGATTCTTGTTTACTACAGGATTCTTTATTATAGAACCCTGAGATCAGATAACTGTGAAGAGCACAACAAAAATCGTACAAAAATATATTGAATGAGTATTAATTTTTGAAACATGAAATGTTCGAAAAATGTGATATTTTTCGATAGTGTGATATTTTTCTAAGTTAAATTTACATTGTAAAAAATTATTCCTATTCAGCGAATGATTACTGTTGTTTTTGGCATTTATTTCTACTTGCGAATACAATAAATAAAATAATATATATGGTTAATAAAATAAACAATATTGGTTGCCGCCATGCCAAGAAACATTATTCAGGACGAGGGCCGTGAGCGGAGATCCCGTGTTTTAGAACAAATCGATCTGACCTCCGACCACCCACTCACTGCAAAGCCTTCATTCCAACTGAACTACACCTAATATCGTTTTTATTTCTTGATTTATTTTATTCTGTTATACAGCGACCACCTTGTTTTTATCGGAGTCATTACAAGGCTCATAATAACATTTTAACTTTTGTAAGAATGCACGCGCATTGGCGGATCCAAGGAGGCTATAGCCTTCCCCCCCTACCCATTTGGACATGAACTCTTAAGAGATAAAAATGAAGTTGATAAATGGCATACTTTGTAAAATATTTACCTGATTATTAATTGTTAGTGGGTTTTTTAAATTATAACATAATTTAATCGTTACTAATTATAATTAGTATTAATAATACAATTTATTGTTATGAGTAATAACACGTTGTTAATTTATTATTTCATGAATTATTTTATACAAGTTTTATATAATTTGTGTTGACAAACTATAATTCATAAACAAAAATTAGTCCCCCTTCCCGTTGATTACCGTCTAGATCTACCACTGTGCACACATTTACCGTAATGATAAAGTTCTTTGCAGAAATATTAAAAAAACTGTGATTGAGCTCGGAATTTGTTCCGTGAAAGAGGCAGAGGATTAGAGTTTAAAAATTTGAAAATAGTGTCCGAAAGGAAGTGTTTCTAATATGTAATCTGTAATCTTCCAACAATTTAGCGACATGCCGCTTTTAGTGACAAGTTAGAAATTCATCAAAATCGTTTTAAGGAGACATTGTGGAAAAAATAAAGTATACTCGCATGTACAGTTTGAATCTTATACTTTAACAAAAATTATAATTAAGACGCCAGACCACCTTCGGGACCCGAAGCTCGGGGCTACAGCACCAGCTGACCCTCCCTCTCGTCTGGTGGGTTCATGATGGTCAGATCTTTCCGTGAATACTCACTGTGTGTATAAACTGAGATTGACTTGCTTCTCGCCGTCGAAGAAAGGAAGAGTGAAGTCATCGACTGACGGCGTCACGAGGTCGAGTGCGTGCAAGACGCCTTTGCTATCAGGAATCCACATGATGCCGTCACTCAACTTCAGTGACCAAACTGGAACATTATTCCGAAGAGTAATTTTATTTTCTAATACGTGACCTGGCAGACGTTGTCCTGTCCAAATTTCAATAAATATGTTTGTGATCGTTTTGAGAATTTGAGAAAAGCTATTTTGTGTAAATAAGTGTAAATAAATTTAAAAAACGTGCCTCTGAGTAATTATTGAATCTATTAAAGACGTTGTTCGTATCGTCAGTTATGATCGAGAGTGCATACAAAAATGTCCGAAATTTACGACTTCTGTTCGTAATTGTCCCGATTTTTTTTCCCCAAAATTTAAAACATTACCATTTCGAGAAAGAGGAAAAAATCTCGTTCGCATATACATCGTTTGAAAAGTGAGTTATGGGCTTGATTTCATAAAAAATCTCATAGCGAAAAAACTTTCAGTTTTTTCCGCATTTGCCAATTTTCTAGAAAATTTTGCCAATTTTTTCCCCTAAAAACCTTATTCAGTCTATTACGAATATTTTTTTTAATACGACACAATTGGTCAAGCCATTCTCAAGTGATGAGCTTAACAACGAACAACATTTAATTTACATTTACGTATATTAATTTTATTATGTTATTATAATTTCAATATTTTTGAAATATTGTCAACATAAACCTTCAGCCCTTTGAAACAAATGTGGTACCGAAATATTACGTAAAGATGTTATGGAAATAGAATTACTGACGATAAAATTACCAACTGTCATTAACTTTCCTTGTTTTTACTAATGATCTACGCAATGCGATATCTTGTTGACCGATCTAGTTTTAGGTTAAAGTCTATCTATCTTATGGTCCCACAAAGGATCTAAAATTTCGTAGAAATACTGGATACGACTTTTTCTCTCTCTTTCTGAATGGAAATGGCAGAGAAAATATTAATGTGTTACAAGTTGCAAAATAACATATTAAAAACATATTTTGTAAAAATGAAACTGAAACTAGGTGAAACGAGTTCTCACGTTATTACTGATTTAAATAAATTAATGGTGCTTAACATATTTAAATACTCTTCCTTAATAATAAATTTTATCGTGAAAAAAGCAATTTTAAACTGCTTGTGAACACAGGGAGGACAATAAACGTATTTACTCTTTGGAACCAAGCAAGGGTCCATCCTTCAATTCCTACCAAGGGCCCTAAGGCCTTGGTAGCCTGAATATGAAATATTTCACTATCCGGAGGAAAACCGGAGAAAAACCCGGGCCAGGATTTGATGGAATTGGTACCCAATTGGGAAGTCCCCCAAGTCTTGGCAACAATTTTGGTGTAGAGAAATATCGGCACTTATTTTTGAGGTACCGATGATTTCGGGATGCGAATGTCGAACTGTATTCCCAATACACTCACCGTTACTTTTGCCGACGGTTGCTTTTCTTGTTGCCTGTGAATTATTTTTATCGTATGATCAACGGTGAAGGGATATCTGATACGAGCGCGTTTGAAATTTCTCACTAATGCCACAGTATTTTATTTGTCGATTTTCTTGGTGAGTTTCGTCTTCTGTAACTTAAATATCAAAATCTGCCAGGAATATTACGTAAAAATCTCTAATGGAGGTAACGGTTTAGAAAAGTTTCAAAAAACTATTCATATAAATAAAAAATTAATGTTGTTAATACTTCATTTGAGAACGCCTGGATCGATTTGACTAAATTTTCCGATGTTTGTAATAGTAAGAACAAAGTTTTTAAAGAAATAATATTTGGAATATTTGCCCAGAAAATTGAAAAATTCGGACAAAAAATTGAAAGTACGTCTTTCTGAGGAATTTTTCTGTGAATTTAAGTATATGACCCACCATTTTAATGATGGGTAAGCGTTTTTTTTGTTTGTTATGGTACTGCAAACGTTTTCAGGAAGAAAATTCGAGACAATTTCAAATGAAGGTCCCAAAATTCGGACAAACTTTAAAAATCATAATTTTAGTACGCACTCTCATTTATCACTGACGATGGGTTAGACAGACTTGGTTGATTGTTTTTGTTATATTTTTTCAGTGTTTCAGATAAATTGAGATTCTGTTGTAAGTTCATTGCAATCGTTTTATGACATGAATTAGGATTCGTCGTTTCATCTCAAACAATTTTACAAATCTTCCTACGAAGTGCGGTAATATTTGACGAGACAACCATATATTTAATAACAACAAAATAAATCAATTGTCCATTTACAATGGAATTGTGATTTATCTCATTATACAGTGTGGCAATCGAAACAATTGAATTGACTTGATTCAATTTAATCTCATGCCACAAGACGATCACAAATAAATTTATTGAAATTTGGACAGGACAACATCAGCCGGGTTTTAAACAAATCATCTAGTTTTAAATAAAAATCAAATTCCATCTCTTCTTTCAAGTCACGCTCGTATCATCATCTCACATTTACGGGAAATGCATTTTTACAAGACGTTAAATTGAATTTAAAAAATCTCAGGGGGTGAAAATGTAGCGTGTGACAACTGAAGGTAGACGCTGGCGTTCGGTTTGTACACGATTGTTGTGATTGCGTTCCGTAATGCAAACACTTGCCAGGGACCGAATTGTTCGTGTTAAATCATCGGGAGAGAATATTGTTCTATTTATTTTATGTCATATGGTGATGCTCAGGTTATTACGTATGATCTTCCACAAAACCGTTACTTGGTTGAGGGAATGAGGCAAGAAAGATGTAAGGTTTAAGTTTTGTATTTAAAGCTTTTGAGGTCACAGGAGACTTTAGTGCAATATAAACGTATATTTTTATAAATGTGTTTATGTAGTATCTCTCCTCCCATTTCTGTTATTTCCTGCATTAATTATTTTTTCGTTATACAAATTCACTTATTAGCTACCAGATGATTCCCGTGCGTTGCCCAGTATTTTTCTTTGAGTGATCTATTTTTTTCAAAGATAAATCTCACTGTATTGTAAGATAAAAATACTTTTATGTATTATATTCTTTTTAAAAAAATATCATATTTTAGAATTTCCTAATAATATTTATTTATTGCAGACACGGATGCACTATTTCATTACAATTCTTGTGAAATCTGAACTCTTCGTAGAAATTTTACGGTTTAAAGACGTTGTCTATCTTTGATAAATACGCAAAGCAAATAACTTACAATACAATCAATAAAATTTGAGTATAATTCATTTTTTCCTTCTCAAATATCTCTCTTAATGTGAAGAATTTTAACACTTATATTTTGTATGACGTTTTACTATGATTTAGGCTAATTCTTGGAGATTGACATATGCTGTCGCGGAATTTTTATAGACTTCTCTAAGACAGACAATATCCATGCATAGCTGTCACCTATCTTTCCCCGTTTAGACAGCGTAAGGAAATACAACTCTTTATCACCGATTTTATCGACATTTATTGTCAGAAACCATTTAAATCTTTCTTTACACACATTTAAAAAATAAAAGTTAGCCTATGTTCATCGTGAACACCTAAACTATCTTCTGACCTAATCTTGTCATGATTGGTCCAATGGTTTAGTCTGGTTTAAGTAGCAAACAGACAGACACACAATTTTAAGTTACACAATTATATATGGACAGTTAGTATTTTATAAGTTGTATGCCTTATCCTGAATGTTTGTATGCAAATTTATTCGGTACCATTTTACCGCATGTTGTATCTGACGAAGGATAAGTCATCGGAAGAGCTTTTTCCAAGAGCTTTCAAAAGAAATGAATCCGATAAGTGAAAATAAGTTTTGCTTTTGATTACATCCTTCATTGGCGTCGTACCAGAAATATCAAATTGCACACAATATTTTTCTTTTTAAAATTGAGTTTATAATATTCCACCTGAATACTTCTTTTCCAGTTTTCAAAATATTAATCATACAAAATTCGTATCATGCGATGAGAAAAGGGAAAAGGTAGTAATGATGTAGGTAGTACAGTACTGAAGTTTTAAAGTATTTCGTGGTTTACTATTACAAGGATCTTGAATAAATGCATCAAGTTTCCTAAAAATGGAATAGTATATAATGCAGGTAAGAGTTTCTTATTTGCAATATAATTATTTAATCATGATATATTAATCATGTAGTTTTACACGATCTGTCATTATTTACACGATCCAAACTAACGAAGCAAACAGTTCGATGCACAAAATATATATCTTCGCTCTTGAGTTGAGAATAGGATTGAGATTTTAAAAAAGAAAAATTACGTAATGGACATTTTTAGTATTTTCTAGTACGAAAGATGTCAGTTCCTACACCATAAAAAAACAACTGAATATTCGATCGAGTCAAAGTATCAGAAGGTGAGCAGGGGCAACATTATTATTCGGGTATCTTAGGAAACCCCAGCAAATCATTGACTTACCTCCATTAACCATCATCCCGAAGCAGAACAGAATATGCCTGAATTCCATATTGAGAGGTGAGTTACATCAAGGATACCGCTCGTACACGAGTTCCTTATATAAATTCTCGGCTTGGAATGGAAGTGCTAGGAATCCTTGGCTAATCCTCAATGTCAAGTGCACTGATAGGTTTTACATGAACTCGTATGAATTATTACGCGTAGCTTTTGAGAATTCATTGTTATTTCTAGCACTTATGAATAGTGTTGATACTGCTAATGTTGCCTCTTACTTCACTAGTAACCATCTTCTTGGAAAGAGATAACTACAATCAGTGGCGTACGTACAACTAACCAGGTCGGGGCCTGGTACCTTTTCGGAGGTCCTCCTGGTATCCGGTTAGCAATTTACAAAAGTGCTCGCACTGTTTTATGTGCATACCTCGATATCTTTTACTACAGCATGCGAAAAAAATTAAATTTATTTTTCATTGATTTCATGCTTTACATATTTTAGAGTATATTATAATTGTTCTTTAGATAATATATATTAAATTTACAAATATATTTTGAACAAATTTCTGTCTGATGAAAATGACGATGAGCTGTAAAACGAACCCGTGACTCGTGCTCTGATTGCGGCGGTTTTTACCACTACACCATCCATTCACCTTCCACAACTGTACACCCCCCAGGGGACTTACATGTTTGACAAACACGGGGCCCCGTGCTGTCTGGTATTACTTCCAATTTCTTGTGGAAGGCTCCTTCCTTTCTCTTTCTTGATCTTTCTTGGTCACCTCTTGTTCTTTTCGATCCCGACGCTATTAGGGCTAGGGTGTCTTTCATTTTCCTCATTTTTTGTTCTCTATGTTTTGATGTATGTTTTGAGATATATTTTGATATATTGTAATTCAGGAGGGTTTTAGTGGGTATGGTTGTGTCATTGTGGCGAGTCCCACACACGGGGAGCGTCATGTTGGCTCCTGTTAGTTTTCAAATATGAATATCAGAGAGTTTGTAAAATTAATTTAATAATAAGTTTACTCATGTAACAATATTGAAAAGGAAGGTACTGCACTTGATCAAACTATCCAAAAAATTCAAGAATCACTTATTAAATATGAGTACATTTTTTTTGTAAGTAGGACTATTTACCTTCGAAATCAATTTATAATGCATTTTTTTTGCTTTTTTTCGAGCGAATGTATCTATGATGTCATCTTAAGCCATCTCTTGAATCAGCCTTCCCTCGTTGGTGAGTAGAGCTAATGATGTCAATGTGTCGTCGCTGGTTGAAGATCTCAAATAATTTTTCACACGAACGAAGGGTGGAGAAGGGTCTCTCGTCTGTGCAGTTTTTGGCGGAAGCACTAACAACAATTCTTAAGGCAATGTCAATGTTTGGATAGATGTCAACTACATCAAAATGGCGTAAAACCTTGCTAATGTCAGTAAGGGTAATGTTGGTTTTACAACATATGGTAAGAAACAATTAATCTAAAAATTATGACATATTAATGTATATTTAACGGCAAAAGTATCACTTTGTAATACAATTTACAATGTTCAATTTACTAAAACTATAATTAAAATTGTTTCAGCTCTTGACACAATGATGTGTACTACCATATTTTAATTTTTACCCTGTACAGTATGACAAGTTTAAAATTGGAATTCACTCTGTTTCGTCTCATAAGAAACAATTTGATTTCGAATGACAATGACAAATATTTGCCGCCTGGTACATATATTGGTGAGGCCTCGAAGAGCGTCTGAGATAATATATCCGGTGAGCGAAACGACTCGCTTCAATAAAAAAAAAGAACAATAAAATGTGTGGAATATCTTTAGTACCAATAAAACCTGTATTTATGGCATATCAGTTTTGTCCCTTCTATTATAAATAAGTTTTATTTTAAATGTTTTTTTAGTGATTTTGAAATATACCAATTGGCACGATTGTGCACAACCTTGGCTCAGTTGTGTACATTAATCCTGTAGATCCATTCTGGTCCGGGTTTTTCTCCGGTTTTCCTTCGGGTAGAGGCGGATTTTTTTATGAAGACTCGCTAGAGACAGCATAAATTCCGAATGATTTATATCTTGATAATAATACTTACTTGTGAAGTGACTATTTTGTGTTCTATTAAATACAATATTTGTTGGTATTTGTTAATACTATAACACGTGTCGAACAATTTTTTATCGTTAGGAGTATGTTGAAATGTTAAATGCGCCTTTGACTTAGGGCTCCTGATCGTAATTACTGGGATGGTCCCTTGCTTGCTTCCGGAGTTATTGTCCTCAACGTGGTCATACGCAATTGGTAACTGCTTTTTACAATAAAGTTTATTTATTTATATTGCGTATGTATATCTCTTTTCGGCCAGATAAGTAGATTATTTTTGGAATGGTTCAATTTACTTTTAATTTGTAATTTATATTTTCATATTATAATGAAAATTATTGGTTTTCGACGAAGAAGGAGATAAAGTGTTTTTAGAATATTTATATTTATTATGTAATTTATATTTTGTACAAAATACTTTTCTAGCGCTGAAGATGGCCGCCATGCGGCCGAAAAGACCTTTTGCGTAAATAAATAATGACAGAATGACCCTGCCTCAAACAGAGACAATACAGACTTTTTATTCACTACATATATCTTAGTCTCTTGTACACACACAGTTCGTGTTTTGTTATATTTGTATTTATCGGTCTCCGACAAATCATCTTCAAAAATTAGAACCTCACGCAGACATATAATATTATGGCAGAAATACGAAAATATCTTCTCCGTTTTAATTAACTTCTGTAAATTTCTTGTGTCAATCATATCTATCTGCATGTGTACTTCTAAAATTTCTCGTCTCTCCTTCATAAACAAGCATAATATGTACAATAGTATATATGTGGAAATTTATATGTTGAGGTTCAGTGTTCGTAGTATTCACGTTATGCTACCCTTCCCATCAATCCACTGTTGATGGCCTCCATGCAGCCGAAAAGGTCTTATGAATTAATAAATAAGAAATTGGATAGTATGACCACGTCATCTTTGAACTATAGCGGAAATTTGTGAATCGGGACTGGCCTCAAGGAAATCCCATACTAGCTCAAGGTGGGTTCGACGTGAAAAGCATTCTTGGAGACCGGACACGATTTAAAAGGCCCCCGGATTGCTCCAACAGAAATAGTCTCCACTGCATCGGCAGTCACTACAGCACCAGCTTATTTTGTACCAAAAACGCAATGCAGTAAGCACGTTAGTGTGTCCTCAAGTAAACCTGGTCGAATTAGAGATATAACAAACCTTAAACTAGTAATTGAGAACCAGCTTATAATTCCTTTCACTTAGTAAAACGACTTTGCACAAAATCGTAATCACAAACAATGCCTTTATCCGGACCTTGCAACATCCCGACTAGCAACAATTTGGAGAAACGAGCTATTGAAGATGTACCCCATGTTAATAATAATAAAAATATCTTACTTCCATGTGTTAATATTTCTCGAGTTAATAGCTTCATCCATGTGCTTTCAAATTCTACAGAACGTGTTACAATTTTAATAGAAATATTGAACCACGAGGATTTTTAAATCAAAGAGAATGATGCAAGATGCATTGATGGTTATCTTCTCTTCGTGATAGTGTAAAAAAAACTTTCTTCCATAATTACAATGACCCCAGGAAGTGCACTACGTCAGTTATCATCAGAAATGTGTCAGCAATGTATACCAACAACGATATTAAAATTGAGCTCTGAAGAAAAAGTGAATTTCCCGTTCATTCCAGTCATTTGCCTAATTATGTAAACAGATTGGCCCCTCTGCCGTATTACACTAACTAAATCACAAGATACGCAAAATATTTATGAATTGGAATTTCCTATGCAATGCTGTCATCGAGGTTGAGAAATGATGTCAGCGTCCAGGTACTGTCAGATGCAGAGGGTGTTAAAATTACGGAATTTCTAAAACTCTGTGGACTTCCTAACCGTTGTGGTCGATGTACCTCCGAAAATCACATTACATCAGAGTTTACGACAGGGAATCTTTCCTGTGTTAATTGTAAGGAAGCATATGCGTCATCAAGTCGCGAGTGTCCATATTAGGAGAAACAAATACCACCCAGGCAAATTTCCAAAATCAATTTGACTCTTTCTCCAAATCAACTTTCTCTTTCAAACCATGTTCTGCACAACTGAATATAGGGCTTCTGAATATATACCAACACTCATTTGCATCACTGTGCTTCGACAAGGAGAAGCCAACCCGCAAACCGACGTTTGTCTGGAGTAGGCGAGGGAAACCCCAGCTGAAAACCTCACCTAGTTCGGCCGAGCGGGGTTCGAACCTATGCTCTTCCGCTCAGCGTGATCGATAGAGCGAAGGCGCTATGATTAGACTACCGCTGTCGATAAATAATCTATAAAAATTAAAATTAAATGCTGTTCGTTGGTAAGCGCGTCACTTGAGAACGGCTGGACCGATTGAGCTATTTTTAAACATATTCATAATAGTCAGAATAAGGCTTGTAGGGAAATAAATTGGAAAAGTTGCCCGGAATATTGGAAAATTCGGGAACACTGAAAGTTCTTTTTTCTATGGGTCAATCAATACAATCTGTTAAGTATGTGCGCATTGTATTTATATAAGGTTCCCCTTCCACGATAGAAGTAGTGGAAATTCTAATGACGTGCAAATTCTCAAGTGCTCCTGTACTTCACGTGATAAGACTCAAAACTATCTCTTGTGTTGTATAAATAACCCAGAAAACTACAAAGAGCAAACACTAGAAAAGATTTCAGTGATTATCATATTACGTGGACACATTGAAATTGAAGTGGGCTTAGATAAAATGGTAATCATTAATTTACTCCAATATCTTTTGTGTCCAGTTTTTGAAGTACTTCTGACGACAAAATTATGGATACTCGAGTTTTCTCTCGAGCGAAGAGTGAACCAGATCGATCCTCGTAAAACTAGATATAACAAAAAAATTATCTTATTATTTTTTGTGTCGACTGATCAGATGCAAAAAAATTATATCGTACAAATTTTATTTATTAATAGCTGACCCGACAGACGTTGTCCTGTCCAAATTTCAATAAATTTGTCTGTGATCGTTTTGTGAATTTGTGAAGAGCTATTTTAAATGTGTAAACAAAGTAAAAATGAAAAAAAAGTATATCTGAATGGTCATTGTATCTATTAACGATTGTGGCCATAGATATTCAATTTGAGGAGGAGTACCTTCAGAAGTATACCAATGGGAAATATTTAATGCGAGATGAATTATATGGGCTGCTGAAATGCTGGAAATGTGTGATGTGTCTGGAATGTGAATTCAACTGAAAAGCTGCAAAAATAAAACAAAAAAGAATTAACTAATTACGTCGTTCATATCGTCAGTTATGATCGAGCGTGCATACAAAAATTATAATTTTTTCGGTTTGTCCGAATTTTTCGACTTTATTTTGTAATTGTCCCGAGTTTCTATTCCTGAAAACTTTTCCAGGACCATAACGAACAAAGCAAAAAAGGAATTACGCATCGAATCCACCGTTCGAATCGTGAGTTGTGGTCTTGAGTTCATACAAAAATGCCATAGCAAAAAAGCACTTTCAGTTTATCCCGAATTTTCCAATTACCGGGCAACTTTTCCAATTTTTCTTTCCTTAAAAACCTTATTGTGACTATAAGGAACATTTTTTTAATTAGTCGAATTGATCTAATCGCTCCCAAGTGATGCCCTTGAGACCAACGAACAGAATTTAATTTTCATCTGTGTATGTTATAGATGGAACAAGGAATTTTTGACATTTCTGCTTCTAACTCGTACTTTGAAATTTTTATAACATAGAGTTGGACTTTCCGGTTGGTACTCCTTGCAAAGTCTGGACGTTTCGGCTGCCTCGCTGAAGCCTTCCTCAGGATTAACTAGATCGTTTGTTTCGAGCGTAGAGAAAGAACTTATTAGAAAGAAAGAGATTGCGTTGATTTTATAAACATTATTGTTTATAAAATAACACGTTATATTAATATTAGTTATTTTATAGGCATCCCACAAAAACTGTCGGAGTAAATTTACATGAACTAACAATAAGTAGTAGTAGTAGACGGAGTAGAACATCAATATTGGTCTCTTTAGAAACCTCTTAGTTGAATCGAAGAGTTAAATCTTAATAACGTATTTCAAATAGTATACTTAATGATTCTACCTGAACACAGATAAAGAATGAAAATCATTAAAAGAGTTTGAGTGTATCAAATTTTTGTATCTTTGTGTAAAACTGATTTATCCGTGCAAACATTTTCTATACATATAATTAAAAATTAAAAAAATATTTTTCCAGAATAAGATAATAAAGAAATGAAAAATGTGATTTTAACATCATAAGAAGCTAATAATAAATAAAAAATAATAATTATGATATAGTAATAATATCTGTATCATACATAAACCAAAACATTGTCTAGTAATATATATATTGTAGAAAAATCTGAATGACAGAGTTTTATTTGGATAGCAAGCGTATGTTGTAAATAATGAAATGGACACATATTTTTAACTAAGCGTAAAAAATGTTAAAATCAGTACTAAGCGCAAAAAGAAGAATATCGCGGCAGTTTAGTTTGGTATCCTACTGTTCTAAGATCTTGACAAACATCATACTAAAAAGGATAGAATGGAAAAAGGAAGATATGCTAACTGAACAGTCTGGTTTCCGGGAAGGAAGAGGTACGCCAGAAGAAATTTTGCCATTGCCATTATTACTAGAAAAACGAATCAATAAGCTAAAGACGTTCTACATTAGCCTTGTTGACATAGAAAAAACTGTTGACAAACGCAAAACGAAATTGTATTGTTGTTTGTAATTTTCTGGTTATTAAGTTAAAGTTAATACAGAGATAGAAGAATTTTGTGGGAACATTTCCGAGAGGAAACTGCAACAGTGTGATGCAGACAGTATGAGGAAGAATCAAAGATCCAACAAGGAGTTAGAACCGGCTGCTCGCAGTCAGCAGAAATATTTGGGCAATGGGAGAAGTACGAGAAAGACTCGATACAATTGGAGGAATAACGAGGGCAAACGAGTTTCCCTTTTGCCGTTTTAAATTTCGAGTGCATTTTTTTTTACCAGAAGATGGTGGCTTATATCTGCTTGTCGTATAGGCTGCGTGACATCTAGTAGGCGAGCAATCAGCCAGAGGCAGCCAGTGCACGACGGTCTCTGTGTTCCATGAGTGTACACGAGAAGAATAGCGTGCAGTTGTGCGTTTTTTGTGGGACAAAGAACTGTCCACAGAAGAAGTGCATCGACAAATGCATCCCGTGTATGGTGACAACTCTTTCTCACGAAGAGCTGTGTTCGATTGGATCCAGAAGTTTAACAAGGGAAGGTAAGGGATCAGAGATGGGCAGCGTTCTAGTCGTCCTGCGGAGGTGTCAACTGCAGTCACAATGCAGCGTGTGGAACAAATCATTCGTAAAAAAATCATTAAAAAAATCATTTGGGTGACCCTTATTTTGAAATTGCTGATGCCGCAATCTTGGAGATTACACGTTGATTGAGATGGCAGCCAAAAGACTTCTTTGCCACCGGTGTTCAAGGACTTGTAAAGAGATGGGATAAGTGTCTGAATGTACGGAGTGTTTATGTTGAAAAGTGAAATAAATGTCAGGAAGTTACTTTGATTATTGTTGACTCTGTCCAGTTTTCCGTCTTATTTATTGACTTACCTACGTAAGATACAAGGAGAAAGAATATATAAGCCACAATACGATATAGCTGTACTTGTGGAAAGAGAAGATTTAACATTGTATTGAAGGAAATTGAATACTCTTTATGGCTACATCTCTCTATAAATAAGTGGCATGATTTACTTACTCATTCATCAACGCTTAACCTAAGCTAGTAAAGCCAAAAATATGAAATGTTGGGTTTGTTTTATAAAGTAATCACCTTCTAAGAAATAGTTTTTTTAATTCTAATGTTGAAAGGGTAAAATGTAAGTTTTCAAATTTTTGCTATTTTTACTATATCTCACGAAATCAAGTTATCATCTCAGTTCTTGTACAAACAAATTGTAAACTTATCTAGAAACGGGTCTTTGGGTTTCGATATTTCACTGTACGTGGGTGCAAATGGGCAGAAATGATTTCATGTACTTATTTTTAATGTATTTCATGCACACGTCAGCGTATTGTATTTTCCAATATTGCACGAACTAATAGGGCTGTAAACTCGATTTTTGTATTTAAATTCCGTTTTATTATATTCCTAAAAACTAATTTCTGGCGTTTGATATTTTAGTTTTAATGGAAATATGTGCGTTATGATGAACTATTTACAGAAAATAATATCCTGTCTGCGATGATTATAAATAGAAACTTGAAATTTTCTCAGGTGTAGCATTGGTTTTGTACAAGTTTACTAACAAAGGACTTACGACCTTCTATGGACTTTGAATAATATTTATATTTCCTGTGAAGAGCTCACAACCTTTCGACTTGGATTAAAGTAATCGTCAAGTGATCAAGTAATAACAAATTATGACGATAAACATAACAGGACAAATTACAATGGTACAAACATAAATATAAACACAAAATATGGTTACAGAAAAGCAGAAACACAAACGTGTTATAATATTGTATTGTATAAACCAGATAGTTTTTCTGTGCCTGCGCGTAAATTCAAACTATGTATTTTTTATAAATATCATTACTGATATACAAAGTTCGTAATAATTAAATTAATATAATTATTTATTTAATTATTAAATGAAATATCATTATTTTAATGGAATTTTTTATTTTCCAATTTTAAAAAGGAGAAATGCGGAGGAGGAATAGGAATCATTCGTTCCCGTTCGAAGCCCTGACGTCTGACCCGTTCATCGAAGCTGAGAGAAAATAATAATACAGATAGTAACTTGAAATTTAGACCTGATGTTGCCTGTGTATTATAGACATCCAATACGAATGAATTTTTCTAATGTTCGGATTATAACGGGATGAATTAGAAAAATGTGTCGGTACGAATTTTCACAAAATATCAGATAAGACGTATTCAAAAAAACACGCTTTAGTAATGTAAACGAGTAATTTTGATTCACACTAACTTTTTAGTGAAGTTAAATCGCATCACCATAACAATGATCCCCATGGGAAGGTGACCAGGGTCGATTAGTTATGAATATGAACGAAAGGAAAATGAGAATTCTTACCATATGTACACATGGAACTGTTGAAAGTGAAAATGGAATGGACATATAATGTGGGAGAGTTTACATATGTGGGCAGTAAAATAACATAAAAGACAACTTTTATACAGAAGTTGCGGTGAACCTGGCCCATCCTGACCCGGTATTTTTCTCCGGTTTTCCTTCGGGTAGAGGCGGATTTCTTATACAGGTTCTCTAGGTTTTTGTGTAGGGGCACGTCAATTGAAACACTAAATCGTGAATTTAGTGTTATTTCAATTCTTATGATTTTTAAACACTATACTCTGAATATTCTACAGTTCGATAATAATTCGTACATGTAAAATACATTTTTTTGAGTTAGATTACAAACATGTTGATATTCTATTAGTATTATAACTCGTAGAAAACTTTTTATCTTATCTAAAAATTGCCGAATTTTTCAATCCGCCTCTGCCTTAGGGCCATTGATCGGAATTGATGGGATGGTATCAATAACTCTAATTATTACGAACCACTCCTACTAACCCCTCCACGTGGCTCAAGTTGTTGGTAAACCCAGGTAACCGGCCCACCTACTAACAATAGTCTACCACCCAAGTCCTAAATCCTATCGCTCCATGCAGATAGGCTTCAATAGTACGCAACATTTCCCATTTAAAAATACTACAATTGGAATTGGAAGAGAAGGCTAGTAGACGGCGAAACAGTTCTTCTGATATTATCAGTGACAAGTCAGATCAACCTAGAGTTAAGATTATTACAAATAGTTCTTTATAGTCTTCTACTTTAGCAGATTTTCCAGATTTTTTTTCGGTTTCCAGGTGTGTTATTGTTCTATTTGAACTATAGAGTCGGAGATGTGCTTATTAAGGATTTTTTTAAAATTATGAAACATGGATTGCTATAGGTTACAATAAAATTTATACAATACTCATGAGCAATAAAAACAAAATTTCAATCAATACATCCAAGGAAATGTCTTTCGTGTCCACAATTCTAACGTCGCTGTCATTTGGACCAATATCATTTTCAGAGAACGTCTTCTTTTGGAATTGCACCGCTTTGGCTCCGTGATAAGCACTCATCCCTAACTCATAGTGGTAGGCACCATCATCGCTTCAGTCCCCCAGGGGATTTACATCTAGTAAGTACGTGTTTGGCAAACACGGCGCCCCGAGCTGAGTCTGGCATTACTTCCACTTACTTGTGCGAGGCTTCTTCCTTTCTCTTTCCTGACCTTCCTTGGTCACCTCTTGTTCTTTTCGATCCCGACGCTATTAGGGCTAGGGTATCTTTCATTTCCCTCTTTCTTCTTCTTCTTCTTCTTCTTCATCTTAATGTTTTAAGTAAAGTCTTGAGATATGTTGGGATTTGAGTTTTGAGTTGTAATTCAGGAAGGTTTTTATTTGGTATGGCTCAGTTATTCGGCCTGTCCCACACGCGTGGAGAGTCATGTTGGTTCTCCCTAGTGCGTAACTGCATTTTCCCTACCTGTACAAATTTTAAGGGCTCTAATGACCTCGATGTTGACGAGCCGTAAAGTCCCACAAAAAAAAAATCATCGCTTCAGTCCATAGTTTTATTTCACACTCCTTTCCGGAAAACTCTTCGAAAGGAAGATAGAATGTTTTGGTTGCTATTAATGTTGAGTTGAGATGCCCTTCTTTCGTCAAATTCTTCCTTCGTCTTGTAAGGTCCACTCCGATAGCACATGGTCGACATTTCCGTGTCAATTCCACGTAAGCACGTTTCAGCATCTATGTAAATATTCGATGTAAATGTACATTTAATTTACCGAGCTCGGTTAATATTTTCATGAGTGACATTGTCGGTATGGACAATTCTTTACATTATATGTTAAGTCGGGTGTCCTCTGTATAATTGTCTCTCTTTTGAGTAGTCGTATCAGAAATGCGAATAGGTGTTATATAAGAGGATGGAAATCACCTCATTGGCATGTTCAAGAACACGCTAAAAAGCCCACGAACTGGTTTGGAGATTCACGCGAACGACGCTGGAGATCACATACACCGAATGTCGAAGATCTGATCTCTAAAAAGGTGAAAAAATCTAAACAGTAAACGTGAAATTAAAATAATATATCTAAGTTGCATTTTGAAAAATTCACTGGGTGATCTTGAATCCATTTAAGAATGTCATATTACTTTTTTTTTGCAATGATTTACCAATTATGAAACAAACTGTAAATGTCAATTGCTGCTTTATATAATACTCAGAGGAAATAATTTTATTATAAATTTATTTAAAATGTATGTACAACAATTATATACAAGAAATATTTACAAATGAGTATTAACATTGATGAGCGTTTCCGTGAAACGCTTCCTAGCATCTGCGTCTTGTTGTGTTAAAGTCGGAGGTCCCTCAACCTTGACTATATGGAGATTTCTTGTTGGTGTTCAGGAAGTAGGAGCCTTGAGCACTGAAACAATTTAATGGTTTTTATTAAAATCTTAACTATAAGAGAAAAACAGTTGTCAAAATGTTTTTGGGATTGCCAAGAACTTAAATAATTAAAAAATCTAATCCCAAGAATTTACAGTTACCGTAAATAATTATTTTTACGTAACCTGGACAGTAAAATTATATTAAGTGTCCATGTGTGACATGTGATACTTTTTTGCACAGCGTTATGAAGAATACATTTATTTGAGAATAATAACTCTTCAAATGTTAAGTAGAAGAATGAAATGTCTGTTATAGTAGTGACACGGAAACCGTCTCCTTTATAAAGGAATACGTCCCCTTTTCTTTATACTCGTGAATTAATGTTCTCGTATTACATTTCTGTTCTTTAAAACAGCAATTCGATTTAAGATCTAATTTTTAATTTGTACGGTCATGCAGGGACGCACTGAAGGGTGTGATTGAACTTAACTGAAGTAGAGAAGACAGAATATGTGAAATAAATAAATTATATGTTTGGCTTACATAGCTACGATACAATTATGGTTATTACTATTCATAGAATCATTCTTATCTTTCCTTTAGTCATCAAATTATTATATTTTTAAAACCCGTATCAATTTTTTATTTTTAATACACACACACACAATCCAAAAAAGGTTGGAAGCTATATTTTTTTTTAATGGATTAATAATGGNTTTTTTTTTATGGATTAATAATGGATCTACAGAGCAGAATAATTATGACTTGTAGTCTTATGTACGTATAAATACGATACATATGTTATAACAATTAATAAATTTTATAGTTATTTATGCATTGTACATATTTGATTTAAAAACATTTTAATAATTACGCCTGTCACCTCCCAGAGATGATTTCTGCATTAGTTTTGAAGCATTATTTTGGTTAATACCAGTTCAAAATAAGAATAAGACACGTACTTGGCTGATGTCCATTCACCCATGACATTTTGAGGATTGTCGGCGCATTGTCCCTTCTTGTAGATCTTGTATGAATCACACTGAGCCCCTACGAAGTTCTGAGACGTGATTGATTCTACGTAGAATGCATGCGCTCTGTTGTGGCTGCAGGCACCTACGGAAATTGAAAACAATGGTTTACTTTCAACTGTAGCTTAGGTGGTAGCGTTCTTGCGCTTCACCAAGTCATTCCGGGTTCAATTCTCGGTGGGGCCACAAACATTTTTATACATTTCCCATTTACAAATGCTACAATGTAAATGTGTACTGAATACTTTATTTACTGTGACGTTAAAAATTTATTTTAAATAAATATGTAACAATAATTGGATTGATTTGTAGGGATTTTACTGTAATATTTAAGTAGACA